>JAEAOA010001782.1:1200000-1585000 GCA_016746295.1 Potamilus streckersoni | reverse complement strand
CAAGAAACAAAGCAAACAAAACAAAAACAGAAATGCAAAGTAGGAATTTCATAAACTTTAGAAAACATCATATTTTGAGGTAGATTGTATGCAAGGTTTAGTCTTTTGTTAATATTATAGCTATAATATTGTATAAATGATACTAATGAATAGGTGTCTCTGATAAAAAAAAATTAATTCCCGTAGTCAAGAATGTCCTTGTCATGGCTGAGAAACATATATTTATGAAGTTTAAGAATATGACAACCTTATATGAACTTCTAGAGCTGCTGCAACTGTTTAAGTAAAGACAACACCTAAATGACTAGTTTCATTGTGGCCATTCTCGATGAGGACATTCTAAATAGTTTTATTTTGGCCACCTCACAGAGGACATTCAACACTAATTTCATTGAGGCCCCCTCACTGATGACATTCAACACTAGTTTCATTGAGGCTCCCCATTGAGGACATTCAACACAAGTTTCATTGAGGCTACCTCACTGAGGACATTCAACACTAGTTTTATTGAGGCCCCGTTATGGATTCAGAAAGCAGCACAAAGTTTAAATAACTGTTTAATTACACTTTAATAAAATCGAACATGCTAATGCAAGTTTCATTTGCATTGAAGTTGGGTATAATATCATTGCTTTACTAAATTTATAAGGGTTATCTATAGCTCTATTTTGAGGCCTGGATCCTTTTACTTGTGGTCATGTCAGAAAGCTTGCCAGGAGCTTTTATTGTGTTGATAGTTCAAACATGACTTTCATCCACCAATTATACTGGCTGCCATCTAGTGCTTATCAAGTGCTGAAAAATATATAAAGCCAAAATCAATTAAAATAATTTTATTTAAATGATACGTACTATAAGCTACTGTATTCAAGAAGATATGAAAGAAGCATATGTGTATTTCATATAATATTGCTGGTCATTGAATTGTTCTGGTCACTGGATTTAATCGATTAAAATTACTGGCTCTGCAATACTATCAGCATGCATCCATACATAACAAATATCAGAAGGTACCCATAAACGTCTTTGACAATAGTAACAGCTTCCTCCAATCCCATTAAACAAGCTGCATATAATGTGCTGCTATTCGTGTTTTCTTTTTCCTTTCTGCTAGGACTTTGCGAATTTATTTTGTTTCGTTAGTAGTGATTTATTTATTTTTTAGAAGTTTTGATTTGTATTTTCACAGGTTTACTTACACCACCAATAAAACTACTGTCTTTGACCTACTTGTTTTTCAAGAACGACTGTTTTGCCCTTTTCTCTTTTTCTGCGAAGGAACTTATTTGGTCTAAATGTTTTAAATTTATATTGTGAATACATTTAGGAGAGATAATGTTATCTGGTGTGAATCCAGTATTACTACGCTGTAGTTCAATTATGTTTGTTAAGGAATGAATTCTATATAAATCTTTTCTTTTAATTTTTATATCATTCAAGGTAGTTATTATTATTATTATTATTATTATTATTATTATTATTATTATTATTATTATTATTATTATTATAAGCCAGGGGTCTTTAGCTTGACCGAGCGGTGTCCAAACCCTGGGCTCGAATCCCGCTAGAAGTCATAAGTTTACCCCATATTTCCAAAGATTTCTATACAACTTCAGTTATAAGTTGGAAAGCCTGACGTGTCCATTCTATGCATAAATTTTACAATAATCAATACAAGACATCATTATTTACAACTTCCAAATTAGCCATCAACCACACATCCCCACAGTTTCTCTATATTAACTTTCCGTTCCGCTTGTAATTCACACCGTAGAAACTGTACAACTCTCCCTAACACGGGGGGACTATTTTAACTGCCCACCTGAGGCCAGTCGATCTACCGTTTCAAGGCACATCACACCAGTAAACCCACATCACACTTGCCACTATGGCGACATAAACGGTATCTTCTGAGTCCTTTCTCATTTATTCCATTGTGTAATTTACCGGTTTACTACCATAAATCCTGCCGCTGCAGTCACAACACCGATGAACACCACTAGGTTTTATAAAGTGTTACATCACTCCAGGATCACCCATGCGGATTGGGTTTGAGTTTGCTACTCATTGACCATGGCATCTTAGAAACTCACTAACACTTTCTCTCCGTGACGTTTGCTCCTAATAATTGACTAATTATTTCGTGCTAAAGAATATTTCCCACTGCACTGAATTCCAATAATCAAACATGTAATCACACAAACCTAAAAATTGCTTAATCTAAATGCGCATCTCCTTAATTTTATTACATTATGTTAGCATGGGTCTAAGATTTTTTAGAAACAGCAGATTCACTAGCTTGAGCAAGCACTGATAATACGCTCCATGTGTGGGGTACAACATATCAAGACCGGATTCCTGTACAAATGCATTATACATTTACAGATCATCCCTCTCTTTCCTCTGATTCTTGTGTAAAGTTTTTTATGCATAATGCATTGAAATTCTCGGTCAATATCGTAATGCTTTTCTATTCTTCTCATTTTATTTTAGTTTGATAGGGCCTGTTAAGAAACTCTTGAATGCTTCATGAGGCCTACAGTTTTTATTTCTGAATGTTTAGCTTATGTCTGATTTTTCCTCCTTGCTGGTTTCTATGTCTCCAAGTTCACTTTTTCAGAGTATGAACTCCGGTTAAAAATGTCACTGGTAGTAACGAAACTAACCACGGGATTTATTCCCAAAGACTGCAAATTGTTTATGACTGTTCATGGTTTACAGAAAACAACAAATGCTTTATTGACTTTCACAGAAAATACATCCTTTCCAATATTTAGTTGATAAATTTTCATTACATATATCATTAGAGACTGGTGCCATTTAGTATTTACCTGTCCAAGTCGCCTGTTGCAATTTAGTATTTACCGGTCCAAATGGCCTGGTGCCATTTAGTATTTACCTGTCCAAATACCCCCTTTATCCAAAGGTTGTTTGCCAGTAAGGTGGGTGACTTTAGGGATAATCAGGTACGTTTCGATTCGTATAACGGTGATATTTTCAACGACAGAACTATCCACATGAATACTGACATTGCGAATTAAGAGGAGAACACGGCGCTCAGGTCGAACATTCAAAGTGATCAATAAACAGAATTAACCATTACTTATTGGTGCACTCAAAAACATGTTTTATTCTTATCAATAATAACCCCTAGGTGTTGGCTTCGGTAAAACAAAGAATGTATTCATTATCTACCTTGAATCGCGACCACAGACCAAAACAGTTATTTTCTTTTCACCAGTTGCATGGAGTAGTAGTACATTGAGCTGGTCTATTGACGTTACATTTGTTTATTCAATACTAAAGCCAGGTTCATCGGCATTCTGAGTTCGGTTGGGTTTGTCAGTGAATTCTTTTGATAAAATAAAATTTCTTATTTTTTAATAAAATTTATCATTTACCACTTTTAGCAATTTGGCCCTGAGTAGTTCAAGGGTTGTTTCTGGTTTTGTCTTCAAAATGACGGGGTTTCTAAACATATATGCCTGATATCACCATAACCATGGCTTGTCTTCAAAATGTCGTGATTTCTAAACATGAATGCCTGATATCACCATAACCATGGCTTGTCTTCAAAATGTCGGGGTTTCTAAACATGAATGCCTGAGCTCACCATAGCCCTGGCTTGTCTTTACAATATTCGGGATTTCTAAACATGCATGTCTGATATCACCATAGCCATGGCTTGTCTTCACAATGTCGAGGTTTCCAAACATAAATGCCTGATATCACCATAGCCATGACTTGTCTTTACAATGTCGGGGTTTCTAAACATGAATGCCTGATATCACCATAGCCATGGCTTGTCTTCACAATTTCGGGGTTTCTAAACATGAATGCCTGATATCACCATAGCCATGGCTTGTCTTCACAATGTCGGGGTTTCCAAAAATGCACGCCTGATATCACCATAGCCATGAATTGTCTTCACAATGTCGGGATTTCTAAACATGAATGCCTGAGCTCACCATAGCCATGGCTTGTCTTCACAATGTCGGGGTTTCCAAAAATGCATGCCTGATATCACCATAGCCCTGGCTTGTCTTCACAATGTCGGGATTTCTAAACATGAATGTCTTATACCACCATAGCCATGGCTTGTATTCATAATGTCGGGGTTTCTAAACATGAATGCCTGATATCACCATAGCCATGGCTTGTCTTCACGATGTCGGGATTTCTAAACATGCATTCCTCATATCACCATAGCCATGGCTTGTCTTCACAATGTCGGGGTTTCTAAACATGATTGCCTGATATCACCATTGCTAGGATGATCATTTCTTGAAAGCTTGCCAGTGCTGGTCTAATTGATGGTGCTTTATGTTCTTGACAGTGCTTGTCTAATTGATGGTGCTTTATATTCTTGACAGTGCTGGTCTTATTGATGGTGCTTTATGTTCTTGACAGTGCTTGTCTACACTATCGGTGCTTTATGTTCTTAAAAGTGCTAGTCTAATTGATGGTGCATTATGTTCTTGCCAGTGCTGGTCTAATTGATGGTGCTTTATGTTCTTGACAGTGCTTGTCAACACTATCGGTGCTTTATGTTCTTGCCTGTGCTGGTCTAACTGATGGTGCTTTACGTTCTTGACAGTGCTTGTCTACACTATCGGTGCTTTATGTTCTTGACAGTGCTTGTCTACACTATCGGTGCTTTATGTTCTTGACAGTGCTTGTCTACACTATCGGTGCTTTATGTTCTTGACAGTGCTTGTCTACACTATCGGTGCTTTATGTGTTTGCCAGTGCTGGTCTAATTGATGGTGCTTTATGTTCTGGACAGTGCTGGTCTACACTATCGGTGCTTTATGTTCTTGACAGTGCTTGTCTACACTATCGGTGCTTTATGTGTTTGCCAGTGCTGGTCTAATTGATGGTGCTTTATGTTCTGGACAGTGCTGGTCTACACTATCGGTGCTTTATGTTCTTGACAGTGCTTGTCTACACTATCGGTGCTTTATGTGTTTGCCAGTGCTGGTCTAATTGATGGTGCTTTATGTTCTTGACAGTGCTTGTCTACACTATCGGTGCTTTATGTTCTTGACAGTGCTTGTCTACACTATCGGTGCTTTATGTTCTTGACAGTGCTGGTCTAATTGATGGTGCATTATGTTCTTGCCAGTGCTGGTCTAATTGATGGTGCTTTATGTTCTTGACAGTGCTGGTCTACACTATCGGTGCTTTATGTTCTTGACAGTGCTTGTCTACACTATCGGTGCTTTATGTTCTTGACAGTGCTGGTCTAATTGATGGTGCTTTATGTTCTTGACAGTGCTTGTCTACACTATCGGTGATTTATGTCCTTGCCAGTGCTGATCTAATTGATAGTGCTTTATGTTCTTGCCAGTGCCGATCTAATTGATGGTGCTTTATGTTCTTGACAGTGCTGGTCTAACAGATGGTGCTTGATATTCTTGCCAGTGCAAGGCAACTGGATGGTGCCTTATGTTCTTCTCAATGCTGGACTACATAATGGGTACTTAATTTTTTTGCCAGTGCTGGACTACTCGAAGAGCTCATTATTTTCTTGCTGCTGCCCAATGTCTTAATATGAAAGAATTTTTTCTTTTACATTCGTATTTCATTTAAAGATATGACACGTTCATCGATTGGTTTTAAAATCTGGATTAAGTTCATGACTGTCAGTCAAAGGTACCTTAACTCCAATAACTCTCTTGTGACATTATCTTTTGTTGTTGTTGTTGTTGTTGTAGGGTTTAACACCATTTTTCAGCACAAGATAGGCTATACATGGCGGCCAGTATTAATGGTGGAGGAAGAACCCTGGAAAACCCAGGTAAGAACCACCGACCCACGAGAAGCTACTGGCAAGCTTTCTCACTTACCCACGTTAGGTGAGTCTGGACTCGAACTCACGCAAACAGAGGTGAGATGGCAGTGATCAGTAACGGTCAGCGCTTTAGACCATTTGACCACTCGGGGCCCCTGTGACATTATCTAATAGCTTCCTTTTTCACTGTTTGGGTTCGACTCTAGTAATGGTCGCTAAACACTTTAAATTATCTGGTATCGATGCATGCATTTAACAAAATTTTAATAATGAATGTATCGGTTCTTAGGCCTTTGTATGCTTTACGCCACCAAAGTAATTAAAAACCAAAAATCAGATTCCTGACTGTTCTGTATTACCTGTGTTACTGTGAAAACATGATATTGTATCATATAAATGTTGAACTACTGTTAAGCATTCTTTCTTTTTGTTGTTGTATGTAATATTTATTTATTAATCCTGATTATTATCAGATGAAAACAACTGACATTTACCTTCATTCACCAGCTACGATATCAAGATTAGCATAGCCATATGAGAGCACTCATATGTTTCTTTTCAAACTATTATCGCAGCTTTTGATATCAAGACTATTATTTTATTTGACAAAAGAAGACATTCAAATGATACCTAATATGCATTTTTACATGTATAAATGCTTAGATTTTTCAGCAGTGGTTGTAAATATATTTATGATCGAGGCTACATTTTTGCTTCATTTGGAAGAACGCACTTTAGCTTTTGCGGATCAAGATTAGACTGGAGGCTTCCTTGCGAGACGCAGTGTTTTATATTTTAGGTATTGATTAAACGAAATAAACGAGTACCACATAATTATCATGATCAAGTTTTTTAATTGGCAAAGAAAAGCAGCACAAACGAGAATAATCAGTTATTAATGATGATCAGTTACAATCGCATACACTCTGTTAACTGTTGAAGTTTTGTGATTGAGGTGGTGCATATGAATTACCTAGAAAAGGAATGTGGAAGCACATTATATTTGTTTGTTTAGAAAAAAAAAACAACAGACTAGTGTCTGGTTCCAGTTTGAAACTTGTAAATCTGAAGAGGTCCATAGAATGGCCATTCATTCTCCAGCTGCTATTGTTTGACCTCTGTTAGATACATTCTACATACAGAAAGGAATGAGTAAACAAATGGGTGGATGATTTTTTTTTACTGGTATACCGGAACCTATCATATTGATAACAAGCTGAAATCCCTATAAATGGTTGAGTTTAGGTATCAATATTAGCTTATAATAAGCAGACCATGGCTTATACAACAATGATGAAAATGGACACTAAAAACGTCTTCATTTTGCATCATCAAATAATTTCTTTTTAATATCGATTTTTCCTGTTGTCAACGGTCATAAAAATAATGAAAATGGAGAATATATATATATATATATATATATATATATATATATATATATATATATATATATATATATATATATATATATATGCAATAAACTGACGACGAACAGTACGAAACTAGTAACTAACTAGCCTAAGCGCTTTCGACTCTTAATGAGTCTTTTTCAAAGGCAAATACAAAACATAGTTACGACAAACAAATAAACACAAAAACGTTGTCTTTGTAAACCTCTACATTTCTGTCTTCACATGTGCTAAAACTATAAATACAACCAGCTTGTATAGACTAGTTGCGGAAACTGAAAACGTTGTATAATTCCCTAAAAGTCTACAAGCCGAAGCGACATCTAATTTTACTTTGTGTACATATGTAGCGCAGATTATATCCCGGATATTTGATTCTATACCGGTTATTCTTATAGTTAAAATTGAAGGATAATAAGAAGATTTAGAAAATGTTAAATTCTACTAGTGCATAGTTTTCATTTTATAGTCTTCTTGGTTTAGACCGCTTGGTTTCAATGTTCTAAGGCGGCGTATCCAGTATTATTCCTTTTCCTTCCTGGTTTCGGAACTCCAGCTGTGGTTGTTAGCAATAGCGATAAGTATTATATCACTGAAAGTGTGGCCAGGGGAGGAGAAGTGTTCTGCGACCGGGCTTCTGTACAGCTTTTTTGTCATCAAATCAGATCTATGAAGGTTTATCCTTTTGTGTAGCTTTTCAGTTTCTCCGACGTACTGAAGGCCACAGATCTTACATGTGATGAGATAAATCACATTCTCTGTTTTGCACGTTTTGTTTGGACCATGTATGTTTAGTTTTTCTTTAGTCACTGTGCTAGTGAATGTCTTGGTCTCTATCATATGTTGACAGGTTTTGCATCTTTTATCGCCACAGGGTCCAGATTGACTAGGTTGGTTTTGACTAGCTTGAGAGGGTTGTTATTCGCCATATGATTTGTATTCTTTATATATATATATATATATATATATATATATATATATATATATATATATATATATATATATATATATATATATATATATATATATATATATGATTGTAAAATACAAAAACTTAGACCAAATGTGTTGCTGATTGGGCGACAGATTAATTGGCAGTCTTAATAAAGTCCTGGATCATATACAAGAACCATTTTTATTTTTTTGGTTTATGCTTGAACCGACCACATAAAATATGTATAGGTATTACAGGATGTCTTGTTTGCACGCAAATCTTACAAAATTGTTATACTGTGAAGCTAACACACTGAACACATAACAGGGGCACGATTTGGCCCAGTTTTCACCAATACTGTATACCGCCTCTAAAATAGAATTGTGTTTTCATTTATCATTTGGCACGAATAGAGCTGATGAACTTTATGGTTATACATAGTGTTATAATAAAAAGAGAGAACACTAAAATTCCAGTAAGAGACA
Organism: Potamilus streckersoni; assembly: GCA_016746295.1. Classification (NCBI taxonomy): domain Eukaryota; kingdom Metazoa; phylum Mollusca; class Bivalvia; order Unionida; family Unionidae; genus Potamilus; species Potamilus streckersoni. The sequence goes on along the minus strand of JAEAOA010001782.1, from coordinate 1,576,378 downwards.
ACACATATTTTTGTAACAATTAATTGTACTTGCATTTACCAGACTCACGGTTGCCGTATAGATCTCAGAGTTATATGTGACTAGTTGAACAAAGTCCAAGCGGACAAGTCGTTTTATCAATGAAGAAAAAATATTACGAATAACATTACAAAACAACTTCGCTTACCGTCTTTGCTAGACAACTAAGAAATGCTAATAATATATACTTGATTAGAGAAGGGAAGAAACTCAAACGTCGTTTCAGATTCTGCTTAGACAAGATTGTCAAAAGTTACCTACCGACTACAATATAGGAAATGAACCACTTGTGTACAGTGACCATCAGATGTCATTAATGAAACTAGTTAGCGCACCTCGGCCTTGGCGTAAAATGTTGCCTCGCAAAGCTTGAAAATTATTAAAATTTAAATCTTCACGTGAAGCCCACGAATAAATACAGCTGTTTCTCGTGTCTTATTCTCTTATTTTTGTTTGTTAAAAGTGAATCACACTGCTTTCTCGCCCGATTTTCAACAGTGTAATCAAAATAAAAAAAATAAATAAATAAAAACAGAAAAGATGCGTAAAGCATATAGAGAAAACTCAACATTCCGTGCTCAGAATCATCAGTAATAACAATATTCCTTACATTAAAATATTACGATACCGCTACAGCAGACCATAAACATCTTCCAGGGTAGCTATACCGGCAGTATAATGGTTGTCAACTGGGCAAAATTATCTAGAAAATAAATACATGGGGGATTTTAATTATATCCCTCAGAATGACATCAAACTACAATAGCAGGCAATAACCTACACAAGAACAGAACTAATTTTTACATGTAGATTTTGGATGAAAAAGTATTGTCGTTGTATTACAACGAAAGAATTTAGCAACTTCATATGGAACGCCTACACTTGTTCTTGTTGATTAAGATATAAATATACGTTTACTAAAGGTTATCTATGTATTCTTATGGATTAAATTTAATAATAATAATAATAATAATAATAATAATAATAATAATAATAATAATAATAATAATAATAATAATAATAATAATAATAATAAAAAGAAGAAGAAGAAGAAGAAGAAGAACATATGGTGTTTGTCATGAACATACATACATATGGTGTTTCTCATGAACATACATACATATGGTGTTTGTCATGAGTATACATACATATGGTGTTTGTCATGAGTATACATGCATATGGTGTTTGTCATGAGTATACATACATATGGTGTTTGTCATGAGTATACATACATATGGTGATTGTCATGAATATACATATGGTGTTTATCATGAATATACATACATATGGTGTTTGTCATGAGTATACATTCATATTGTGTTTATCATAAATATACATACATATGGTGTTTGTCATGAGTATACATACATATTGTGTTTATCATAAATATACATACATATGGTGTTTGTCATGAGCATACATACATAGTTTCCTATGATCGGTGAATAATATTATAAAGATGTTACTATTTCTAATGATAATATTCACCATTCGTTTGAGCTATCAAAGATTGTCAAGATTAAAAAGCGAATTGATATAGTACGAAAGATATCTTATAATTAATCTCTGCCGAGTATTTTTGTTGTTTTTGTTGTATTGATTTTGTTTTTTTGTTTTTTTTTTTTGGTGTGTGTGGGGGTATTTGTGTTTGTGTTTTTATTTAATATTTTTATTTGTTTTTTTTTTCTTTCCACTAACGGTTACCCCTACGGCGGACTGGTAGGCTGGCATTTACATTGCGTATTTTACGCAGCCGACTCTTCCAGCACGTGATGTCTTCTCAGGACCAATAAAAGAAAAATTACGAGATAAATTTCGCCTGACCCAAAGCTATTAATGATAAGAGTATTCGCATTAGTAGTAATATCAGTAATATCCCACAGTAGTATTTATCGAGGTAATGAAATACGAGTGTCTTATTATATGCCCATTTTTTTCTCCGTTAACTTTACATAGTCAGAATCGTTTAATATTCCCCGATATTGAACACCGTCATATTGCGCTTTATAAACGTGAGCGAGCCGTACGCTAGTTAAAAGTCGGTGGAAGAAGCTATTGTGTGCATTCAAGGAATCTCCGATTATAAACTTTATTATTTTAATAATAAAATATGAAATTTTATTATTAAATATAATTGGTTGTGAATTTTATTATTAAATATTTGGTAATGAAACAAAAATGAGCATATAATTAAAAGGTTACTGTATTTGAATGGAAAAATATAACTCGTTATTTTCGGATGGATATACTGCACTCCCAATGTCGTGCAGTATAGCCATCCGAAAAACTCGTTTATATTTTCCCATACAAATGCAGTAACCTGTAAATATGACATTGCACTGATGTTAGCAGTCTAGTCTTATAGAAAGTGGTACAAACACTATAATAGGGGTAAAACAAAATGCTGATTCTAGGCACAAAACGTATTAGGGTCGTTATCATACTGTTGCAGCTAGGACAGATGGTATACCCAATCGAAAGCAATGTTGGGCCCCGCTTAGTCCCTGTAAGCAGCAGGTCTGATAACGATCCTAATTCGTTTTTTTTTTTTTAAATTGACCTTTTAAATTACAACTGAAGCTAACACAGGCTTGGAGTTGGGTAAGGATATATTTGCTTATTTTTATTGAGCATACCAATATTTTAATGAACACAAATGACTCAGCTGACTAACAATTTATGATGACTTGAATCACAAATTACCAAATCGAACAAGAAAGCAAACACTAAATTTGCATATCTAAAATGAAGCTCCAGTCAACAGACAAGTAGACGAACTGCCCATCTAGCACTACTCAGATCCGTATTAGATTATGGTTGTTGTCTGGGGTCCTTACTACATTAAGGATGTTGGGGCCCCGAGTGGCCGAGTGGTCTAAAGCGCTGTCCGTTACGGATCACTGCCATCTCACCTCTGTCTGCGTGGGTTCGAATCTAGGATTCGGCGAATGTGGATATGTGAGAAAGCTTGCCAGTAGCTTCTCCTAGGTCGGTGGTTCTTTCCGGTGATTTCCCGGTTTCTTCCTCCACCATTAATACTGGCCGCCATGAATAGCCTATCGTGTGCTGAAAAATGGCGTTAAGCACAAAAACAACAACAACAACAACATTAAGGATGTTAGTAGAATCATGAAGGTTCGACACAAGGCAGTATGATTAACATCCGGTGACTACAAACCCAGAGAAGCAGGATATGTCACCAAAATGTCACCTGACCTGGGTCTACCAACACTCCAAGACAAGCGTAGTAGGATTCGGTTGACATGTCTATATAAAGTAGTCGAGGGTTAGTGCTAGCTCTCTCACCAAATATATATTAAAGTTATAATACAAAATGACCGGATTAAAACCAAATCTTTTCAAAATTTTGAAAGTATATAAATTGTAGAAAAGCTAGTAGGTCTATAAATAGCAGTAGATGTTTTGCGTTTAATCAATGTAGAACAGAACAATTTCGAAATTCTTTCTTCTCAGAAACAATTGTGGACTGGAATTATCTGAGTGACAATGTTGTGTGCGCACAATTAGTGGAGAGCTTCAAGACAGCTCTTAATACTACTAACATTCTAGTTCACTCTCTCTCTCTCTTCCGGTACAAAGTTATGCCGTAACTGGCCATGCACTATTTACAGATTCAGACTCTTTGACTTTTCCCATTTCAAACTGGAGATCATAATATTACAACTTCCAACCTCTACGCAGTTTTATTTTATTTTATTTTATTTTATTTTTGTGTTTTGGTTCTGTTCTTGGCTTACTCGAATTTCTTATTTTTCCCCTTTGCCCATTGTTTATTCCATATATTTGTATATTCCTCGAATTACCGCTGTGACGTCTTTATGGCCTATAGTGAAAGGATTAATTTGCGTATGCGACTTGCGCACAAAAATCTCATATTATAATCTACATAGCAATATAGGTTTGACATATAATATATCCGCGACGTTGGTCTCATCCGTAGCCGTATATAAAGATTAATAATAGGTTGGTTAAGGAAAATCTTAACGAAAAATGTTGAGGAGCTTCGAACCGTACATCCGGCAGATTGACAGTTAATACTTGACTTGGGGTCTAAAAATTTGCCAGTTTCTTTTTCATGCAACTTGCACAGACTCGATGACTCTTGTGATTAGAAAGGTTTCGGTAAGTTTTAATTGCCACTGAGTTTAAATTTAGACCTGTGCAGTTTAGGTAGATACACGTTTTTTATTGACTTTCTCAACGGCGCCAGTTGCAAAAATTTTTGATAATACCATCAGTCCTGCAATTGTAAGATATTCCTTCGAATTTGATACCTGGGTTGAAATTTCCTAGTCAGAATTTAAAGATTAAGAGTCAAAATCTTAACCGAAAATCGAGAGATTGACGTGGAAAAGAAAACACGCTGAAAGTAATTTACTTTTTTTGTGAAATGCAAGCAGCAAAGAGTGGGTTTCATACACAAAGAACACAATTAGAACTTATTGTCCGATGCTACATCCCCGTTTGTTTGTACCCGTTACCGATTTCAATAACGGAAACATTTAATTTATAAAAAGTTCAAAGAACTTAGTCAATTCATTCTCTGATTTATATTTTCTAACCTGACTCTGAGTAGAATTGCCATTACACCGTCATCACCTGCGCGTTTCATGCTTAACGGAAGTTTTCCATGTTATAGATGGACATGCTTGAGAATCATTTCCAGTGTCATCACGTGTTATGTGAACTCAGCACATGGGTAGTTAACCAAGTATGATCATTTTATGGGCAAGTCAAGTCATAAGCTAGCATAAACGTAAGGAATCACAAGAAGTACATATAAATTAAAAGAATCAAAAAGACCATATTCTGGCAAAACAGTATCTCCATTCCCATGAATGAAACTTCCAGGAGTGAACACCTGGCAATATTGGACCGTATATATTACTGCAGCATAAGTTAACACCCACTATAGGAATTCTTTCACTCCTGTATTTTGAGAAATAAATAATTTTTTTTATTATGCAAAAGTTATTTATTTGTTGTTTGCTATTTCTTCTTGCTGAGTTTAAATATCTGTAACAACCAACAAAAAGAAGGATTAGCCATTCCATTAATTTTATCTGTTCTATTGCATCTTCAAAAGTGGGTCAGTTGTAGGTATAGTATGGTAGCATAATTGACTGTCAAAACCTACAGTACCATAGGTCAACCTAAGCAGATTATGATGTAACAATGCCTAGCTAAGAAGGGTAGTCCATACAAAGGATTATTTGTGTACTGATTGATTCCAATTCATTAAATAGTTAACCCTTTTATCACTACCTAACTTTGTATGCAGAGTCCTCAACACTTAGTAACTTTGGAGTTGTAAAGCAAAATGACTTGTGGACTTTGAAACAACATAACTTTGCCAATGGTAAAGATATATGGCCGGATTAGGTATCAAAATCCAGGTTAAAAATTAAAATTTAGGACTAATTCAATAAAATGTGCATATCTATATTACAACTGTTAATATGCAGGTATAAACAGGTAAAACAATAGGTAAAATACAAGTACATATTTTATTACCTCTTAAAAAACATAGAAAGTTCTCAAAACTTGTTCAATTGACCCTAGATGTACTAGTGAATAATCACAGTAACAACTCAAGTCTTTCTGTCATGGTGTCCATAATATATAAGATTCTATAAAATGAACCAAAATGATCTCCAAGGTGAGATCTGTCCACACACCTATATCATCTCTACCGCGTTTGATCGTCGCATTTAAGTTTGTTAAATGGACAATTTTTCCAAAAACTTCATCTGAATAGAATATATGAAAATAATCCAAAGCTTTCCTGGCACCATCTAACACTCGGGTGTGCCCAACTCTGTCAGAAAACTGAAACAAATTTCTTTGATTTTCTGGCTTCATAAAAAAAACAAAAAAAGAACAAGTGGATCGTACAATTCCTTTGGTTCAAAACCTTCAAAGTCCTCTTCATCGTCATCACTGTCATCCACAAATGCATTCCATTGTCTCTCCATACATCTTTCATTTTCATCCAAATTTACCAGGTCTAAATTATTTAAATACTCCGATAGCTCTCCTCTAAAATTCCTTCAAACTTCGCCATTTTGGATACAAATTTCAGCATTCGGAAAACACGTTAATAGTTACTACTTTGTTCGATATTTTTAGTTGTATACAAGCAAAACTCATGAGATCATCCAAATATAACATCTACATTACCAGATAAAAGTTATTAGAGTTACCCTAAAAGATATTTAGTCTGATACTATAATGCTAAAGAAGAACACTGCCCCAGACCGAAAAGTAGGTCCATAGTGTTTATGGACTTACTTCCCCCTGATCGGTTTTGCGGTTTGCAGTGATGAAAGGGTTAAGTTGATAGCTTTCTTCCATTCTCCCTTTTATCTATCCAGTAAAAAGCCATGATTCTTTGTACAAATTAAATAACTAAAAAGTCTGTCACCAGATGGGACATTTTTGTCACCAATAAGGGGAAAAAAATTGCCGGCAATTGGTTATGGGGATTGAGATAACCGACGTTAATTGGCAAATTTGGCCCTCTTTTGTGCTTGAGATATTAGGGTTTGGCGACATAACCAATGAGAAAATACTAAGACAAAGAGAGAATTCGTCGGTTCCACTACAAAAACATTGACTTAATAGGGTTGGCGAGGTAAACGAGGTCGAGATAAGTGGGTTCCACTGTATGCCATGTTTATAAAAACCTGCAATATATATTTTCTTGTATGCATCAATAATAAATTGCTGAAAATGAAGCCTTTCGGTTTTCTTTGAAATTAAAAACAGTGGCAGTTTTGTCAGCAGAAACATTTTTGGGGGAGTTCACTTTTTTATGAATATTTCAAGCCAAGGAAACAATTTTTTCCATGCATTTATGAAATTTTTTGAGCATATTGTAGTGTTTTACCCTTTAATGCTATAATGTTGATATTCATTGAATAAGTATCATGCAGAAAAAAATAAAACTATTCCCCAGAGCCATTGAATTTATGTTATACTTAAATTTGAAAAAAATTGATTACAGCAAAATGTAATAGTATATTGAAGTCTAAAATTGTATGATGTACACAATGTGACAGTAATGGTGGAAATGATCAAATAATAATAATTCACATATATATCTTTAGCCTGACCAGTCATACAATTAATATATTTTAATTACCTTGTGAAAGGTGTGCTCCTCTGAAGGTTGCCAAGACATGCATGTACTTGTTATTTTTTTTTTATTGGCAAATAAATTATGCCCTCCTTTGTTTAAGGTTGTTTAAATTCAGTTGGTGATGATGCGAATATAAATTATAGTAATCAGAGACTTTCCCTGTAATGAAAGGCTTTCCCTGAGTCTGATTTGAACAGTACATGTACTGTCAAATTATCAATATGCAATAATAATAATAATAATAATAATAATAATAATAATAATAATAATAATAATAACTGTTAAGTTCATTTGATTTGTATAGGCATATCACTGAAATGATTGCAGGAAAGTATGTTGACTTGTAAAAGTAAATCACAAAATTTGTTTTCAATTTTTGGGAAACAGACTTATGATGAAAGTGTCACTCTCAGGTCATGCTTCTTGAGCAAAATAACAGTGTGATTTTGTGAAGTTAGGCCTACTGTACTATTTGATGACAAAAATATAAGAATCAATATGTAAACAGCAATTTTTTTTTCAAGAATATAATATGTGAAGCACACTTTCTAATTTAATTCTTTTAAATTGAAGATTTTAACTGTCATGTTTGCATTATTTTCTTTGTATAATCAGTTTGAAACATAAGTGAACCTGTAATGGTGGACATTGCTGTGTCTATGAAGTGGGTGACTAAGTCACCTGATAAATGTAAACTTTTTCTTTTTGTTAGAAAACTGAAAATGACTTTGCTCTGATTTTTTTTAGAGATGCAATGACTAGTTTGTGACTTTTGAGATGCTACCTAGGGTTGGCCAGTTCTGACAATTTGTTTTGTAGCCCAAGGCTAAATGCATTTATTCCCTATTGATACCATTTACACCAGCAAACAATTTCTTGCACATTCACCAAAGTTTTTTAATAGCTAACTGGCCATTAACCCTTTTCTGAGCAAGATATGGATGTGTGATTTCCTGTAGGTAGACCTACTGTTCTATTTGATAAAGAAACTATAACAATTAATATGTAAATTGTAATTTGTTTTTTTAAGAATATAATATGTGAAGTACACTCTCCAATTTAATTCTTTTAAAATGAAGATTTTAACTGTCTTGTTTGCACTATTTTTTTCATAATATCATTTTGAAACTGTAAGTGAACCTGTAATGGTAGACATCACTGCCTATGAACCAATGATGTCATTTCTACCAGTATGTAGGCAAATAATGAAACCTGAAAATTCTCTCAATTGATTATTGTAATGAAGCTAGAAAGTAATCTGTTTTATTTACAAATATTCTTTCTAAAAATAGATGCACAATGATGTAATACATGTTCTTGGTTGTGTTGATTCTGTTGTAACATAAGGTCTAGCTCAGTCATATATCGACTTTAATGCTCAATTGTGTTGTCTATAGTTACATTAATGTTTTATCAGCAACAATACAATTATAATGAATTGCAATGTATGCTGTCTCTTGTGCATTTGATTTTATATACATGTTACATTGTTACATGAGTTGGTTGCAAGGAGTTTAAAATCTTTTTGACTGCAGTATGGTAGTTGATTACCTTTTATCAGACTTGCAACTCTAAGACTATAATCTCATTGCAGTTAAATTAATTGTGATGTATAGTTTCTGCTTTTTAAAAATCATATGGCCAAAATTAACTGCATGTATCTCATTCCAAACATACAAGTATGAATACAGTAGGTATGAAGATAATATTATACACATGCAAAATGTGTTGACAATAAGCATACAGTAGAGATTTTTCAACTTGAACATAAAGTATTGCTTAAAATTAATGTTAAATTCATAGTAAGAATAGATAATAATTAAAATTAAAATAGAAAAAGAATAAATATAATTATATGTATGTATATATATATATATATATATATATATATATATATATATATATATATATATATATATATATATATATATATATATATATATATATGTGTGTGTGTGTACCTACCTACCTGCTTGCACACAAACAGTGTTTCTTGCTTTGCACCTGATTCTTTCTGTTCTGACCAAATGGAGAAGTCATTTCTCCCTAAAATTAAAATCTAGCTTGACCCCTAGACACTAATGCCAACAAAAGGAGACAAAATATAGGTGAGAATTCCTGTTGATTAGTGATTTTTGAAGTTCCATACTTTTTCAGTTTTGCAGTCACATTTTAAATCAATTTATTTACTGTACATATATTCAGATAAATTCATGTTTTCTATACAGTTGGGCCCTTGTTAATATCCCACCTTTTTTCCTTGGGGCAAACTCTCAAGGCATTTCATATTGTTTAGTAATGTTTATTTTAAATGAGTTTTTTCACATAAGCTGTTTGTTATATTTTTTTCTCAATTTAGTATGATATTATTATTGACTAATAACTAAATCCCGATATGTATTAAAATAATGAATGTGTGCTTTTTCATTTTCCATTTGAAAGTGGGACTATGTCACTGATTCTTAAAAATAGAATGGGAACTCCTGAGTACCATAAGTAAATAGTCCAGGACTCATCATCTGAAACTTTGTTGAGAGCCCTGACTACTCATGAAAACAATGCTAATTGATTAACAGGTCCTGCAGGTAGGCTGTTGGTTTGGCTGCTAAGACAGCAAGAATTTCAAGGGTTATTGTATGTTACTGATATTAGTGTATGACACTTAGATGAAATTTAGAAGAGTCAGACTAATGCATAGGGCACAGTATAAACTTTAGTTTTGGGTCAGATAGGAAATCCATGCATCAGAACCCAGGAGAACTGGCCAGAGTAAAAGAGTAAAAGAATTGAGTAAAAGAACTGATCAAAAGGAAAAATGAGTCTGTTGACCAAAGGGAAAACTTGAGTAAGAGAACTGATCAAAAGGAAAAATGAGTCTACTGACCAAAGGGAAAACTTGAGTAAGAGAACTGATCAAAAGGAAAAATGAGTCTATTGACCAAAGGGAAAACTTAAGAGAACTGATCAAAAGGAAAATTGAGTCTATTGACCAAAGGGAAAACTTAAGAGAACTGATCAAAAGGAAAAATGAGTACTGACCAAAGGGAAAACTTGAGTAAGAGAACTGATCAAAAGGAAAAATGATTCTACTGACCAAAGGGAAAACTTGAAAATGCAGATATCTAAATTTTGATTTTGAAAAAGTTTATACATATCTCACAAAATAGAAAATGTATTGTTTGCTCAAAAAAATACATGTAGATAACTTTCAAATTTGAAAGAAATAATTTAAGAACCTCTTTCTTATCTTAATACCAAGCAGACTCATACATTCTTTTACCTGACCAGTTCAGCAACCATATATTACTAAAAGTGAAAAGTTACGAAGTGAAAAATAAAAGATGTTTAAAATATTGTGAATTAAATCCCAATAATCCTAAATGTCCTATCACAAGTCCAAAAATGTAAACTGTTCCGAATGAATTCCAATAGTCTTACTATAATGATACAATCCAGAATGTCTTTGAGTTCACAATAATCCAAACTTGTGTGTTAGTCTAGTAGTCAATGAGGACTTCTTTAATTCAAGTGAATATTTTAAATAAATAATTACTATTTTGTTTATCAAATCCCTATTTATACATATTTTCACTTTACCAATAGGGTAATAGAATGTAAAGATTTACAATGGTAAAACATGGTTTAACTGTAAACAAGACTGACTTTGAACTTTTTCTACATATAAAAGTTATAACTTACAATTTTGGACAGATGTTAGTAATATAAACATGCTATTTACAACTTAAAACCTTGGATAAAAGTTAAACACACAACATAAATAGATGTAACAGTGCCCACTGTTACAAATAGGTGATTATGAAGTAGGGATTAATTACTGTCCAATTTCACTCTTGTATTTTCTGTACTGACAATGATCATTTAGACAAATTTCCTATATCTGGCAAACAACATCAGAGATCTCAGAAATGCTTAATTACACATATTTGGACACAAATATTTGATTTGAGACACAGAAAATCACCGACACTGAAGTCTTCCATACACACATTTTTGTTGCAAGGAGGAAACTTTTGCAGCAAAATAAATGAGTTCTAATCACTATGAAAACTGAAGCAATGCTTTTATTCAAGTTTCTTGCTGGCTTCCTTGATCAAAGGTTGCTGGCTTGTATTGATGAAAGAGCATGTGTTGTATTTTTTTTTTTAATTTGCTGTTCTGTGGTCACTTCATGTTTCCATTCTCAGAGGTGGTTGTTTGTAGCTAGTCAGTTGTATGGCTAGTTTGATTATATTACAGCATACTAGTATAAATGCCAGATATCAGCATAAGCTGATTATGACATAACAATTAACTGTTAGGGTGGTTTGTCAATATGAAATAAGGATTTGTTTATGTAACAATTGATTCCTGTCCATTTTTATATCCAAGTTTGTGGCTTCCTGTCATGGTGCCTTTGAATTTTTCCACTCCAAACTCAAGACTGTATATACCATTTTTATCAGCCAAAAGTGTTGTAGCCAAAAATATCTCCATATGTTATATTTTGTTGCCAATATGTAAAAAAATAATTGCAATTTATGACATTGGCAAAGCCTAGTGCAATCAGTGTTATTGATTTCATTTCCAATTGTTGCCATATAAATATTGTATGCCTAATCAAGGGATTTGGATAAAATGCTGTTTGTATATTTAGACAAATGTTTTGTAGTTAAATGGAAAAATGATGAAGATTTCAATGAGATTCAGAACTGTGCTAAAGTTGCTATAACTGATAGTTTGGATGCTACTGTAGATAAGTGTAAGAAAGTATATGATTTTATGGTTTATTGGGGACTGCAACTTCTGCTGGTGGAACTCCTATTTTTACCAAATTAGGAGTCATGGACTCCTAGTTTTTAAATTCTAGCAAGACCTCTGAACATGCATTTCAGAATCATCTCTGTTGTATTTCACAAGTGTCATGTCCTTTTCAAAACTGGACGAAAAATTCAGGATGTTAAAGTAGATATCTTTAGCTCTAGCAGTTGTAGACCAGAAGAGTTTATGAGAGGATATTTTTCCATCACAAAGCAGTTAGCACATGCTTGAATGATGGCCATAACATTCATATTCATCCCATGATCTAGTTGGTCCTAAATGAAAATGGTGCTGTTCTGACATCCAGTATTTTCAACAGAACAATTTTGAAAATATTGCTACCATTTATCTTGAATGGTTGGTCATATCGACAAGAGTAATTTACTAGAAGATTCCTATTTAGAGCTGCTGAACCTTCATATTTGGATAATACATAACCTCTATTTAGTAAAAAATGTATACAAATGACGGTCTCCCAACTGACAGAATTTTATCCAACTACAGCATTATGTTTTATGTGGTATAAAAGCTTTATTGAGCTAATGTTTTTTACTAAGTGATGGTAGTTTCAACTCTAAATAAAATTAGTCTGTCTTGATGACTGTTTAAATAGTACAACTATCTGGTCACATATATTGTCACAGAAAAAGGAAAGAAAAATTGGTTTTGCCTTAGAATTATTTAAGCATTTTTGTTATACCTAGGTACAGTTTTGCCTAGGGTGGATAATTGTTTTTCTAGGACAGCATTGTGTGCATGGGTATTTTACCCTTGCTAATACTCATTCTCCTGTAGATTTAAGGCAAGTTTCTCTTCTAATTGACACATTGGTCTTTTGGGATCATGTCAAGGAGTGTATTTAAACATATGAAAAAGACAGCTTGGACTGTGTATTTCATTCTACAGCCTAAATTTTAATTTGTTTGTAAATATGAATCGTATTCAGGTTTAATGATGTAGCATGAAATCTTGCCTTTATCACTTCACGGATTTGAAGCATTGTGAACTTTTGAACTGTTACAGGTCGCTATTAAGAGTTTAATTTAATAGCGTATATCATTAAATTTTTATTCTGTACTTATTATTATGACCAGTTTGGTTTAATTTTAGCTGTGCAGGTATATCAGGTTGTTGGTCTGGCTGTCTGTAGGTCTGTCTGTATTGGGATGGAAGCATGCATCAAGGCCATACAAGGACAGAAGTGCAGATCTGTAAACTAGTGTGCATGGTGGATCCATGGTGGAACCAGGTCAAAAATTCTCTTTTTACAAGGTTTACAAGTATTTAAATGAGTCATACGTTGTTATGAATTGTATATGCTGTAGAAATGACTATACAAGTCATTAGTCATGTTTGATACAATTATATTTATTACAATTGATCATGTTTGTTTCAGTTAAGTTGTGTTACAGTTGAGTAATTTGAATATGTGTTTCAGTTGAGTATGTTTGAGTACAAATTGTTAACATGAGTGTGTGGCCAGTACAAGTGTGGGCTAACCCAAGAATTCAGGAGTACTGTGTGGTCTGACAATGGACATGTGAACCAGGTCAAAAATTTTCGTTTTACAAGGTTTACAAGTATTTAAATGAGTCATACGTTGTTATGAATTGTATGTGCTGTAGAAATGACTATACAAGTCATTAGTCATGTTTGATACAATTATATTTATTACAATTGATCATGTTTGTTTCAGTTAAGTTGTGTTACAGTTGAGTAATTTGAATGTGTTTCAGTTGAGTATGTTTGAGTACAAATTGTTAACATGAGATAATTTGGATCTCACTTTTATTACATGAGATTATATGAGTCACATCTTGGTTTTACTGTATCATGTGTCTACAATTTTGAATATATGAATCACATTTTTGTTTTCCCATTTGTGAATGTTTTTGTGAAGTAATTGAATGAATGATATGTTTAGAGTTTGAAATAATCACACTGTATATGTTGCTGAGAATATACATATTTTTATTAATTCTTTTCATAAACTTCCATCTTTCTTCAGATTGTGTTTGTGTTGTCATTTTATCCAGGCTTTCATTCAGGCCAAATCCTGTTACAGATGCATTACAATAAATTTTGCATCCAGTAGTGATCCCCTTACATGAGCATCCAGCAACTGGAATACTTAGTAGTGAACTGACACACTTCATGTGAAATATTGTAAACAAATCTCATCAAAATAGAGGTATATGTCTTAACTGATTTCAGCCAAGTAAACTATGTGACATTACATAAATTTCTTTGTTGTGTCAAATGTTCTATTTATTTGGAAGTGCAGTTGCTCTTTGAATTATAAATTGTAAAATATCTACTTTTAGTTTCTACTGGTTATACAGTTGTACATTATTAAATTAGTTACGATCTGGGACTATTTTTCTACAAGCAGCAAATGAAAGGTGCGGCATCTGAGCCAGTAAAAAAGAAATTATTTCTTTCTCCTTAAGCTGTTTCCATTAAAATAAACACTGTGATAAACATGATTTAAAATAAGTGATGATTTAATATTAATGACTCATTAAATGTCCAGTTTTTGTGAGCCTGCAAGCAAAAGCTATGAGTTTCATAAATTTAATAATATTACCCATTTAACATTTTCTTTTAATTAGAAAATTGAAGGATAATATTATTGTTATCATTATTTTTAAGAATTTATTATTATTATTATTATTATTATTATTATTATTATTATTATTATTATTATTATTATTATTATTATTAAAAATTTCTGAATGTTTGAATACAATACATTCTTGTTTTCAGCATATGTTCTGATAGCTACAGTAAGCTTTTAGCAAGTCATTTTTTGATAAGGTTTTTTTGCCTAGTTAATTTTCAACTAACTTTCATACCATGTGATAATCAGGTTAATATAAAAGAAATAGAAAAGGTGCACAGAAAGCACAAATCTATTTTAATATTTGTCCAATTACTCTGAGAGAAAAATTAAGAGATGGTCAGGACAGTATGACAATAAATGGAGATACCAACTGTCAGCCTACAAATTTATTTTGTGGAACAATATGTGCCAGTCATATGCATCTGTGAAACAAAAAAATGAATGAACAATCATTTGGTAACTGTTTACAGATTGAAGCTAGATTTAGTTCCAAAACATTTACAACCAGCATTCACATTTAGAAAAAAATATAAACAAATCATCAATTTATCTCAGGGAATGGAAATATTTGAATAAAAAATGGACTCGGTAGAAAATTTAATTCCTTATTCTGATTTGTGCCAAACTTCACACTGACAACATCATTGTTTGTACTATATTACCTAAATTGTATGACATTTTATGTTGTAAGCAAGTTAAAGCCATCAGTAAATGCCTCAATAAAGATGACATCAATCAAAATGTCAGCAAAAACAAGATTATTATTAATTCAGTCATCATAATTCTTATAAATATTATTATTCCAGCCTTGCTGAGTGTGTCCCCAGATTTTTGGGGATATGGATGAGGATATGCTTTTTGGGGATCTCAGTGACTTTGGGGATATCGACGAAAACCTTTTGAGAGCCTATCTAGAGGGAGATGAAGTAAACCCTGAATTGGAAGAATTACTGCAGAATTATCGCCATGACAACACTCCTGTCATTACTAGAGTTCCCTTCAAGGAATTATGGGAAAACTGCATAACTCCTACACTGTCACAGACAATTGAGAATGTGATCCCTTTACTTCTGCTGTGCTTTGTCTTCAAACTTGTCTGTTCATTTTCTAAATCAGGTAAGTCAAAGTTCTCCAAATACAGTCATCAAGGCTTTGAAACTCATGGTTAATACCAATTTGGGGGGGGTGTTTCTTTTTTCACTAGGCCAAAAATATTAATAATAAACCAACAACAAAAAGGGCAATGACACATTTGACCAGAGATACGGCTTTCAGTCAAATGAGATTCATCTTATACTGTTGGCAATAAAATACAATGTAAATATTAGAGTTTCAGTTGAATCAAAATAAATCAGATTGGTATTTAGCTATGTACACCATTCTAAACAAAATTCACTAAGTATGTTTGGGGCATGGTCTTAACTTTACATTGTCAGTATAATACTGTATACAATACAGGGGAAATAATCTGTAATTAATAACAGTTACTGTGTACCATATTTACTGTGTATTTTGGAACATGATAAAATATTAATTTTTTCTGTCCCAAAACTTATGGTGAAACTTTTTTTTCACCTAGGTCATATGTCCCAAGTCTTAAGAAATGAACTAAATTTTTATTGCATTTGTGCTCCCCCCTAAAAAAAAATGCACATTGCAGTAAAATAGATTAACAAAATGCTTATTTGGTAATAAAAAGAAAGAAACTACACTTTTATTGTTATCATTTTTTTTCCACACAAACATTAATGAATAAAATATATCCATGAAATTATTATGTGTAGCATTGGCTTCCATACTGTAGCATTTATTTGCATATGTGTGTTAACACACACCATGTGTTGTTCATTGACATTAACATTGATAAACAAAATGTCCTCAGATTTTTGAATATATTTTCCATCTGAAAACTGAATCCAACAAAGTTGAAAACAAGCCAGAAATAATCAACCAATGTCTTAAAGACAACTGTCATGCTTACATAACATTGTGTTGGGTGCAAAATAATCCAAGATTAAATTATATCCAGGTCTACTTTAACCCAGTAACTCACTAAAGAAAATCATTATTTGAAAACTTATTTACTTGAGCGTAAGTGACAATCTTTTCACCAGCACAGGTAATATAAGTAACATTACTATTTACCCGAAGACATCAATGTTCCTTTCTGTTAATAATAAGTACAGATGCCAAGCAGATAGAAGCCAGGGTTGTGAATAAATACAACCGGCAGTGAGCAGTAAGCTCATTCTTTGAACTTACCAAGAGGACATCAAAGACAAAGGTTAATTTTATTACAAAGCAAGCTGATCTCATAAGCTGACTTTGGTTACTTTTTTTAAAAGGATATCAGTACAATGGTTATTTTATTGCAAAGCAAGCCAACATCAGACAGTGACTATGGATCCTTTTAAGTATGCCAGTTTTTGTAACATACAAAGACAACCGAGATATGTAAAGAAACTATGGTTCATTTTCACTGGTATTCATGGGAATCTTGAAAATAAATTGGAACATTGCACAAATTTTAAAGGGACACAGTATAGTGCTTCATGCAAAGACGTCCATGACCCAGCGTCACCCAGAATATTTGGAGATCATCATGTTATGGATTCATGCAGATCAGAAGAGAAGGAGATGATTTTGCAAGCAAGAAGGAAATAATCAACTGATATATTGAAGACAACTGCTATTCATGCATAAAAAGGTGTTAGGTGCAAAATAACTAAGATTGAATTTCATTCAGGTCTACTGTATGAGAGTGTCTCAAATAAAAATCATTATTGGAAAACACATTCACTTGGGTGCAAGTGACTATCTTTTTACCAGCACATGTTACAAATGTATCATACTACTTACCTGCAAACATCAATGCTTCTTTGTATTAAAGCCCAGTGAATAAACACATCTGGCAGTGAGTAGTAAACTCCTTCCTTAAACTTACCTACAGGACATCAAAGACAAATGTTGTGTTTATTACAAAGAAAGCCAACCATTTTTTATTTAAATGATATCAATACAATGGTTATTTTATTACAAAGCAAGCTGACCATGGATGCGGACTATGGATTCTTTTAAGTGTATCAATTTTTTTTTTTTTCAAATTTTCTTTTGAATATACAAAGATAGACAAGATATGGAAGCTATCTTTGGTTCCTGTTGACCAGTATTCATGGTAATTTTGAAAATAAATTGAGACCCTTGAACAAATTCAATTTTAAAAGTGACACAATATAGTGCTTTATGCACGAACATCGATGACCCACCCACTTTTAGAAAGCTGAAAGTAATATTAATGCACTGAAAGAACGGATCATATGTGTGAAGGAGAATTGTTGTGTTGATGAGATGCTGCTACAGTGGATTAAAGAGTTTTATCAAGTACACAACTTTATATTTTTTAAAATAAAATGTCTGTTGGAGTGCATTTTCTAATATATAACTTTTTAATTAAATTAAAAGTTGTCCCACAACTTAGGACTCGAAAAAAAGGTGTGATTAAGATCTAGAATGGGTTTAATAATGAGCAGGATCCACACATGAAATGATCTTGCATCTGATTAGCTGAGATTGTTACCACCCTTGAAGCCATCCATTGACAAGATCCAATCATATTAATGAGGTGCATTTGATTGAGCTTATTTACAACCTGACAGGCAGATCCTGTTATCCATCTAGATATAAATCTCATCAATGTTTATATCAAGCTTGGTAAATGTGTTTGCTGTATGTCATTAAGATCTTGAGTGATTTTGATTATGGCTTGTTTTGACTGAAATATAGTGTTGACTTAGAAATTTGACCTTCATTTGTGAATGAAAATAGCATGTTTTGTATATGTACTGAATTACTCTACACATGGAGCATCAACTTACCTTTAATGTGTATTATATAATGTTAGAATACCAATCATAAGAATATATATATGCTGAAGATACCTGTAATAGTTGCCCAATCTATAAAGCTTGACATTTTAAATATATCTATATCATAAATCCACAAATTCTTTAATAGGTCACATACTGGGATAAAAATAGAAGCACAGAATGATCTGATTCACAATATCCCATAATATGTTAATTTCATATGTCTTATAAATAAACCATGCAAGTAATGTCTGGTGTCTTTCGCATTTGACAGGTGTTGACTTAGAAACTTTGTTGTACTTTATTACTTTTTGTTTTGGTTTTGTATAAACAGCTTGTGATCAACATGTACTTTCATACTAGTATTGGTGTGCCCATTTTCAACAACAATCCTGGCACCACCACATCACCCCACATCACAAGTGGTTACAAAAGCCTTTCTTATATTCTTCAGGTAAGTTTATGTTGGAAGGTAGAGGAGACAGAAAGAGAGCCTTTAAAGCATCATCTAATTTTCAGATTAACTTACAATTTCTGCAGCATATTCATAAAAATCATATTATTGTGACAAGTATATGCCGTTATAAAAAGTAATATTTTCAGTATTACTGCAATATGAGAATAACATTTTTTGCAAAACTGCTGGAATTTACATGGCGTCTGTTCTATCAATTGTTTTCCACAATCATTAGTATAGAGAATAGAACTCCAAATAGACAAGTATAATGTCTTGAAGGTAACTGTCTTTATTTATTCACCATTCACTAATTTTAAGACCCCTGATATCACATACCATCGCAATCCAGTATGTGTGTGTGTGTGTGTGTGTGTGTGTGTGTGTGTGTGTGTGTGTGTGTGTGTATTTCAGACAAGTAATGTTGTTTTACATACAACTTTAAGATAGCTATATATTTTTCATTCCATTAATTTTTTGCAACCTGAGCTTAATTCCATTTTTAATTAGTACTGTAAGATACAACAATGTAGCACTGATATCTTTCTTCTGATTTAAATGTATGAAAAAGACAGCTTGGACTGTCATAACATGTTTTATTCCCCCTATGAATGTTTTAGCTTCAACTGTTTCATTTATGACCATTGTGTCTGTCCATTACTTTATGTTTGACCCATTAGCACTAATTCTCCTTTTAGATATTTACAAATTACTATACTTGTTTGCTTTCAGAATATTTATTTTGGGAAACAACTTTATCTGATAGTTGACTTTGGCTGACATCTTTGTCTGGTAGTTGACTGTGAACTGCTAAATGAAAGGGGATCATTATGTATACATGTGTGTATACATACACATATATATATATATATATATATATATATATATATATATATATATATATATATATATATATATATATATATATATATATATATATATATACATACAACTTGTAAACTATCACAGCACAATGTGGTCTTATGTATCACATGTTTATGAAACCACTTTATAAAGAATGAACACTAGAACTGTATCTCATTTTGATTTGTATTTATTCCCTGTATTTCAGGTTCTGATGATAATGATATTCCACCCTGGCTGATTCATTTTTCCAGCCTGATGTTTGGTATTTTAGCCCTACAGCTGTTCTTCCAGCGAACACTCATCTACCTTTTGGTCTGTGCTCTCATTGGGTACTTTGTCCTGGTCATTACAAATTGGAGGAACCGAGATTACTGTGGCATCGTCATGGCTCTCTGCATTGTGGGATATCTTATTACATGGTATGTAGATACCTTTACAGATGATGTTGTAAATTTGGCATAGAAACATATATTGCTTTTATTTATGGTGGAATGTTATGTTAATTAAGACAGTGTCATTCCTCCTGTTAGTTAAAATCACATAATCATCCATGGAAAGCTCTTTAGCCCCCTTCCAGTCAGCAGAAAATGAAATTAACTAAGGGCTACTGTTTTTAACACTATTTACCAAAATGTATGACACCCATTTCATTTTACTTATTTGCATGTATTCATGGTGGACGATGTTAGTGGTCATGAAAAAACATTTTTTAATGTAAGAGATAATATTTTGACAGAACTCAGTAATAATACAAAGACTACAATTGGACAGTGACCCCAGTAGCAGTTCATAACCATCTAGCTATGATCATTCAGGAGGTTTGGAAATGAGGAAAGTGCAACCTGGCCACCCACTTTATAAGTCCAGAATCCAGTGGTACCCTTTTGTTTAAAAGAACTCCACTTTGGATGGCCATTCCTCTAATATGGCCAGCATATTTGTGCAAAATCTAATCAGATTTGACCCTTAAATGTGAGCACATAATTGTGGTTGCAGATTGAATTCTTGAGATTATTTGTTAGTTTCTAAAATCAGCACATTGAAATTTGCTATTACTTGCAAAAAGTATGCAATGTTTCATTTTTATTCAACACTTGAAATCAGCCTCACACAAAGTGGATAATGTCATGTTATGGAGTCCATCTCCATGGAGTCAATGGAGTTCATCATTTCATTTCCTCACAATAATTAAGCTTTACACCTTCTACCATTATCAAACTTTGTTGATGGCTTGCATTTGGCACAAAGAAGAAACTTATCAATTTTGGAGTCAAAACATGAGATGTCAGGATCACTGTCTGAAAAAAGTAATCTGCACAGAAACACTAGTTCAGCTTACAGACATGAGGACTAAACTATTTAGATGACTTGCACTTAGGATAGAAGTATTTTTTAGGTTGAAAGGTCAACAGTTGAGAATACTATGACTAAAAGAAGACAACAACATTGTTCTGTGTTCTCAAACCAAAACCAAATTTTGTGAATTACTTGCTTTATGGTAAGGAAGAAGTCTTGATTTTGGGATCAGAGGATCAAAGGTTAAAGTCACTGACTGAAGGGAAAAAAATTATTATTGCACAATAACTTTCATTTTTTCCAGATAACAGACGTATTCTAAACTTTATGGATGGTTTGAAATTAGAGTAAAATGGAAGTTAAATAAATTTGGGGTGAAGAAATTAAAGGTCTAGGTCACTGAGGTGAAAAGAAACAATTGTTTCTTCACAAAAATTTCACTTCTTGACCATATACCTTCATGAAAGTTTATGGACAGCTTTGAGTAAGAAAAAAGTCTGTTGATTTGGAGGACAGAAGTTAAAGTCAGCAACTGTAAGAACAATTTTTGGCATAACATAGTTCCAGACCACTTATGTTGACTATTGATTGTGTAGGACTTGTACTTACGGTGTGGAAAAAGCTCATTGATTTTGGAATCAAAAGGTCAAAAGTTATGATCATTGTGGCTCAAAGAAAGATGGTTTTGTAGAACAACAATTGATGGAGAACATTTCCTTGATTAGACTTTGTGGATGGTTTGTGCTTAGGGTGATAAAGAAACAGATTTGGAGTTGAATGGACACAGTCATGGCAAATCTACAAGGAAAATAATGGTCTCTGCACAGAGTTTTATTTACTACTGCAAACCTTGACAAAAGATTCAAATCAATAAGACCTTTTGGTCAATAATCTCCAGACTCAACTACTTGGGTATTATACGAACACATGTATAATATGCACCCAGACTTTCTCCTTTCACACTAATGCAAAAGTCTTAACACCTATGTATAATATGTACCCGGATTTCTTGGTTTTGTGTATGTAGATACTTGAGAATGCCAGTGATTAATCGGTGTATAATTGATCAAAGTCAGTGCTATAGCATACAGAACATTCCTAAAAATCATTTTGATGATGTTCTGGTGGACGGAACAGTACAGGTATTTATCACTAAAATATAGCTACCAGTATTTGATTTAATAATGTATATGCTTCCCTACAATAGAACTTTAATAAAGTTACATCCAGGTATAATACACACCCCAAATTTAGAAAAAATATATTTGTTAAAAACTGTATTATACCCTAGATTTTAGGGTATGCCAAACTATGATATGTAGAGGACTGATAAACTTGAGGTATTGAACTGTTAACAGTACTCATTTTTATTTACACAAAACTTTTTTATAACAGCATAATGTAGATTCTGAAAATTATGTTTCTGTCTCCTTAAATTTAAAGTTAGGCTCTTCAAATTTATGGTATGACACCTGACTCCCTCCCCACTATGAATTTCTAGTGAGAGCACTGGACTTTGTGCCAGATATAATTTTGCAATAGTTTTGTGTTGTCAAGGTATGTAAATTGAAATTGTCTGCAATTTCTAAAAATTGTTGAGAAAATAACATAAATGTTTATTTATCTTGTCATGCATTTGTTTTAAAGGATTGAAATTCACCAGTAAATATGTAATTTTTTAAAAGTTTTTTGTGTTTTTAGTTAATATTTATTCTATCATTGTTGGATAGGTTTAATATATTAAACTTTGTTATGTATAAAAATTTTGTCTCAATAATTTGTTATGAGCTATATTTCTTCAGAATGCTTGTGCTTTGAGCATGTTGGATTCTTTAGTGTGAAAAGTTTTTATTTCTGATCGAATTTGTTTTAAACATTTGTAAGTTTTTTGATTATTTTCAGTGAGTTTGTTTTGGAGAGAACAGTTTGGCACAGTATAAGAGGTGAGAAAAATATATGTAAATTTTTTAATTTTGAAATGTCCACTGGCTCTATTTTGTGTACACAGCATTACAATAATAGTTTTTTAAAAACATATAATTGAGTCCTCATTGTGGAGATAGCGTGACTCTGTATCACTTCATTTGGAACATCATCATTTTTTCTTGGCACAAGTTATATATTATGTCATTGCAAGGATCATTTATTTAGATTACCCTCAAATCCGTATGGAAAGGTTTCAGTTATGTATATTACCTTCTAATCCAAATGGAAAGGATTCAGTTATTTAGAGCACCCACTAATCCAGATGGAAATGATTCGGTTATTTAGATTACACAATGATCCAAATGGAAAGCGTAGGAACAGATGTGAGGTGTGATTATGATTTTTAACGTAGCTTTAACAATTATTGAGTCATATCGCTACGATGTCTGCAGTGTAACAGTTTATAGTGATGTCTAGCACTGGGGTATCATGCCGAAGAAATGTAACATGATGTCCCACCCAGTCACATTATCCTGACACCAGGCCGACCTGTCCTAACACTAACTTCTTAATGCTGAGCATCAAGCGAAGCAGTTGTTAGTACCATTTTTGTAAGTCTTTGGTATGGCTCGACCTGGGTTTGAACCCAACACCTCCCGCATCCAAGATGGATGCTGTAACCACTAGGCTACCAGAGCGGTTGGTAGGAACAGAAATGCTTAGATTAAAATGGTTTTATTTAAGAGTGTATTCACAATACAAAACTATAACTTGTATCACCAAGGAGCTTGAAAGTAAAATTATCAATATTCAAACAATTAAGACTAAATTATTTACCTTGACACATGCAAGATTTGTTTCATTGTGGAGTCATGAAAATCTAATTGAAAACTGGAAGGAATGCAAAACTTGTATTAAGTTAATTTTAATTTTTTTATAAATCAGTCAAATTTTGAATCTGTGTATCCTCTATTTACTTACACAAATTTGTTTTGAATCGTACCCATATCTCCAATCTTCATTTTTTTAATTTGGAAACATAGATTGTCAATGGTAAGTAAATTTTCAAAAATTATATTTTAGTAGTTGGAGCAGCCTAATATACATCATGGTTATGATGTGAAATAAAATGTCAGTATATCTGTACTTTATCAGATGTGCAGTATACATTATGTAACCCATAAATTTAAAATAAAGGATATGTAACTGCTGTATAAAAATTATCTAAATCAGAAAATGTCAGTAGAATATATACTTTGTTCTGTTACATGCCATATAATATTTTTACAAGTTATAATTGTGAATTGAGTGTTTGTTTAAGCTATTTTGTTGATACCATCCTTGTCAGGTGGTGCCTACTCCTGTTTGTGTGTTGATTGGGTAGCCATTAATACTGCCATTCATATTATTGCCTCAAATCCTCAATTTGGATGTTTTCAAGCAAGTACTTTCTTCCCCTTCACAGCCTGAAAATAGTGATGGCATCTTTTCAACTTGTTTTATATTTTGTTAATTTAATTTAATAGCACAGTGTACTGTATTAGAAGATGAATCAATAAGACACTCTTCAGATCTCACACCTTATGATTATCAGCATTATGTTTCTAGGGTCTCATACCATTCATAAAAAAGAAAACTATATTATGTGTTACTTTCCATCTCAGTAACTTTATGGGAATATTTAAATCTCACAGATTTGGAAAGTGTGAACATAAAAAGAAACAGTAAGGCAACAGTCCCCACCATCCTTTCATGAAAGATTCTGTTGCCTTTGGTCTGATGTGGTTTGGGACCTCGCTAAGAATTGTCACACTTATAAGGAGAGGACAGAAGGCTCTTTTTCATGCCTGTCTCCTTGATCCTATGAGGGTATGGGATCCTTTTCTGAGTCCCTCAGGTCTCAAAAGAAAATTCCTCTATCTCAGGCAGGTATGTGATCCTTCTCTTGACCCTTAGGGACTCAGAAGAAAAAAAATTCTGTCAATGTTCTCAGGATTTGGAGTCTTTCTATTCATAGAAAAATAACAAGGTCCCAGGGCCCCTGATAATCATTCTGATGCAGTCATGCCTTGATAGTGTGATGGGCATGAAAATCCTCTCCCGTTTGGAGACAATATTGGGGTCTGCAGCAAAAGTAGATCTTCAGTTACTTCTTCGCTTATTCATGATAAGAGAACTGTCTCAGTTGCTTTCTAAGGGCCAGGAATTTACCTGGCAACAAAATGGGTTGTCTGTTTTTTTACCCACCCACCCCTCCACTCACCCCCACCCCTTGAATGCTGGCACATCACTGGTGGGGATTCTTTTTATGGAGATATCAAATCTCCTTCAAGTCTAGATGCTGGTAGTACTGGAGCATGTAAGGCTAAGAGGTTTATCACCATACATCTCATGCTGATCTCTTTTCTTGACTGCCTCCTTCTCAATTGCACTTAATGGCTTGTTGGAAGTCGTTGCTAACACGTCATAGCATGCCTTGTCTATGCACATGACACTTTCAGCTTAGCAGCTCTACTGCTAAGTCAAATTCTTTAAAGCGATTCAACCACAGTCCAACAAGCAACCCCAATTGAAGACTCCCTCTTCACCATCTTGAGTTAGAAGATGTCAAATAGTTCAATGGTAGGTATAATCCAACTTTAAATGATCACTGTGATCAGCCGCATTAAAAGCTTTAAAACACTCGCTTTTTTTAAAGTATAAGTCCTTGTTAGAACAGACCATGTTTATTCATCTGCTTCTGACCACAGATTTGAATTACCCACGCATGCGTGCCCCGGTTATACCATGTGACAATGCAGTCGCATAAGTGTTTTTATTTTGGAATTATAATTCTTAAGATAGTTATGGCAAAAACGTAGTAGTATCGAAAATAGAAATATCTGTATATGCAAGATGGCTAACTTTCAAAATTAGCAGAGCTAGTTGACTAGAAAAATGAGCTGCTCAAAGATTACTTGAGGCATTAAGAAGATTTCAAGGTGTCTAGGTGAAAATTGTTCATAATATAAATTGTGGGATTTCTTTGAAGTGTGTGTTTGAAAATCAAAGATATCCATCTGGATTTCATTAAAAGAGCACGGAATGTACCAATCATTTAGCACCCACATTCAATAGTTATCATCTACAAAGAGGTGTATTACCTGTACAACAATCAACAATGCTAGGTTTTAACCTTGGTATATAATGCCTCAGGGAGAACAATTGGTCCAGTTGCACAATGCCAATGAGTTTTATTAATCCAAACTGACTGTCTGACGTATTATTTATTTATATTAAGCTGAGATCTGGTTTCTAATTATAGCCATATCTGTCACACCTGTTTGAAGTGGTTAGCCAGTGTGGCAATTTTTTTTTTTTTTTTTTTGATTTTTTTTTTTTATGGGTACTTGCATTTACATTTTAATACCCGGGTTTTTCTATATAGTCCATTAACCAGGTACCCAATGACAGTCCTAATCAGAATTTCACCACTACTTGAGTTGGTGGGCCAGTTGGGCCCAGTTTCTGACTGGAGTTGAGACACTTGCCCTTCACCCACTTTCATCTGTTCCATCAGATTTGGGTTGGGATGCTCACTTGGAGCCATAAAAGCTACTTTTCAGGGTGTGTGGTCCTGAGAAGAAACTGCACTCCAAATGAACGCTTAGGAAATTAGTGCTATATTGTTAATCCTCCAGTGGCATAACAAGTAAGGAGGTATTGTATGAGGGACCCCTGACAATGCATGTGGTAATATTCCTCAGGTGACATGGAGGCTAACATGCTCCTCCTCTTTGCATGGAGGTTTGGAACCTCTTTCACTGGGCAGTCTTAGAAGGGATTACCCTCATAATTCATCATATTCTGGGTAAGAAACATATTCTGGCAGACAGGCCTAATTGTTATGGCACAAAGAATGACCCAGTCGGGTACCAGACTGCAGTAAGGGACACTCATACCATAAAAGTGAGTATATCATATACCATTTTATGCAGATGCCAGCCTTCTTCTACACTGCCAAATTCAGTGACAGGTAATGATGAATTACTTTATTTATAAGGTTTCAAAATGTATAATTTCAGTTTCATGATTTGTATTTTGGAGCTGGCCAATCGAGTATACACACATCTAGATCACTTAATCTGTTTGATTGGCCATCTTCATACACACATCTACATCACTTGATCTGTTTGATTTGCCATCTTCATACACACATTTAGATCACTTGATCTGTTTGATTGGCTATCTTCATACACACATCTAGATCACTTGATCTGTTTGATTTGCCATCTTCATACACACATCTAGATCACTTGATCTGTTTGATTGGCCATCTTCATACACACATCTAGATCACTTGATCTATTGGATTGGCCATCTTCATAATGACAATCTTGATAAAAACAATCAGTACTTGTATTTCAATAATAGAATGTGCAGGATGTTGTCTTTTCATGCCTCAGTTTAGAGTCTGTTAGATTTTGTTTCTCTTGGCACATAAATGATGTAATGATTTACAGAATAAGCAGTCTTGGAGCTAATGTAGATGGGCTCATAGGTATCTGTAATATGCAGCCAGTCAAGACAATTACAGTTTGCTGAATTATGACATTTTAGGTGCATTATCATCACCAGTCATTCCAGTTCCTGTGGATTTTCAATAGAAAACATTTTCTTTTTTAATGCAAACTATTTAATAACACAAGAAATCAGCCTAATTGCAGATTATTGTTATTGAATATTATTATTGATACTAATAGACTATATTGAGCAACAAACCTTATATATCAGAAGCAAACATTTTGCTACAAAGGAAATGCAAAAGTGTATTATTAGCACAAAAATATAGCATATGATTACTTTTTGTTCCTTTATAACTAACTGCAGTTAAAATTGTACATAGCAACTACACCAAACACTATTCCTCATCTCATCCCTCTCATTTCATTATATGTTTGTACAACCACCTGTCTTTGCTTGATTGCATGCTCATTAATTATGTTAATAATTGAGAAGAACATTTAAATTGAAAAACTTATTTCCAATTCATTTGCTAGTGTCCACACTTGTTGTCTTTGTAGCAATAAAATATATTTACTACTATTAATAAATTGTTACACCTTAGTTGTATAATATAGTTTTGTCATTTTGTTACTGATCGTCCTGGAATACTTGGATAAAACATGTCTCATGATATCACATTTTCTGTTGCAGGTGCACAAATAATCCTGTCCATGAAGATGATTGGCATTGCATTTGACCTTAGTAATGGCACAATGCTCCGTTTTCCCAACCTGTTTGAGTACCTTGGCTATGCATTCTGTGTTGGAACAGTGATATTTGGCCCTTGGATCAGTTTCCATGAATACAAGAATATCCTTAATCAGCACAGAAGACCACTGGTAGATCATTTTTAGTTCATTCATTCAATTGATATTTCTAAATTGTTTAGTTTTATTTATAAAAAGCTACAAATCTTCAAGATGGTTTAAATCTCTTTTCATATATTTATGAGATAAATTGAAAGTAGGGTGCAATTTAGGCTGCTTCTGAATGTTTGAAAATTAATAAAATGACACAAAGTCTAATCAAGAACATATTATTTAATATTATGATAGGTACAGCCACCATTGTATGTTAATCTTTAACTGTAAATGCGACTTGAAAGCAAAATGTCAGAACATTGGCATTCACAGGAGCAAACATACTCCCTCTCCATTATGAGGATCCCATTAGATGAATTCATCACAGCCCTATGGTAATCACATTGTTTGACATTCAGCAGTTTCTGCAAGATAATTTTGCTGGAATATATTTCATTTTCAACCAGGTTTCATATTGATGAAATCTTGAAAGAGATTATTTTCTGGCATTCCACAGCATCATATACAGGAACTTTATGGCTCTCACCCCTGTTAATTAAATTGCTATATTCTTGACTTTGGTTGAGACAGTAAAAACCTTTGCAAGGGTTGCTTGATTTAGCTCCTTATAGCTTATTGCCTAAACTTGGATTATGAATGATGATTTGTTATTTCAATCAGATCTTTATCTTGACAAGACCTTGAATTTGTTCAGTTCCAAGCATTCCATGAGTTAGTCCAGTCCTCCAACTGCCCCTGATTTTTTGTTGTTGCTGACCCTAGCACTTTTTTCTCCCTGCATTCTACATTATCATTTAGAAGAATGACTGCCCCATATATTCCTCTTATCTGATTTTGATTTCTGCAGCATTACCAGAGGTGCTAGAAACATTTAGTCACATGTATTTGGATCTGGGATACAAAGAATCACTTGTGAGATATGCACACAATAGCTAGGTGAGAAATTCAAAGACTTGCCAGTCTTGATTCAACCTCCTGCTGAGTGGAAAATATGTTATCATTGATCATTTTAGTAGTGGCTGAAAGATCCCCAGATGCATATTGTTATTGTAAGAGTACATCAAAAGAACATGATGCATAAAGTGAGCAGCAAGTTTAAAGACTTCACCTAGCTACAGAGTGGGAAATGTACTGATATTTACAATGACTGAATTCAGAGACAGAACGCTCTTAGAGGTACATTGAAAAACTTTCACTTTCATTGTTTGAGTTTGTTTTTAAGTGTAGCCAAATAAGACTTGTGACTTCAAAATTGAGACACATTGAGACTAACAAAATGTCATTTGCCAGTTTGGATTTCAATAGCAAATTGACTAAAACTGTAATGATTCGGAAGAGATCTAAAGTTGCTAGTACTGTTAGTTCATTGGGTCAGTAGCCAAGTGTAAGAAAGTGTGTGAATCCTGGCTTAATATTTTGAATAAAACTTTTCCTTAGATTGGCAAAATTCAGTCCCACTCTGATAGACTGGGTAAAGAACACTGGTTCATCTAATCTACAGCGTTCCACATTTTCCGGGAGAGAACTGAAACTTTTCCTTGTGAGACTCTTTCTTTTGCCAAAATAGGAGTCCGGACTCCTGGTTATAAAATCCCAGTAAGACCTCTGATTACATAACTAAGGGCTCTTGCATTTAGTCCATTTATGTTCCATGTTGTTTGGATAGATCTTTGGATGTGTTTCATTATGATTGTTCCAGAAATTATTTAGAAGAATTAATGCTCCAGATTACTTGACCTCCTTACTTGTATTTCTGCAACACAACTTTGCTTAGGAACATCTGAATATCTGAACTAAATCTATCTTTGCTTATCTCATTTACATGTTTCTTAAAGTTGAAAAGCCCTTTGTGTCTGAATTTAACCTCTCATGTTTCAAATTTGATCAGAATGTTGAGTAAACAGTCCTCTCATTGGTTATGATAATAAAAATATTTAAACTTATGTACTTTTAACCAATTAGCGTTAACATTATGTCAGTAACATATGCCTATATGTGACATTGGGATTTTGAGTATCGTTGGACTAAGTGCATACATGCATTAATGGGAAGAAAATAAGTGTTGTTGACAGTGCACATTAGAGGAGTTGTTTTACAGGTGACACATTGATGCAGCAATGATAGCTAAAAGGTTAGTGCCAGCCAGACTGTAGTGATCAGGACCATTCATGATGTACCTATCACAAATGGCTCTAACTTACTTGAAATGAAAACTTTTATTAATAACAAAATATTTTGATCTTTGAAACTTTTTTGGATAATCATATTTGTGCTTTAGTAGTATATGGGCCATTTTTATGTCTGATAGAAGAAAAATTTTGAATAGCTACTAATATACAATGAACTTTAAATTTGAATGTACATGGAATTTGTCAGTAGTATGAACATAACATTGTCTTTTCAGTTAAATAGATATGTTTGCAGCTTTCCCTCATTATGATACAGAAGTTGGGGTACATCACTGCCATTAACATTATGTACGGTACCACATTATATTGAAAACTGGTATGTTCAGAACCATGATATGTTGAGAATATCATATACCAAACCAGAGTTTAGTGGGAATGATCAAATCTGTCAAGTACTTTCATTGTCTAGAAGTAAAGATGTAATACTTAGCTTTATGTTGTTTTCTTTAAACCCATATAGTCATACATTAGTATGATTCTTATCATGGGGTACTTAGTGGTAACACATTATAGCTAGAATCAGCTTATAGTGAGTGATAATAAAATAATAATAACAAAATAACAAAAATTAACATAAATTGTCTATATAGCACTCCTTCACTGTAAGACCCTTTATAATAATGGTCTTTATTATCAATCGAGTAGGGTCATGGATCCCATTTCATTAAGTGACATTAAATTATCATGTACTTAATTAAATTACAATGCAGAATACCTTAACCCTTTAACTACGACGACCGCATCTGAGCATCACCTGTAAATAGCTCCTGAACCCCACTGACGCATATATGCAGTGTCGATAAGCCTTGTTTAAAACCCCAGTGTCGCTTATGAGCATGTTGTTCTGCTGTACTCAAAACCCCAGTGTCGCATCTATGCGGACATAACTGCTATGTTAAGTAAACATTGATTGGTTGAAAGTACAGATATTTACTTATTTTTCATTATCATAACCAATGAGAAGACTGTTTACTGAACATTTTGATACCAGTTGGAAAGCTGAGAGGTTAAATTTAGACACGCGGGAAGGAAATTTCCTGCAATGTACAAAACACGTGTAGTTGAGATAAACAAAAATGGATTCCTAGTCAGATATTTGTGACTTTAAAGGGATCAGTGCAAGCAATATCAAAGAGTTTAATGGATCATTCTTAGTAAATGGATCAGATAATGATGTTAGTCCCCTTTCAACACTAGATGTATGTGATTTTGAATCAAATGACGATGATTTATTTTGTGCGATTCAAAACAGTTTACGCGACAGGGATTTCTTGTCTGATTGTTGTAGGAGTAAATAAAATGGAAATATATGAATAACAGACACTATAGAAGGTAAGCTGCTTTTTATTTCACTGAAATCCAGCAAAAACTAATGAAATAATGAATATAAATGTAACCATGTTTTTATTGTCAGTTTCCGTAGTCAGCCATGACGATGCTCAAGTATTCAGCCTAGCAAACAGTAACAGTAGTCTCAGTAACTGATACACTATCACTCAGCAGTAGTGAAACTGCAGAACAGCTGTAGTAGTTAAAGGGTTAAAGGCAGTATGCGGCTTTTTATTAAATATGTGGCATTTCATTAAGTGCAATTAAATTATCATGTACTTAATTAAATTGCAATGCAGAATACCTTAAAGGCAGTATCCTTTTTTTTTATTAAATATGTGGCATTTCATTAAGTGGCATTAAAATAAAGGTAGTATGTTGCTTCATTTACAGACTTATAATAAGGGAATATTGTACTATATTGTTAGGTTGTTTCACTATAAGGTGGTATTCATTATGGTTCCCATCGACTGTATTTTAATAAGAAATACTATATTTTCAATTTTGAATTAAATTTTATGTCATAATATAAATCCGATTATTTTAGCTTCATTAAATTTTGTATATTCAGTAAATATGGCAATATTCATGAAACAAATTTTCTTTTAATAACTGATATTCTGTCGAAGCCTTGTTGTAATGAACAATACTTTCATTGATATTTGTCTCCTTGCAGAGTTCATAAAAGTTCCTTATTTGCTAAAATGCATGATCTACTGTACAGTAAATCTGGTTTCTTACAGACACCCATTAAACTGTTTAGACTTATTCTTTTTGTCATAAACAGGATACAGTTGCGCTGAATGCTCAGGTTTTTGTCCTTTAATTTAGATGTTTGAATATTTTTCTTATTGCGGCATCAGGGATTGAAACATGTTCATGCGATCTTGAAATTTCCATACAGTTGTCTTTCATTATCTGTGAGGATTTCTTCAACTCTACTTTGAAATATTAAAAGACATCCAGTGTTATATTTTCTTCAGAAAGATTGATTTTGCATCTTTAGGCTAAAATTAAGAGTTTCACTGACACCAAGGCTAAATGACCAATAATTCAAGGCTAATATAGTATCTAATGATTATAGGACAATGAACAGACCAGGTGTCCATTATGACGTGTCTTACTGTGTTTGATTTTATATTTCAGAGTTTCTTTTGGTTGTGGAAAGTTATTTCTAGTCTTCTGGCAGCTATGTTATTTGTTGTTTGTTCAACCTGTATTGTCAACTGGTTGATTCTTGATAACTACTGGAAGTAAGTACACCATATTCTCTTTCAGTTTAAATTTGTACATCTTTGATTGGTAATTTTTTAAACACACCTTTGATTGGTTAATTTTTATACACTCTTGATTGGTAATTTTTTACAATTTCTTTATATTTTTTTATGCATTCTTTGATTGTTAGTTTTGAAACTATAAATAATTGTTGGCAAAAACAAAATATTAATCATAATATTTGGCTCCTTTTTAAGTGTAAATATATGAAAAATCTAAAATAAGCTGCATGCATCAAAAAGTAAAGTACAAAATTATAATTTTAGTGGATTGATGGTGGTTGCAATATGAGGGTTTGAAATAATTCAGAAAGTACAATACACTTAGCTGACTGGACTAATTTCAATTTTTCTATACAGTATATATAAGAAAGATTTACTGTTGGATTAATAGCTGTACAATAAGGATATATACCATGCCATGATAGTTTGAGTAAAATATCTTCCCAAGAATACTTAGAAAGTGGCAGTAATTAAATTTCCTCTTTTAAAACTAACCCCAACCCAATGACTTTGTTAATTGACATTGACTAGGTATCTGTTAGTTTAGATATTGTTTAAATGATTTAATTATAAATCAATAAATATGCTTCCATAATGCTATTTCTGAAAAGCATGTAAAGCTCAGCAGTTCCTTCATGTTAGTATGCATATGTAAAATAGTATTCCTAAAAACTGCAGATAAAGTGTCATTATTTGTATTGTAGAAATTGCTTGGATTGCATTAGAGTACAGAGCAGGGCCAATTAGTGAAAGACCAGTCCATTTTTATTCTCATCTTACAATCAGGTTAAAAATAGTTCCACTTTCATAGCATAACAACATAGGCTGTAATTAAAATCACTTTAAAAATAAAGCATTTTGTTTGTTTGGTTTTTATACAATTTCATCTCAAGAATTAAATATCATTTTCATGCACAGATGGCAACTGTCTTAAAAACTGAACTAATATTCCTAATATAACTGATATCAAACTTGAAAGTGCAGGACCATACATTATATTTATTATGAATCTGTATAAACAGGGGATCAAAGAGTTATGTCATTATTATTTTTCTTTATCATATTTCAGATGGTTTAAAGCATATAGAAGTGCACAGTCTTTTCGGTTTAGTCACTACTTCATCAGTTGTTTATCACAAGTCACAGTGGTCCTGTCCGGACTTGGGGCCACACATAATAATGATGATGTAAAATGGTAAGTTAAACCTAAATTTTTGAATGTCTTGTCCATATCACTGATAAATATATTAGTTTCTTGCTGTTTCTTTGAGATCATTTTATTTTACAAACTTGTAACTCCTTTTTACAGGACTGAATTTTGTTATTGTGGATATCAGTTTTCATGTTTCTAGGGAAATATGCAATTACATCCGTACTTACTGCTTTACCTCATGTAAGTGCCTTTGGTTGTCCCGGTCCCATTCTTACGAAAGTGACTTTGGACACCTCTATCCGACTTGCATAGAAGACAGTTTTGATGCCTTTACACCATTTTCATGGAGGGACATTTGGATGCCTGCTGTAAACATTGGCCATTTTGAGCTGGTATTCATAGCAACACTTTTGGGGGAAAATTCCCTATTAGATACTGCTCTCATTGAAATGAGTGACCATTACATTAGTTCACATGGTATAAATTATAGTTGTAATATGCTATTTAAAGTAACTGGGTCAGATTTTCCACTGTCAAAAATTGGAGGTTATGGATTTCATTCAGTTCTTGATGGAGTTTGCACAATTAGAATTATTACTATTAAAGATTTAATAGGTGATGTTGATTCAGGCATCACTGATGTTTTTATAATTTATCAAATTTATGTGATTTAGCAATGTTGATCTAGACAAAAATTGGTAAAGTTTGAGTATGAGAAATGGCAGCTATGGCTGGTCACTCAAATTTACTGGTTTGACAATGAATGAGTTCTCTCAAGATTTTAAAACACATAAAAAAAATTCTTCCATGAAAAATAATGATACAGTTATAAAGATCAGTTTTGAGTCTTTCTATACATAATGTGTACCAAAAATTTAAAATAGTTCAAAAAATTGATGTTGACTGTAACATTTACTACACTGCTGTAACAGTAAAATGGCAGGCCTATCTGTATGGAGAAAAATAGGTTTCTATTTATAGCACACTGCACTGCACTGTGTAACTTTAGTACATGTATATCAACTACCTGCAAAACCATACCCTACGTGATGGAAAAGGGTTAAAATCACAGATTAGGAACAGTGTCCTGTTGTTTCCATAGAAGGATCATAGCTTACTTGTTCTTCAGATTTATGATCTATAGCAACCATGTAGTAGTTCAAGGAAATTGGCACCACCACCATTGTGTGAAACTCATCATAAAGATCTTCAAACCCAGAGTAACCTGAAAATAATACTGGTCAAGTCCCTATAAACCAACTTGCCCTACATTTCATCATGTTTCATTTCATAATGAACTGGATCAAATAAATCCACATGATTCAGCGCATTGCTGCTGAACAGTTAGGCTTCCATATGGTAGCATGTATTACTAAAGTCAGATAACACATGACACATTGATCATTGACGTGAACATGAAGAAACAAATCATGTTTTGTTTTACTTGAAGGTTTGATTATGTTATCTGACTGAAAACTGGAGCCAACAAAATCGAAGATGAGAGGGAAATAACTCATCCAATTGTTGGAAGACAACTGCCATTCATGCATGACATGGTATTAGGTGCAAAATAATCATGATTGTATTATATCCAGGTCAACTATTTGACAGTATCTTGCAAATAAAAATCGATATTTGCAATTACATTAACTTCAGTACAAATGATAATCTTTTTTCTTACATGGGTTATGCAAAAGTACTATTAAAGCAAGTTGGTTCTGTATATCTATTTATCAGCAGACTATAGATAGCAAGCATATAGAAAACTGGGTGATAAACACAACTGGCAGTGAGCAATAAACTCATTGTTTGAACTTAAGGTTATGTTTATTACAAAGCAAGCTGACCTTGGAAACCAACTTTGGATACTTTTTAAGCCAATTTTTTGTTAAAGGATATCAATACAAAGTTTATTTTATTACAAAGCTGACTTTAGATTCGTTCAAGTGTGCCAATTTTTAAAAATGTTTTTCTATATACAAAGTTGACTGACAGGGGGAAGCTAACTTTGGTTCCTTCTCACTGGCATTTAGGGAAACTTTTAATAATGGAACAATTTTTAACATGACACAATATAGTGCATACTACACAGACCTTGATGGCCCAGCATTGACCAGATTATTTAGAGAAAATAAAATCATTTGATTCTTGAAGGCTAGAAGAGAAGAAGACTTTGCCAACACTATGATCATTAACATGGATGAAAATCCACCGTACTTTGACCTCATTCATGGATGGACTGATGATAAGATGGGGGTTAATAGTGTGAGCATAACTGGTACAGATATTTTTATAAAAAAAAATCTGACTTTAGTCCTTTCTGCTTCAGGAGATGTGTTGCCTTTAACGATAATTTTTTCACAGCATGAGAAAGCAAAAAAAATAATCTTGCAAAGAAAGAATGGATTGTATGTGTGCAGGAGAAGGGTTGGAATGTTGAGATGATGCTGCAGCGGATTAAAGAGTATTATTTCCAGTGCACAGTTTTATATTTTTTTTAAAATAAAATTTTAGTTGGAGTGCATTTTTTGACAACTTTTGAATAATTTAAAAGGTGTCCCATAATTTATGGCTCTAAAAATATTTGTGTCCCAGAACATACAGTGTACAAAACATTATTTCAAAAATTAATTTATGGTGTCCCAACAAATATGTTATACCAGTAAATATGGTAATCAGAATTTTCTGGATGAAAAATTGTTTATGCTAAAATATGATTACATTTATTTTGAGATATATATGTGCTGTATTGTGGAGACCATACATAATAAATAATATTCACATGTTTCTTTAATGTCCAGTGGACAGAAATGATTCTGCATAATTGGGCCTGAAAAAATAATATGCATGCTTTAAGTTTTCTGTTTGAAAATGTTTAACATGGCTATGCAAAAATTTTGATTTATTTATTTATATTGGATTCTTTGTTGTCGATACTAAATGCCACATGTCATGTATTCTTTGTTGAACATTTTAATATTTCATACACAATCCAGTTATCAAAATAATAATTATTTAAATGTATCATATATTTTTGTTCATATCACTTTGTATTTTTCAAAAAATCCTTTAAATGATAAAATAAAATTTCTACTAAGGTTTAATTTGCAAAGAAAAAGATCAAAAATACTACATTGCCAATTTTTAAAAAAATTTAATTGTTGGTGAGAAAATCTGATGATTGATGCATAAACTATCTTATTATTATTACAATATCTACTGGTGTTTATTAACAACTGGAAAAAGGCCTTTACAGAACATATCTTTAAATATTATAATTAATTAGTTCTCCTTATTAAGTCAATCACCATAATAGAACACCATGTGCATTTTAAAATGAGTTTGGAAACCCTTTAAATTTTTTCTTATCCAACAAAAATTATATCTCAGTATATGCTAAAGTAAAGATCACATGCCATTAATCAATAGCCTTACTGTCTACTTATAGTCATACAAACATAGAATATAAAAACCATGTCATTTTATATTGTAAATTTGAAAGTCACATTAAGTCTATTTGTATATATAGATATGCTATCTTACAAGTGCTTGTACTGTTTTGACTTGGATATAATTAATACTTCATTGCAAATGGATTCTGCGATATACCCATCTATTGTTATCTCTGTTGGCAAGTTTGAATAACAAGTAATGTGTAATTGCTGGTGTTTACAACATATGCTCTATGGACAATGGCTTCAATAAACATTAACAGATTTTTATGTACCTATAGAAAGCCTTGTTTCCCTACTGGCAACCATTCTGATTTGACCTTTTCTGTTGCATTTTGCCCTCTGTCTGGTTTGAACTGGAATAACCAAAGTGCTAAGCACATTTAATTACCACATAAAAAACACTGCATAGCCATGTGGTTGTTGGAACAATATGTACCATAACTAAAACAAGAATGAAATGTTGATTTAGAATTGTTAATTGATAATGGAATATAATGGTGTCATTTAGTTACCATGTAAATAACACTGCATAGCCATGTGGTTGTTGGAACAATATGTACTATAACTAAAACAAGACTGAATTGTTGATTTAGAAGTGTTAATTCATAATTGGAATATGATAGGGTCATAATACATGAGGATTATCACAATCTTTAGGTAACTGAAAATAGTCTTTTCTCTCTTTGCAAAAGTTAAAATAAAAAATACGGTCTTGTACACTTACAAAATTTTGTTTCATCTATCTCTCACATGCACACACACACTCTCGTGCATGCATTAACTAAAACAAGTTTTTTATTTTATTTTTTATTTTCCAGTTCTTTATATTTTTTATTCCAATTTGATAATGAGGTTATTGTTGCTGTAAGAATACAAGTTGCACTTAATTTTATGACAATGTACAATATACCAATAAATAATACCCATACATGTTCAAACTAACTTAATCATTTTGCCCTTGATACACGTCTGATACAAAGACTCTAAATGTAACATGCTCTTAAACAGATATTATCCTCTCTCTCTCTCTCTCTCTCTCTCTCTCTCTCTCTCTCTCTCTCTCTCTCTCTCTCTCTCTCTCTCTCTCTCTCTCTCTCTCTCTCTCTTAAAATCATTTTAAGTACTTTTATTTTTATTGCAATTAGGTTGTTGAGTTGAAAGCACAATCAGTCAGAAAATATATGTTTATTTTGTGCATTTTACCATTAGGTTGTCAAATAGTATGTGTTCTATAGAGCTTGTTCAGTACAATTCATTATTTTTCATACAGAGTCAGTACCAAAAAACGATAAGTAATTATTTTTCCTATAATTTTTTGTATACTAAAATTTATTTTTGTACAAAAAGTTACATGAAATACGGTAACAGATCTCTGGTCTTTGGCAGAGAAAACTAGATTTCTTAACATACTATTAATCTTTATTTATTTTGACAGTCGGTAAATGTGTTCCACACATCCCAGTTTTATAATTTTAGCATGGTCTCTGCAGACCTAATAAAACATTTTCCATCTCTGTAATTGCACTAACTAAACCTTTGAAATTCTCTGTGTTGAGCATACAGTGTGCCAGGTAATTATTTTATTTGGATCATGCTGTCTAGTTGGTGCATAGTAGACTGTAGCGTATAGAAGTGCCCTAGTGATTATGAATCATAATACAAATTTGGACTGGCCACAATATTTGGAAAAATCTTTGGGTTTCTTTTTTTTGTTTTCATTTTAGTCATTTTCCTTCATAAAAAATATCTAGAATTGACTGGTAAGGGAAACTAGAACCAGTGCTATTTTGATTTGGAGGGATAGTATTTCATGGTTAATGGTAAGGCATGTGCTTTATCTTAAACCATAAGATCTCTATAAATCATGAACACAATTATGAATATTTTTCAAGTTTCATTCATCTTTTTGTACCTTTTTAATGCTTTTTGTCAAAAACCCTCCATATTATCATTGTTCTGAATACCTTGATTTTTTTAGGCCTTTAGAACAAAAGAAAATCTTTAGTGGAGACTCAATATATTTTTAGGCATTAGAATTAAACAAGTCTTGGTGGATGTTCTCTCCATTTTTTGGTTTTTTAAACAAAACAAATGACTTGGTAGAGACTGTATGTATCATTTGATATTTTTCTCTGTTCTTTTATCATACACTACTGTTTTGCACTAAAATAATGTTATTTTTAGTGACTTAATGTTATGGAATTTTATTGTTTAGGTCAGTTTTGTGTTAAAAGACCAATAATGTATGAGTTAATGTCAACCAATAGTGTGTGTGTGTGTGTGTATATATATATATATATATATATATATATATATATATATATATATATATATATATATATATATATATATATATATATATATCCATTATATTTTATATGCAATAATCAGATGATAATCATTTAGATTTTCATTTATTTTGAAATATAATTATAATAGTGCACCTTGTTTTTATACATGGCTCAAAAACTTATAATACCATGCATTATTTCATTTAAATCTGAGAAACAACACTGCAACTCCAATTCAGATTTCTCTTTAAAATTCACTCTCTTCCATTCTGTAAGCTTATTCTTATCTCTCTCCAGCAATAGTGATTGCCATGCAGCAGCTACATTACCTTAGTAATGATAATCCAACTTTGATTTTGCTAGTTTATTCTGAATATCCAATGATGTTGAAAAATAAATCTCTTAATAATTGATAATGTTTATTTTCATGGTTAATTATTATATTACATTTTGAATTACATTATCTTTTTTGTGAAAATAATATTATTAAATAATATCATTTACATCTTTATTTTCTTAGGGATATACATGTTGCCAAGCCATACTACATAGAGCTTCCCCGCTCACTGGTGGAGGTAGTTACCTATTGGAACCTGCCTATGCATTATTGGTTAAAAACATGTAAGTTCGAGATTTTTAATGTATTTTGATTGTATCACCTTCATAGGGTGAAGCATATTATATTGTGATGTTATCCTTCCATGTATTTGTCATTCTCCAGTTTCCTTGCTGTGCAATAACTTTGAGTTGTCTTCTTTCAGAATTTTCCTACCTTTTTGTGAATGGCTTACAGTTGGTAAGGAAGAACCCTATCAATTTTAAGGTTTTGGGCATGGGGTTTTGGAAACATTTTGGTAAGGGTGACAACTGCAAAAAGTGTGGAATGACAGGTTTTTTTTAGCTACAAATGTGAAAAAAATTGAGTATTAAATTCATGTCATTCAAATGGCACTTGATTGATTGAATTTAAATTTTATTATAAGAAGTTTGTATGTTTTGTTTTGTATTTAAATAATTTACTTTGGAGTTAAACTTTCTCAGTTAGGTTACTTGATTTTTTACCAGTTATGATTGAAGAATAATGGTATTTCCTTTCAAGATTTGGATTACTGTAAATCACATAACATTAGAATGGGTAAAATTATATGTCATTTAGCATGGATAAAATTATATCCAACTGAGCATGGATAAAACTATATCTAGTTTAGCATGGATAAAATTGCAGCCAATTTAGCAAGGATAAAATTATAAACAAAATATTTAGCAAGGATAAAGTTATAGACAATTTAGCAAGAATAAAATTTTATCCAGTTTAGCTAGGATAAAATCATAGCTAATTTAATGAGGATAAAATTATTGCCAATTTAGTGAGAAAAATAAAGTGTCAAAAATATTACGTGCTGAAATGTCTATCATGTAATATAACTGACAACTTAATTGGTCTGTCATGTAATATAGGCCACTTGTCCCCAAGCACCAACCAATACCACTTATAAAAAAAACTTTCATATGCCTTTGTATTCACATTTTGTGGATGAAATTAATTTTAATATATAAGACAGACTTTAGGTGTATGGCATTTATCAATGAAATTATGTTTCTCTTTATTTCAGATATTTTTAAGACTACTAAACCACTTGGTACATTCGCTGCTGTTCTACTAACATATGTGGCAAGTTCTATGCTTCATGTAAGTTTGATTAATGCTTGAATATCATAACGTACAACATTTTCTTGGCACCACTACAAATTTAGTTAAACATACAGTGTTACCCTTTTCTGTCCTATGTTGGTACTAGCAACTGCCATAATCACCAAAGGCAGTTACAATTTTCAAATGGCAACTCATCCATTTTTGTACTATTTTTTTATTTGATCTCATTAAAATATTCATAAATTGTAGGGAATGTCATAACACAGATACTGTATGCATTCATTACTGACTATTACAGTAACAGATGTCATGTTTTAGAATTAGATTACACTTACCTTAAGTGGCAATTATTTGCTTTATTTGGATTGACATGCATCCATATTCCACTGGAGGTCATTATTTACATTTCTCAAGAAACACATACAGCAAAACTAAAAGTACATAAGCAAAGGTGAGATCCAGTACAAGCTGGTTTGAATATAACATGTTGTGATGTCACAGAGAAAGATAGACATTTTGACAAAACAAAATTGTACTTTCCTACATTGTGACATGCTTTTTTATTGACCCTATTTTGTACAAGACACCAATGTAAAAATCCATGGCAATCAATAATTTTCATCTTGAATTTTCTTGATGATAGTTAAGGTGCAGAGCATTCAATAGTTAGGATTTAATAGACTTTGGTTAAA
Source organism: Potamilus streckersoni (assembly GCA_016746295.1). Taxonomy (NCBI): domain Eukaryota; kingdom Metazoa; phylum Mollusca; class Bivalvia; order Unionida; family Unionidae; genus Potamilus; species Potamilus streckersoni. The sequence continues at coordinate 1,533,942 of JAEAOA010001782.1, read as the reverse complement.
CTGTATAAGTATTAAACTTTAGAATAATAATTAATATTAATTTTAGATGGAGTAAATGCACCTACATGACCAAATTGACATACTCAATAATTTTTAGTATTTCGTTCAAAATTTACTATATTTTTGCCTCTGTATTATATCTTTCTATATTGTTTGGTAATGTTACATATACTTAAAGGATGTGGTTTCTCTTTTTTATTAATGGGATACCAATTGTTGTGTATGTCAGAGATGCTCTGAACTACAAATTCTGTGGCACAATAAAAATGAGCCTTTTGTGACACAGACCCTGCTTCCCTTTTTTTTCTTAGTGATTCCTTCCCAGATACATCATAATTGTAATAAAATGTTGTCTTTTACATGTCTTGTTTGATTATAACCCTTTTTTTAAAAATATTTAGGAATTTTCCTTTTTTATGCACATATGAATGCTTTCTCCAATAGCTGCTTGATTTTGGTTTGCATTTTAGATACAAGTACAAGCATATCATCATTCATTCCAGCCTTAACTTTAACACCAAAACTCTAGTACACTTTTTAAATCAAATAAAAAAATTTTTTCATATGATTCAGGAGAGAATTTGTTAGTGTATATGTGAAATAGGGAATGTGTTTATGTGATGAGAGAGATAGAGAGTGTAATTATGAAATGTAAGAGCACAAAAAATTAATCTGTTTTCTCTTTAAACATGAAGGCATGTCAGTAAACTGAATACAGAACACTTTAAACATGAAGACATGTAAGTAAACTGAATACTGAGCACTTTAATCATGAAGACATTGCAGTAAACTGAATACTTAAAACTTTAATCATGACGACATTGCAGTAAACTGAATACTGAGCACTTTAAACATGAAGACATGTCAGTAAACTGAATATTGAATACTTTAAACATGATGAGATGGCAGTGAACTTAATACTGAACACTTTAATCATGAAGACATGTCAGTAAACTGAATACAGAACACTTTAAACATGACATTGCAGTAAACTGAATACTGAACACTTTAAATGTGAAGACATGTCAGTACTCTGAATACTGAATACTTTAAACATGAAGACATGGCAGTAAACTGAATACTGAACACTTTGTTCATGACGACATGGCAGAAACTGAATTCAGAACACTTTAAACATTACAACATTGCAGTAAACTGAATACTGAACACTTTACACATGAAGATATGTCAGTAAATTGAATACTGAACACTTTACACATGAAGATATGTCAGTAAACTGAATATTGAATACTTTAAACATGAATATATGTCAGTAAACTGAATACAGAACACTTTAAACATGAAGACATATCAGTAAACTGAATGCAGAACTCTTTAAGCATGAAGACATGGTGTTAAACTGAATACTCAACACTTTAAACATGAAGACATATCAGTAAACTGAATACTCAACACTTTAAACATGAAGATATGTCAGTAAACTGAATACTCAACACTTTAAACATGAAGACATGTCAGTAAACTGAATACTCAATACTTTAAACATGAAGACATGTCAGTAAACTGAATACTGAGCACTTTAAACATGAAGATATGTCAGTAAACTGAATACAGAATGCTTTAATCTTGAAGACATTGCAGTAAACTGAATTCAGAACACTTTAATCTTGTTGACATGACAGTAAACTGAATACACAATACTTTAAACATGAAGACATGGCAGTAAACTGAATACAGAACACTTTAATCATGAAGACATGGCAGTAAACTGAATTCAGAACACTTTAATCTTGTTGACATGACAGTAAACTGAATACACAATACTTTAAACATGAAGACATGGCAGTAAACTGAATACAGAACACTTTAATCATGAAGACATGGCAGTAAACTGAATACAGAACACTTTAATCTTGAAGACATTGCAGTAAACTGAATACAGAACACTTTAATCTTGAAGACATTGCAATAAACTGAATACAGAACACTTTAATCATGAAGACATGGCAGTAAACTGAATACAGAACACTTTAATCATGAAGACATGGCAGTAAACTGAATTCAGAACACTTTAATCTTGTTGACATGACAGTAAACTGAATACACAATACTTTAAACATGAAGACATGGCAGTAAACTGAATACAGAACACTTTAATCATGAAGACATGGCAGTAAACTGAATACAGAACACTTTAATCTTGAAGACATTGCAGTAAACTGAATACAGAACACTTTAATCTTGAAGACATTGCAGTAAACTGAATACAGAACACTTTAATCTTGAAGACATTGCAATAAACTGAATACAGAACACTTTAATCATGAAGACATGGCAGTAAACTGAATTCAGAACACTTTAATCTTGTTGACATGACAGTAAACTGAATACACAATACTTTAAACATGAAGACATGGCAGTAAACTGAATACAGAACACTTTAATCATGAAGACATGGCAGTAAACTGAATACAGAACACTTTAATCTTGAAGACATTGCAGTAAACTGAATACAGAACACTTTAATCTTGAAGACATTGCAATAAACTGAATACAGAACACTTTAATCTTGAAGACATGGCAGTAAACTGAATACACAATACTTTAAACATGAAGACATGGCAGTAAACTGAATACAGAACACTTTAATCATGAAGACATGGCAGTAAACTGAATTCAGAACACTTTAAACATGAAAACATGGCAGTAAACTGAGTACAGAACGCTTTAAACTGAGTACAGAACGCTTTAAACTGAATACAGAACACTTTAAAAAAGCTCTGTTCTTTTTAGATTTCTAAAGCATGAACTATGATGATTTGGTTTATTTGAATGGCAGAGTTGTCCATTTTACAGTTTTTGACAATGTATTTATGTTGGAAAATCCGAATACATTGATGTGGTTTGAGTTAAATAGATCTGTTAGAGTATGTCAGTTGACTTAAACAGACCAAACAAGCAGGGTTTACTTGGTGTATTAAGACATCACTCTTACACCCTTAGTTTTGATACCTTATGTTAATAATCAGATTAAAACATTGACTTTTTGTAAATTTTCCATTCATAGAGGAAGATGGAAATATAGAAGATGAGGTGTTATTTTTAGCCAGTTTGGTGCTAATTTGATAATGATAAATACAAGAATCTACATTGTTTTCAATGGAAGTCCAGCTGAAAATTACATACTCCATGAAAAACAACAGAAAATTTGAGTAAAGCCAGCACAGTTGACAGCTCACATGGTTTGGGTGCCTACATGTTGAATTTGTGCAGTCTAATCTGAAGCAAATTATCACACAGTGGACATAACAGGGCCTGCTACTTCTTAAATATAATCATTGTAGCCAGTATTTAATAATACAGACATATGACATGAGGCCCTTTATTATGAAAACAGGTGCCAATTTTAGGCTGTAATCTATTTTGAGGTGCCATTTTATGTTAGGCAACAACTATAGTAAAACAATATATAAAAAGTGTTGCTATGGTTATAAACTTTGGATCACATTTTGTCAGCATTTTCATCACCATACATGAAACTATGCAAAAGCAGTTACTGTAGTTTTAAGTTAAATTTGTTGAACATTGTTCACCTGTGTCTCCATATCTTTGCTAAATTTTCCCTATTCTGGCTAGAGAGATGTACTGTTATTTCACCTAAATATTGGAGTACAGCATGGGTCTATACTTATTTTGATTAAATATACTTTAGACCATGCCAGGCTGAAAGGAGAGCGGTAAATGTTATGGTATGCAAGAATTACTAGCAATTCCCTGGGATATTCCCAGTGAATAGATCAGTGTCATCCGAGCACTTAGAAATCTTCTGACTAAATTTTCAATGCAAAATTCAATGCTCTGGGTGTTCTTAAGGATGACTGTATTAAGTTCACAAATGTCTTAAGGATGACTGTATTAAGCACACAACTGTCTTAAGGAGGACTGTATTAAGTACACAACTGTCTTAAGGAGGACTGTATTAAGTACACAACTGTCTTAAGGATGGCTGTATTAAGTACACAACTGTCCTAAGGATGACTGTATTAAGTACACAACTGTCTTAAGGAGGACTTTATTATGTACACAACTGTCTTAAGGATGACTGTATTAAGTACACAACTGTCTTAAGGAGGACTTTATTATGTACACAACTGTCTTAAGGAGGACTTTATTATGTACACAACTGTCTTAAGGAGGACTGTATTAAGTACACAACTGTCTTAAGGAGGACATTATTATGTACACAACTGTCTTAAGGAGGACTGTATTAAGTACACAACTGTCTTAAGGATAGCTGTATTAAGTACACAACTGTCTTAAGGATGGCTGTATTAAGTACATAACTGTCTTAAGGAGGACTGTATTAAGTACACAAGTGTCTTAAGGATGCCTGTATTAAGTACACAACTGTCTTAAGGATGGCTGTAATAAGTACACAACTGTCTTAAGGATGGCTGTATAAGTACACAACTGTCTTAAGGAGGACTGTATTAAGTACACAACTGTCTTACGGATGGCTGTATTAAGTACACAACTGTCTTAAGGATGGCTGTATTAAGTACACAACTGTCTTAAGGATGGCTGTATTAAGTACACAACTGTCTTAAGGAGGACTGTATTAAGTACACAACTGTCTTAAGGAGGACTGTATTAAGTACACAACTGTCTTAAGGATGACTGTATTAAGTACACAACTGTCTTAAGGAGGACTTTATTATGTACACAACTGTCTTAAGGAGGACTTTATTATGTACACAACTGTCTTAAGGAGGACTGTATTAAGTACACAACTGTCTTAAGGATGGCTGTATTAAGTACACAACTGTCTTAAGGAGGACTGTATTAAGTACACAACTGTCTTAAGGAGGACTGTATTAAGTACACAACTGTCTTAAGGATGACTGTATTAAGTACACAACTGTCTTAAGGAGGACTTTATTATGTACACAACTGTCTTAAGGAGGACTTTATTATGTACACAACTGTCTTAAGGAGGACTGTATTAAGTACACAACTGTCTTAAGGAGGTCATTATTATGTACACAACTGTCTTAAGGAGGACTGTATTAAGTACACAACTGTCTTAAGGATGGCTGTATTAAGTACACAACTGTCTTAAGGAGGACTGTATTAAGTACACAACTGCCTTAAGGATGGCTGTATTAAGTACACAACTGTCTTAAGGATGGCTGTATTAAGTACACAACTGTCTTAAGGAGGACTGTATTAAGTACACAACTGTCTTAAGGAGGACTGTATTAAATACACAGCTGTCTTAAGGATGACTGTATTAAGTACACAACTGTCTTAAGGAGGACTTTATTATGTACACAACTGTCTTAAGGAGGACTTTATTATGTACACAACTGTCTTAAGGAGGACTGTATTAAGTACACAACTGTCTTAAGGAGGACTGTATTAAGTACACAGCTGTCTTAAGGATGACTGTATTAAGTACACAACTGTCTTAAGGAGGACTTTATTATGTACACAACTGTCTTAAGGAGGACTTTATTATGTACACAACTGTCTTAAGGATGACTGTATTAAGTACACAACTGTCTTAAGGATGGCTGTATTAAGTACGCAACTGTCTTAAGGATGGCTGTATTAAGTACACAACTGTCTTAAGGAGGACTGTATTAAGTACACAACTGTCTTAAAGATGGCTGTATTAAGTACACAACTGTCTTAAGGATGGCTGTTTTAAGTACACAACTGTCTTAAGGATGGCTGTATTAAGTACACAACTGTCTTAAGGAGGACTGTATTAAAAACACAACTGTCTTAAGGATGGCTGTATTAAGTACACAACGGTCTTAAGGATGGCTGTATTAAATATACAACTGTCTTAAGGATGGCTGTATTAAGTACACAACTGTCTTAAGGATGGCTGTATTAAGTACACAACTGTCTTAAGGATGGCTGTATTAAGTACACAACTGTCTTAAGGATGACTGTATTAAGTACACAACTGATACATTATATAACCACATTACATTGAAAAGTTTTCTGGGCTTTTCTTAATTGTATTATTTTTTTGCTTTGAAAATCCAAATGATATCAATCATATGATTGGCATATGACATATATGCCATGTTGCTCATAATTGTTGCAACATTATTGTGTGATGATTACCCAAATTATTATATATATATGAATGTAATCATTTGCTCTTTTGTTTTTCTTCCAGGGTCTAAATTTTCAGCTGGCAGCAGTTCTTTTATCTCTAGGATTTTATACTTATATCGAATATGGTAAGAAAATTTTTTTTTGACGGCCTTGTTGATTTTCACAGATACTAAATTAAATATATACATCTTTTAATATTTGAAACTTTTGCCCCTGATACTTCAACTGCACAAGTTACAACATGGCTGTAAAATCAAACATTATACATTGGAATTTTTCACATATTGAAATTATTTGGAAATTTGGCAAGAAAACTTACTCCTGTACTGTAGCAGGTAAAATAATGGCAAGCGTTAAACATAGTTGAAAAAACATATCGTTTTTGTATAACTTTTTAAAAGCAATTGGAACTTTCCAGACTCTTTTGTATTTTCTACTAGCAATTTTAGTTTTAGTTGGAAATCAGTTCTCTTCATGGTTCTGAAAAAAACAAGGAAAGAATTCTGTGTTGTCACAACCTTTAACACTCTTTCAAAGTAAGTTTGCTGAATAACAATTAACATCTACCTGTAAATGTGTTTATTAGAAAAGCAGATATGAATCTTAGTGAATCCATCTTGTTTACATTCCTCTGCCAGAGAAGCAACACCAAGGTTACCCATGCCTGACTGGAGAACAATCAGGGGAAATAAATCATTTAGCATTATTTTATGGTTGTGGATGGCTAAATAAACATTTGCATTTAACAATTAAATATGCACTACATTTGCATTTATGGAAAATATAATTATATAACAATAGTCTGAGATCACACTCATATTACTTGGAAAGATCTGGACAGCCATTGATGCAGATTGTGATGTCATTTCTAAATCAGCATTGCATCTTGGCACAAGTAATACTACAAAGAAATTAGGTGCAGAAATGTTAATGGAAATGCACTAATTGAAATACAAAAGTCATGAAAAATATTTTAATAAGGTGTTCTAAAGGTAAATGATGAGAACTGGTTCTGCAAGTTTGGAACCTCTGCACCAGTCAGGCAATTTGCAGAAATTTATTTAACAGTAGGCACTACTTAATAGAACAGTTAGGTTGGTTATTTATTTTATATAAAGTAAACTAATTTAAGTATTTAGGTTTCAAAATGCAATGAAAACTGAATAAAAAAATTGGAATACTGTTTGTATTATTTACAAGAACTTGCAGGATGTCATGATCTTTATTTCTTGACTCTCCACAGCAAGCTAAATAGAAAATTCACCACCATTTTTAATCTGGTTATGAAAGCATATTGTAATATTAACCATTTCCCAAATAATCACACTGCTGATGATGTGTCTGCAGTATCTGCCAAATAAATTTTCTAAGATCCAAGTAAATGAATTTCATATTGATGCAATCCAGTATTCTTTAATACTGTATATTATTGTAATATTTTTGTCTTGCAATGAATTTTTTTTTTCTTTTCTTTTTCAGTATTTAGGAATAAGTTGTCAAAAATTTTCAGTGCCTGCATACAAGCCAGATCTTGCAAGGATTGTAATCATGAATATAAACATGTAAGTGGACAGCCTGACAAATTAAATTTTTCCCTTCTAACAACAGCAGGTATATGTGGGAAAATATTCTTAAATTCCTTTTTAGCCCTACTGGTCATAGACCAAAACAGCTCATGGAATGGCATGTTTTTTGTCCATGGTTGTTGTCCAATGCCCTGTCATTCAGCATTCATTCATTAATTCATCATTCATTAGTACAGGATTATTATTGCAACCTTTAAACTGCTTAGAGAATTACTTTGAAGCTTCAACATGGACTAGTTGGTTCTAAAATGCATACATGATTATCATTAAACTTCAACATGGACTTGTTGGTTCTAAAATGCATACATGATTATCATTAAACTTCAACATGAACTTGTTGGTTCTAAAATGCATACATGATTATCATTAAACTTCAACATGAACTTGTTGTTTCTAAAATGCATACAGATTATTATTAAACTTCAACATGAACTTGTTGGTTCTAAAATGCATAAATGATTATCATTAAACTTCAACATGAACTTGTTGGTTCTAAAATGCATACATGATTATCATTAAACTTCAACATGAACTTGTTGGATCTAAAATGCATACATGATTATCATTAAACTTCAACATGAAATTGTTGGTTCTAAAATGCATACAGATTATTATTAAACTTCAACATGAACTTGTTGGTTCTAAAATGCATACATGATTATCATTAAACTTCAACATGAAATTGTTGGTTCTAAAATGTATACAGATTATTATTAAACTTCAACATGAACTTGTTGGTTCTAAAATGCATACATGATTATCATTAAACTTCAACATGAACTTGTTGGTTCTAAAATGCATACAGGATTATCATTAAACTTTGGGCTTGTTGGTTCAAAACTGTGTAGAGGATTACCATGAAAATTCAACATGAACTAGATGGTTCTAAACTGAATTGGTGCTTTTAGACATCCAATATGGCGACCACTTCTTATGATGTATTATATGTCCTAAAGGAATGTGTATATACAGGAACATCCAATATGGCTGTCATAGAAGTCATATTTAAAATTATGTTATCACTGCAGATTTTATAAAACAGACATGTGAAGTGAGGTTTGTTATGAATGCAAATGGTACTGATCTGATCTCCAGAATGACCACCATGACAGCCATCTTGAAATTGTTCATCATTTTTTCTTTCCTGCAAGGAAAGTCATATTATCATCATGGAGTTTTCCATCAAAGACTTTTTATAATGTCTGATTAGTCATAAATGAAAATGGTTCCTCTCAGACATTCAATATGGCTGCCACAGTAACCATATTGAAAATTTTGTTATTGCTCTTTCTTGTGAATGGATGATCATATCAACATGGGTTGTCTTTACATTATGTCTAGTTGGGTATTAATGGTGCTATCTGGTGTACAGTGAACTTCTGACTAGACATCTTGATAATTTTATCTTTGGCTGTCTACCTGAATGGACGGTCATATCAGTCTGGGCTTTTCAATAAATGACTGCTTGTAGTGTCTAGGTATCTGTCTTGAATAAAGATTTTGTCAATCTGATAACAAATATGCCTGCTGCAGTCTTGAAAATCTTATTACTACTTCCATCTTGATGGAGATTCATACCAATAGTGGTTTTTTAGTGCCATAATTTAATCAGTTCATCAATGAAACTGACATTAATACATGTAAAGTGTTTTTATTAATTTTAATTGCATTAACACTTTGAATCAAAATCAAGGGCCAATCTGCTCATCAATGTCTGACTTATGTTAATAGTCATATTACAAGAGCATTTAAACTTCTGCCAATTAATCATACAAGATTTGTTTGAAGTGATCAGTTGGCAAATAATTAGGTCACTGAGTCCCATATATAGTGAAATGGTAATAGAATGCACATACATGGAACATTTTATCAATAGCTACTTCAGTTGATGTGATATATAACAGAATGTAAATGAATTGAGGGAGAGCGGTAGGTATAAATGGCCAGATAAAGTGATTAAAGCATGAAAATTATATCTTGATCAACTTGTTTTGAAATAAGAAAAGTACTTGTCCTGGGATGTTGCCTTAGAAACTTTTATGGGTCCTGCTTTAGAAATTATTAGTCCAGGACATAAATCAATGGGATTTGATCAGCCCTGTTATGGCTCACTGTTGATGAGCATAAAACTTTTATTTCCAGAAAGTTGCTATCTTTAAACCATTTATAATGCACTCATCAACTTAACAATTAAATCTTCCAGTTTCATATTCTGTCTTTTTCTTCATAAGTAGCTAGAAAGTAAATATATTAAGAGTAAAGTGTTGTACTTTTTTCACATACTTAATAAATATAACCAAGAATTTGCAAATAAGTAATACTTTGGGAAAATCTTCAAATTTTTTAAAAATGTAAAAAAAGACATAAGTATTCTTTCTCTATCAAATAAATGACCTACTAGATTAATTAACTTAAGCTATCTCCAGTATCCAGCCTCTGGAAAGATGGAAAAAAAATTACTATTTCCTATCTATATACATTATAGATGCTAAGTATATAATTGGGGAAAGTAACTCCTCCAAGATGCTATTATAATTACCTTCATTTTTCACTGCTAGGTGGCTACCCATAGACTAAATCTTGTTATCTGTAAGTTTCATGTGGTATATACAAATATAGTTCCCAAACTTGATTGGATTTCTTTCAAATCTTTAGCCTTCCATCTGCAGATTGGTATAATGTTGTCATATTATTTTTGCTTCAGGTGCTGGTGACTTTAAGCTCTTGTTTTCATTGTTATTTGTAATATACCTTTTTCATTGGTGTGGTCTTTGTCGGATTTCATTTTTGTATTTTTTAAAATGCTCTAAAAACATTTAGCAGGAACTGTTCTAGTTCTTGATGTTTTCATAACTTATATATTTGATGCTTTTCAGAGGTATACAACTTGCACTTGTTTTATGGCTTATTGTGTAGTCTAATGTCTTTTTATTGTCATTGTAGGTACATGCCAAGTTTAGCTAGGCCACTTATATAATGTGCTTCTGATGCTGTCCTAAGTGAAACCTTGCATTACCTGTGCAAGTTGATTTGAAGGAACTTTACTGTTTAGGTATTTTGAAAGGCATGGAAATATTCATCTTACTATCATGAACATGAAATGTGTTCTTATCCTTCCTTTTGGCAACACAGTTGGTGCAAGTATTCCACATGCCAGAGGCAGGGCCAGAGTGCCTGTAAGTTTTGGTACCTTTGGTTTTTCCACCAGCCACACCAGCTCTGTACCATCTGTTGCTGTCCTGGCTCCTGACCAGTCTGTCCAGCTGCCCAGTCAGTTGTTTATTTTGATCAGAATAGATATTTGCTTCCTGTGTTTGGTAATCCACTTGGTGCAATTCCGCCATGTGTCTGAACTGGGCCAGATTGGGTTTGTTCTCACCTTGCCTTTTTACCATCAACAGCCTCCATCCATTATCACCTTCTCCTATGATCCCAGCTTCACTGTACTGGTCTTCCATTGCTGTTGATAACCAGGGGTCATTCATTATGACAAGAAAGGCCACAGACTGTCTGACAATCCCATGCCTTTTACACAGACCTATATGGCCCAGTCCATCTGCAAGGCAAGCCATCCATCCTGGATTTGCAAACCATACTGGAAGATCCTCAACAAGTCCATCTACATAGCTGCCTGCCATTTTCAGTCTGGATGTTTTTTTTCCTCTGGGCAGGTACCAATATGCACTCATCGATTGCACCTAATCTTTACATACACTTGTATATTACACATGCATAAAGAAAAACCAGCAAAGAGGACAACCCATCCCATAGTAATTACAAGGAAAATCTCAGCCAGCTTATGGACTTCACACCTACAAAGGAAATAACAGAATTTAGCTTCAAAATTTATCATACAATCTCTTCAGTTGGATAACCTCTGCTGTTACTGGCAAGACAAGCAGAAATGCATCAGTGATAAGAACAAACATCCCTCTTTATGTCTTGTCCCACTGTTGGTTAAATCAAAGAGATATTTGATCATATGTCTGACAATTGTTACATATTGGCTCATTCAAAGTAACACAAAGAGTGAAGACAACAAGCTTTATAAATTTTAACAAAAATAATTTATTTTCCTAAAAAAACATGAAAAAATGTAAATATGTCAAATACGACTTACAATTTACAGAAACAATCCAAATTGTTTGTTCTAAAGATAAACAAAATTCCTGTAAAAAGTTCTAAATAAACAGTCTGCAGTTCAGTTCCAATTCAAAATGGAGAATGATGACATCAAGCTAACAGACAAATCCAGAATTTACACAGTAAAGCAGTTTGTATTATTCTGTTCCAGTTTAGAATATTTTAAAAATGTCTTTGTCCAAACCAGTAATGTTGTTTTCCAGGAAAACAATTATTCTAAAAACCGAAGTAAAATTAGCTCCACTAACAAAATTCATGTTGTTCTATGTTTACATATGAACAGACAACTTCTTCTAGCACAAAAATACCTTTCTTAAGGTAATAGAAGTTGTGTAACTCTAAGATGTTACAATAAACTCTGACTCTGACTCTATGACTTTATGACTGTCTTACAAAATACCTCAGCATATAAACAAAGCTTGTTTGAATTACACGCTCACAAAGGATGCATGCAATTTTGCAATATTTCTGGACATTGGGAAAGCCCAACCAAGTATCAGCCAATCATTTTCATAGCTATTCCTGAATGTTTACTTGTAATGAATTTGCCATTATACACAGCACGTGCTCACATGAGTCACATTTATGACTCAAGTAAACACGATGTTTTTAACAACATACTAGACTGATATTATTATAATCATATTAATAATTACATTTAATGAAATAAAAAGAAAAAAAAAAGATTTATACAAAATTAATTCCTTAACACACACTGAAATTACAGGGTCGTAACACAAGATCCCTGAGAACCACCTGCCAGCATCCTTTTCTGCCTGCTGGTAATGTAATCACATGAATGTATACATTGTTGACATCCTGAATTTGAACAAAAATATCATGGCAGAGAACTTGTCCACCCAAATATTCATTAAAATTGTTCGTAATTTTTTTTCCCATGCAAAACCTGAGCTGGCATTGGAATACAGTAGTATAATTTCCTTTGATCTGGCATCACTAGCGGTGTTTCAACTTGCTAAGAAATTAGTTAAAGATCATCCTGGTGTGTTGCAGGCATGATTAACAGAGTAGAGCATCCTTGATGTAAGATGATATGCCTTCCTTTGCTTTTTCTAGTTCATCCATACCATGGTATGCTATTGGACATTTGTACAGAGAAAGGACAAAGCAGGCCACACAAAAAATGCATGTTCAGTTCACCTTGTCCCATTCTTCTGGTTATGGCCATGTCATTCTTAGTCTCAGTGAAAAGATGAGCATGCCACCAGTAAGAGAATAACACTGTTAAAATCAAGATTTTTGGCTGCCCTTTGCATGCCACACAAAACATCTTGACGTTCCACCTTGTAGCATGCATGCCTTTGGTTGCTGACCCCTGCTCTAGCCCCTCATTACCAAGATGTAACAGTTACCTACCTTGTACAAGCAAGATGGCCTATTTGGAGTAATTAATCTTTAACTAAAAAATTATTTTTATTGAAAAAGTTTGATTTAATTTCTTTTATGAATAATATTGTCTTGAGATGTAATTTATTTCAAATTTTATTTTTGTTTTGGTTTACATTGATGTTCAATAATCTTTGATCATAATTGGTCTTAATTTAATTTCAGAACAATCCATATGTGATAGCTGCTAATATATGTTTTGGCATTCTCTCAGTCTTTCATTTGGCATACCTTGGTTTAATGTTTGACAGCAGTCCAACAGAAGAATCAGTAAGTAAATACCTGTAATATTCCCAGAAAGTGTTTTTGAAGATTCAGAAAATGTAATTTTATTATCATCCAATCGAGAACAATTTAAATTTTCATGAAATCTTATATAAATTTGCTGGAAATTCAAATTTGATTAAAATAAGAGAATAACAGATGTTTTATTTAAAGCATTTAATCCACTTAGAAACAAAACATGGTTGATCTAGCATTGTCCAATATACCTAACACATGGACCAACACACATCATCACAAGCAGACAGGAATTAAGGATACACAAAATGTACCAATTTTTTGTCTTGAAATCCATTGGACAGTGTAATAATTTCTTAATTAGATGCTGTCTTTGCTACTTTTAATGATTCTGTTGGGGAGGGTGGGTGTGAGGTTGAAACTAATGCAAGTTTCATTTATTTTCAACTTTGCACTCATAAGAGGCTAGATGTTACTGTTTTCACACTTCCCAGAAGATCATGTAAAAGAAAATTTCAGCATAGAAAACAATCAGACAACATCTGCATTTCTGTAAGGAAGTGTCAGGTATGTTAGGTAATATTGCCATGTCAGAATGTCAGTCTGGTTTTTGAGTTGCATGTAAAAATATAAATATGGTTTTCCTCTGATTTGCTTTTTTGGCAGATGGCTGTTCCATTATTGTATCTCAGCTGTTTTTAGATTTTACCTTAAAGACTATAATAAAGTTGGCTTAAACATTCTCACTCCTGGTAGTGATGTTTCTTCAACACACATCTCTTTCATTTGCCAATGATGTAAAACAAATTGTGTTGTTACTTTGTACCTTTGCAAATTAGCCTAATGGGCTGTTGGACAGCAGTCTTTCAAAGGATTAAACACAGTTTCACTGTAACTATTTTCAGCCAATTAAGTAAACTGTGAATGGTATTTACTTATTCTTGACCACCTTTCACTTGCTTCTGTACTAATCAGTTGCATAAATTGCCCCTAGGATAATTCTAAATGGGCTCTAAGCACGTTTGTGTACCATTATACAGTCTACATGCTAGGAACATATATAGTGATGGAAAAAAAGTCTTGATTTGTTTTAAGATTACTGAAAATCAGGTTTGTCAAAACAGTACCTTGTCTGGGGGTGGGACGTAAGTAATGAAATGTGTTTTTCACATTATATGTTGTGTTAGGCAGGTATGTTACTAAGAATGAATCAAGCAAAACTTACAAAGGGTTCTGTTAAAGGGGACTTCATCTTGGCTCTCTGCTAGTTTATCTATGTCTTCTGTTTCTCTGTAGCACAGTTACAAAGAAATCATTGCAAATATTTACTTTCTATAAATGCTTGATTAGGTTGCATGTCTTACTACAAAGTGCTACATCCATATCTTTTTTTGCCTCTTTTTATGTCAATATCCCTCAGGCAGCTTGTGCGTGCCAGCTCACAAAAACACAAGAAAAACTAGTTATTGTAGGCTAATTAATTTTGTTAGGTATTTGTATATTTATTGGTAAATGATCTGATTAGATTTTCTTGCCATTTATGCTTCTTTTGAATTTGTATTGCTATTTTCCAACCTGTGGATATTTCCTTTAATTGTTTGTGAAGTCAATATACTCAGACTGCTAAACTTATGAAATTTGGTGTGCATCATATTATAGGAAATGCAATTAGAGGATTTAAATAATTTCTGTGGTATCAGCAAAAATTTAAATGAAGCCATGAAAATTGCAGATAGTGATTACAAACCCTAGCTTCGTTTTACTTTGATCAGCCTTTAGAAAATCTCCCTTTTAAAGTCAAGTAGTCAAATACCAAAGGAGCTGTTTGAAGATGGTCTCTTGGTCCATCTCTTGATTAGTATGTTATCAATAATCCTGTACACTTTATTACTTGGATGATTGCCAAGAAACTATACACAAATTTATGCCAAAGTCTAGTTGATTCTGAATGATAAGGGCTGTTCCATTTAAACATGCATGACATTCTTTTTTTAAATATATGCCAGGTACTTTGATTTTACATTTTAAACAGATAAGAATTTTAAATTGCATCTTTGAGTTAGTACCCCAATTTAAAATGGGTCCTATGCATGTATTAACGAAACAGCCCTAAGGGTTCAGCTCAGACATCAAATATTAGCATCCCAGTGGCCACCTTGAGAATCTGTTTAAAGCTTCTACTTCAGAATTTATGGTCATATTAACATGGGATTGCACTAAGACTTCTTGTAATGTCAGGCTGGCCCTAAATGACAATGGTGCTGATGAGGATTGGTTGTCCTAATTGAAAATGGTGCCATTCTAACTTCTAATATGACTGCCACTGTGACCATCTTGAAAATTTTGTTATCTGTACTTCTAGATGGCTAGCCATAAGATTTTGCTTTCAATAAAATACTTCTTGTGATATTGGTACTACACTGAAATACACTCGGCCACTTGGGGCCCCTAACAGTTTGTTAATGGGTTTCTTTTGTTTCTTGTTTCTTCACATTTTTTATTTGCTTGTACTTCCTAAACTTCATAGATTCTCATGGTATGAATCATGATAAAGCTAAGACAGTTCATCCTCAAATGATTGCTTGCCCCTTTAGCTTCAGGATCAGAGTCCCAGTAATAGAAAAAAATGCCCCTTTAGCTTCAGGGTCAGGGTCCCAGTAATAGAAAAAATGCCCCTTTAGCTTCAGGGTCACAGTCCCAGTAATAGAAAAAATGCCCCTTTAGCTTCAGGGCTGGTTCTCTTAAGTCAAAAACTAGATTAAAGTGATGTAGCATTGACTTAGTCTCTAAGGTGAGGGTCCATTGTTGACTATTTTTTTTATTTTGCAGGGTTACAGCATGCATCATACACTGGATAAGTGGTCAGCGCTGGACTTCTCAAGCCATTGGGTGGCCTTAGGAACATACATCTTCCATTTGTTGATATAATTAAGGAACCTCTTGGCCATTCATTTCTATATTCCTTGTTTGTTTGTTTTTTTATACTTTCAGAATTTATCCAGAATGTGTACCTTACTGGTACAGCCCTTGAAACTGGTAATATTACCAGATCTGCATTTTATTTTACTGGTACAGACCCTGTTATGTTACCAGATCTGCATTTTATTTGCTGTTCATTTGCATTCATTCTGCATTTTATTTGTGTGCCATTTGCATCCATTCACATCTGCAGTCAGCTACCATCTTATCACATTTCATTTACAGTGTCGGAAATGCATTCTAATTTTTAATTCAGCTTAGACTTTAATTAAGGCTAATAATTAATACAAGAGTGCTATTTCACAAAGTCATTCAACAACTTTCATCATTGCAACATGTCATGTAACTGAAAGTGTCCAGTTACTATAACATTTTCCAGACCCTCACCCCCATTTCATTTTGGATACTGCATCAGAATAATATGCAATGTGCAAACTTTTAAATAGGTACTGTTCTCAATGAAATTGGTAATGCAAAGATGCCCCCAGGATTTTTATCATAAGGAGGATTTTCCCACACTTGTCCCAGAAATAAAGGGGGAATATAACAGTATGAATATTGTTCTGTACTGAAACACCTTTTCACAGCTCACAGGGATTTTTCACTAACATAAACTCTGTCAAAGTCTAACTATCTTGAATTAGCACTCTACTGACTACTATTCTAGATTTACTACTCTATTATGATGTATTAGAATTTTGAGTCCATAAATGCTATAGTCTGCTTGTTCAAATAGAAGCATTTTAATCAAATAAATATCTTTACATTTTAATTTCCTTTTTAGATTCTTATTTATTAGACTTATCATAACCTTTATATTAGAACTATATAGTTTTTGTAGCATATGATCCCACTGGGCTAAATTGTGACTGGAAAAGAAACATAATGTGCTCTCCACTTTTAAATTGTTTGTATTTTAATTTGGCTTGTGCGTTTGATTGTTTCTACAATTAATCTCAAAATGCCACTGAAATGAGGGGTTGACCAGCATGCTGTGTGTTTTTCTCCATCCAGCATGTACATCGATTTGAATTTAACAATGTTTCCTGGTTCAAAATCACTCACTGGCAACTCCAGTAATACTTCCCTGTAATTTGATATACTTCCTGACTTTTGAAAATAAATTGCTATGATCAGCCAGCATTTTGTAAAACTTCCTTTATGTAAGGTTCAAACTTAAACACAATGCTTGAAACAGGGTCCAGTGTAAAAATCAGATTGAAAAAAACAACCATTAAGCCAAAGAAACCAGATATGTCAACAGTTATGACAAACACACATTGTGACAATCACGTCAATATTTTTTACCATTTCTGCAAGTTCTTAAATTTACCATAAAAATGGGTAATGTTACTGTTGAAACAGGTAATGTTGCCAATTGGAATGGGTAAAGTTACCTCTGAAATGAGTAATATTGCCACTGAAATGGGTAATGTTACCATAAAAATGGGTAATGTTACCATTGAAATGGGTAAAGTTATCACTGAAATGAAAACAATGCAAATAAAACGCAGAATGGATGCAAATTAATGATGAATCTAAAATGAAGGAAATAGAAAACAAATGAAAAACAGAATGATGAACACTAAATGATAATCTATTTACTTATATTTTGGGCTGCAATTAAATTGCATGATAATCCAGGATCAGATTCTGTATTCTGTTCATCTGTATTAAGTGTGTTATTTTTATGATAATAGTTATCTGGGTTTGTTTAGTTAATAATGATCCCCATTTATCTTAAGTTCGAATTATAAAGATGAGTCATTCTTGTATATTACATAAATCCATTCATGGGTTTCAGAGTTGATTGTGTGTGTGTGTGTGTGTGTGTGTGTGTGTGTATATATATATATATATATATATATATATATATATATATATATATATATATATATATATATACATACATACAGAATACAAATCATATGGCAAATAATAGCCCTTTCAAGCACACTGGATCCAACAAGGGATCATGTGTCAGGGATTGATTGAGATAGATGCATTAAACTGACGACAAACAGTGCAAAACTAGTATTTAACTAGCCTGAACACTTTAGACTCTTAATGAGCCTTTTTGAAGGCATATGCAAAGCATAGATGAAACAAATAAAACAGAAAACAAAGTGTTTGTAAAACTCTACATGGCTGTTTCTACATGAATTAAACTTATTTATGCATTATGTCTCAACCAGACTATATAGACTTGTTGCCTATACTGGGAAATATTTGTATTCAACTAAAAGTATACAAGTCATAACAACATCTATTACTTTGTGTGCATTTATGTAATGCAGATTATATCCCAGTTATTTGATTCTATTCCAGATATGTTATTCTTATAGCAGTAATTAAAGGATACCAAGAATATTTAGAAAAGTTTGAAAAGAAAATGTGTCGGCTGCAAAGGATTATTCTACAAGTGCATAGGTTTCTTTTTTAGTCTTCTTGGTTCAGACCACTTGGTTTCAATGTTTCAGGTATTTTGGTCTCCACTAGGTAACTATTGTTCATCGTCAGTTTATTGCATATATACATATATGTCTACTGAAGTATTAGACACTTAGTAGTACCACCAGTCTTAGAAGATATTTAACAGAGAGGATTCATTCATTCATTTAAATTATTAAGAGATCTGGTTATTTGGAATTAATTCGGATTCATTTAAGGACAATTTGTGATTATTTTATCATGATTTCACCATACTGTTGTACATTAGTGAGCATCTTGCAGAATACCATTGGAACTCACTTGGATTACTCAATACTTTAAGACTTGATAGAACATTCAGGACTGTTTAGGATTTCATTCATAAGGTATTTTCAATTTTACAAAACTTGTTTTTGCTCTTTTTTGTTATTTTAAGAATATAGTGTCATAATGATTCTTTACAATGATAAACAAATGTACACTAGTTGTCAGCCAAGAAAATACTTGTATCTGTGCAATTTTTGTATGAATGAAATTAAATAAGAAAAACATTTGCTGACATTAACACAGGTGAGACACTAAGTTTTTTTAAGCATTTATTACTTGAATAAAAAGTGTATCCCTACAAATATTTTAATTTGTGGCCTCTATTATCTATTATCAGTACTTTAAAACTTTTGAAAAAAAAATAAACTATTACAAAGTTAAGTTCAGAAAAGCCAGTTTATATTCATGGTTGTTTTTTTATGTGTACAAATGAGTCAAATAATAGGGAGAAAATTTTACAAGTCTTTGGTAAAACAAGGGCAATAACAGTTTTTGTCATCTACGTAGTACATACCAATTCCTGTGTCAAGGTGATATGATCCAAAGATGGCAACTTCAGAAGTTGATAGATTGTATTTAATACAAATATTTGATGTTCTTTATTTTTGCCCCTCTGGACCATCAGGATAACAGACCTAGCTCCAGGTTCAATAATATTCTCAAAACAATGTGGTAAAACTTTGATTTTTAAAAATTTATTTTTTATATTCCACACAGTATTTAAATTTTTACCTAGTTTTGAGATAGTAATAATAGATGTGAATATACCCTTTGACTTGTAAATTGTTCTATAAGGTGTCTTTGAAAGCTAAGTCCATCTCCAAAATGTCACCCACTGAAAGTAACAAAATATTTTCAGTCTCTTATTATCAGAAATAATTAAAAGATGCGATGCACACAAGAATCTAGAAAAAAGGCAAAAGTCCAGAAAGTCCTTGTACTGTGAAGCAGATGAGATAAAGTTATTAAGCTATATTAGTTTCCTTTGATTTATTTAAGAGTCAGTGTGCTATATCCACTGTACACAGGCCATGAATAATAAAAAGCAAAATGAAGTGTTCATGTTTTCACTGTCCAAGTTAACTATTAAACAATGTTACCTGCCTAATAGAGGTTCTACCTCAGATTAAATTAGTTGAACTTAAATTTTGGTTTGGGGAAGAAATGCAGTTTTAGTTCTTGTGTAATTTATTCATACATTTGGAAAATCCTCAATGTTGACTTAGCAAATGGGAATAACACACTTTCAGAACATTTCACACAGTGCCAAAAAATTTAGATATTAATGAGACAGGAGCTTGGATATATAAGTAGCATTTCAATAGCTTGGTTAATATTGATGTATTATAAACAGTAAGCATATTATTTAATAATCATTTCATTAAAGAAAATCTGTGTAAACTACCTAGCTTTCTTGAAACAACATTGCACTACCCTAAAGCACTCAGATTTTCTCAATCACTAAAATTTTTAGTGAAGAAACTTTTTAAAGAAATGTTTTATTCCTGTTTATAAAGACAAGTAGTACAATGATCCCTCAAAAATACCGACTTTTCATGTAATGCAGGTATGCTTATAGATTCCATTCAGTTATATTATTGCCATTGTAAGTTATTACTGAATATTTTTACTCGATTTTAGTTCTGTGCCAAGGAGAGATTTGTAATGTAGCTATACATAATAAAATTATGGGATGACTAAGATACATGCTTGATAGTTTCTATCAGATTCACAAAACTGATTATACAAACAAAAAAATTGAATTTTTTTATTGTTTTTATGAGGATGGCAGGTGGGTGGGAAAAAGTTTATTCACTTTGTCTATATGGAGTACAAGTAGGAAAGAAACTTTTCATCTTTCCAAATTTGCTGAATTCAAGTGGTTTTGGAGCTTTTCCTCACATTAATGTGATCAGGCTGGTGTTCTTGGAGAAACATAATTTATTAAAACTGTTTTCCATTTTATTACAGATGGATTGGCATCTGGATTATCACAAGTTTTTCTATAATTCATATGTAAAATAAAGATGGTGTATATAGTCATCTTGATTTAAAATGAAAAAAAAAACATGATTTTGAAAATGGGGCCACAGTTACAATTTTACTTCAAAGAAAAGACTGGTGGGCTAGGAGTGTTTTCTGTCTTATTAATAATTCGTTTTAACAGCATATATTTGACACATAGTTAAGCCATTAGCTGCAAAATCAAGACTTTTATTGGTGCTTTAAAATCTAAATAGATTCTGTCTGTTTACTAAGTACACGAGTTTGAGCCAAAATTTACTTCTAACTTTTACTGGTCTCCTGCATAGGACATTTCTGTTGAATAATAAATTGAAGCATCCATTATAATTGTGTAGAATGTTTTCACTCAACTTCATTCAAGAAGTATACATGCTGTGTACTGGGCTGTCTAGTGCACAAAATAGTTTTGTTTTCTCAAATGTTAACATTGATGTCTATTAAAAATGAATTAATGGTTTGAAGCCTATGTATAAAGCATGAATCAAACTTTGATTCATGTTATAATCATTCCATGATGATTTTTAATTGGTGGCAGTATTACATTTCTCATGTTGCAAAATCAGAAAATAATGTAAGATCAAAACTCTCTGCTCATGAGTGCAATCATAGAAGAAATTTAGTATGTGTTAAAATTATATTTGTTTTCAATGATAAAATACATTTTACAGAATTATCCATTAAAATGCATGATTCAGGTAATTAGAAGTCAATATCCAGCTATTGTACAAAATAAAGCAATAAAATTCATCCAGTGAGTCAGTGTCATTAGTCAGTAGCCACACTTAGCTATGGAGTGAGACTCAGTAGTTTGCAAGGTGGGATCTTAAATGATTACAAAAGTCCAAACACCTAGAAAAATCTCATTTGGAGGTATTCAGCATCAGTGACAGGCTCTAGATTTTGAAGAGAAACTGATGATAAACCAAAATTTCTTTTAGAATTCTGTACAGATTTTCCAGGCCATTATCAGAAATGAAAATATATATATTTTGTATTGTTGGGTATAGTATTAATAGTCTTCTGTCTCATTTTAAATAGGTAAGCTGGAGTGTAGTCATAGTGCTGGAGTGTTGTCAGTGCTGGAGTGTAGTCATAGTGATGGAGTGTAGTCACAGTGCTGGAGTGTAGTAAAAGTGCTGGAGTGTAGACAGTGCTGGAGTGTAGTCATAGTGCAACATATATTGCTCTAGTAATCAGTCATTATGTCCTCAGTTATGTCTTATTGAAAGTTGTGCAAAATGCATATTCAATGCACAGTACACAAAAATGAATCCTACATGTTTTATTCCAAACCCTTCTAAACATTCTCTTCTTGAACCATCATATTCCAACCACTATAAATATTAAATAACGTGCCAGAGTCAGGGTGTTATAGTTATGGATGGTTTGCATCATACTCCAACCACTATGAATATTAAATAATGTGCCAGAGTCAGGGTGTTATAGTTACGGATGGTTTGCATCATACTCCAACCACTATGAATATTAAATAACGTGCCAGAGTCAGGGTATTATAGTTAAGGATAAGGGCCTTATGGCTAGTTATCCAATACAGATATGTGATACACAATGAAGATTGATTTATAAAATACATTGGAACCCAATTAATCCACCCTTGATCCATTCCCATTTCTTTGGATTAGCAATGAATCAAGGTAAATTACTTAAAGGATTAATTATTGCAAAAATCTGTTGGCAGAAACTGTCATATATGGCATTTTTCTCACAGCTAAAGAGTTAACATTCATATTTTTGCAAATTGGTTTGTTGACAAGAATCAGAGCACAGAATATTTGTGAAATACATTAATTTTTTTAAAGGCTATGCTTTACTTCAAGAGTAATTGCCAATTCCATTTTTGTAGTCAAGTTTACATTGTCAAAAATATAATTGCATATAATAAATAAAATCCATGTGCCTGGAAGTGTTTTGAAAATGCAGTCTGACAACAATAACCTACTAGGAAAATTCAATCTGACTGAAATGGGGGTGCTTATATCTATTACCAAATTCAACTATAATAAAAATTGCTCATAAAAAGATCATGCTGAAAAAAGGAAATCAATTAAACTGATTAGGTTAAGCTGATATCCACAACTATTACACCTGCAAATAATATCGTTAGTTTGTGGTCAGTTATGTTTTTCATACTCTACATTGCTTTCCAATTTCATTGTTGGAGAAAACATCATGTGCCCATTTCACAGCAGGTCATAATTTTGAATGCAGTGAAGAAGAATTGAAAATTCAGCACTTTTTACGAAGAAAAAAAAAATTGGTTGTAAAGCAAGAAATAATTTTCAGGTCCATTTCAAGTGTAAACAAATGCATCACTTTAAATTTTTAGTGATGCCAAAGGTTGGAACATAAATGGCAAATATACATGTCAAAAGAAATATATGTACATATGAAAAGAAATATTAAGCGCATATAAAATAGTTGACACTTTAAAATGCATTTTCTGTATTATGTTGAAAATTAACATGTGGAAATTAGAGCTAGTAGTGGTGAGAGTCATAACAGGCTGCTCTATCTACAGTTTAATCGGCAGGGCCTTAAAATATGCAGACTTCTGGAGATGTACATTCAGTGGCTTTTACTCTTGTACATGATGACTTGGAAGGCTAGTAATCTCTTTCATGATCCTATCAATATATAGGTGCATAGTAACTTTGACCAAAATTAAATATTCCCCACCCACACTTTTCTTGAGTTAAATTATGCTGCAGAAAGCAAAGTTAGGAGGACAGGCATTCAAATGCCATAAATCGTCTACATGATAATTTTTAATATTGGAAATTAAACTCTTTCAACACCTCTGCAGTGTAAAACTGTATCATATCATGCCAGATTTGGTTGAAATGCAAGAAAGCTTTTGTAGTTGGGGAATGTCAAGTTGTGATGATATGCAATAGGAGTGCATAACTTCAGTAAAGATGTAATGAAAATCTGACAAGGTCTTCCCTTCTGAAGTCACATGCCAGATATGGTTTAGAACTCTTCTCAAGACTAAACTCATAAAGGTACATGAAGTCTGTGAGATAAATATTTATATAAATTGCATTGAGAATGTTAAATGGTTCTTGAGCTATGTAGGTTACAACAGTCCATATAAAAATATTAAGTTTATTATCATGGATTATAACTCCATCCAAACTGAATTTGACATGACAAAGCACATCTTGGTCTTGAGACATAGCATACACATCGGATTGCATCAATTTTGATGTTTCCCTAGAATTACTTTAGTACAAAGATCTGCTGTATGTAGTACATGTAACTCCATCATATATAGAACTTAAAGGATGAAACCTAAAAGAGGCACATGCATTTAATCAGCAGTTCACCCACCAATGTCAGACAGTTGTTTGTAAGAATTGCAGGATTATACTGATTCAGCAAGTTTGAATGAAAACTATGATCATTATGGGGTTCCCATATCTTGATCCAGGACCTAATAAAGATATGATCATGTTTTATTAGACAGTGTTATAGGTATAAAATTTACAAAGCTTTCTAAGAAATATTCAACATCATTCATCTTTTGTATAAAGTTGCCTTCGAAAAAAAGGCATTCTTATCTACAAAACTTATGCAAGACATATGCATAACTTTTATTACAGCATGATTGATCAGCATTAAGTTGCTGCATTTTCAATTTTGCTGACACTTTACACATTCCAGTAACTTTGCCAAGTTTTTCAAATATACCTCTGTAAGGCATGTGAGATTTTGTTTTTTATATAAAAATTCTCGTTTTCATAGTAATTTTGATCAATATTTATCTCTTGGCTGTATTAACAGCAAAATTAGTACTTTCCAGTATTTGGGCATCATTGTGAGTTGTGTACAATAATTTTCCAGTTTTATTTTACACATAGATTTTATTATACAAAAGAGTTATGCAAAACCTGTTCTAATACTTCAATCTTGTTAATTTGACTTAAATGATTTTCCTTTTTGATTTTTTTGGTGGCAGGTGTGAAGAATGTTACGCATTTAACTCTCATGAATCTAAGCATAAAAAGCTAGGTACAAGAAAAAAAGTGCAATGCAGACACAATCCATTTATTTGCCTGTCATGGTAGATGTTACCAAACTGCACATGCTGTTCAGTTGCATCATATTCTTTTCCACACTAACAACTTGAATGTTATCAACATGCTTAAAATTTTAATGACAAAATGCTAATGCCAGAAGAAAACCTGCCATTCTGTTTGTATGTAATCAGACAACAAAAGAGGGTCAAGAATACAACTGTGTCATAGGTTGTAATTTTACTCCATCTTTGTCCGATTTTATAGTAACATTACCAGCTACTTCTCGATTTAGCATATCCTATGCCAGTGACTTGCAGGCGGGGCCACACTGAAACTTGTCTGATACCATATATACTCCCTTGTAAAATGCATCCAACTGCACACTGCATGGACCCAGATCTACTGTTGCATAATGCACTGGAAGATCCGAGTCTGTGCAGTTTGTTAGAAGTAATCAGGATATTTATAAAAAAAACCAGCATAGACCTTGATCTGGAGTTGCATTGTGTAATGGCAGATCAGGATCTTTTTGTAATTTGATTTGACTTGTAAATGTTATACATGATATTCAAATGTTTTGGTCAGTAAAATCAAACATGTTTGAAGGATACATTCAGGAACTAGTCAATGCTAATTTTTTTAAAGCTGTTTGGCTTCCTATTTCTTGACTTTTACAATTTTCTTTCTGTATGAAATAGTTTGAGTTTCTTGTATGTCTGCCTATTTTGTGTACATGTTATTTTTGTGTAGGTAATAGACAGTAGGTGTACAGTCCAATAGATTATTTATTATTAAAGATTGTACTCTTAAATTAAATGTTTTTCTACATTTCCAGGTTAGTATTTATAAAAAGCTTTGCACATACCAAAGTATATTTGCATGCACTTTTAAATAAGTGATATTCATTAATCCATTGCTTTATATAATGCAATTATATCATGCACATCATTTTTTGCAGTGCATATGTATTTTTTGTCCTGGTTCTGATATTTATTGTTTTGTATACAGAAATATATGAATATTGATATGCATGTATATTAAATAAATTCTTTACAATTTTTTAAGTCATTTGTCATTCTTGCTCAACCGGATAATAGTATTTCTTAAAAATAGGTTTCAGACCCATTGGACAGATGTCCAAAAATTTTTCCCTTGACTAATTAAATCTCTCCAACCATTTTGCACACATATTCATGAACTACTGGAGTGACATCATTCATGCATATATTTGACAAGGCCAGTTCCAAAGTGTTGTGACACTCAGACCTTTGAATTTCTTGTACTTTAATACAGGTTTCTCGTATTTTAAACTTTTATAGATATTTAGTATAAAATACAGATCTACTTCCTAATTTCAATGGACTGCAGAATTTAGAGTTTTGTTTTACACAAGGGTTGAGAAATTCATTTGAGTGATGCCAAATCAGCAGGTGATCATTAAGTTTTACTCTGTTTACATGGTTAGTAAATGAAAATGATAGTTAATGGCTTGCTGTATTCAAACATTTGCTGCAGTTCCAAGAATATATTGGTAACACTTGAAGTCAGACTCAAGTATTGAAGAAATGTATGCAAAATAAATTCTTTTTATTCTGTATTATTTGACATGAGAAAATAATTAGTGCTAAAAAGAATTCTCCCCACACAGGTAGTCAGGAGGGCAAAATCTAATAGGGAGTAAGATTTGTACCAGGGACAAGGCAGGTATCTCTGATTTGAATCTTTCTTGACTTTGGTTAGATATCCACCTCATTCATAAGGAGTAGCAACAAGATTTTTAAGATGGTGGCATTACTGGATGTCTGTTCAGCACAACTTTCATTGTGGACCAACTGGATACCATAAACCATAAGTTTTCTCATGAAAACCCCAAGCAGATATGACATTTTAATATTGCTGTAGCAATAACAATATTTTCAAGGTAGCAACCATTTTGAATTTATTTTGGGACCAACTAGAAATTACAGGTCTTGTTAAAAACCCTTTGGCAAAATATCTTTCCATTCAAAAGGAGCCAATATCTTTAAATATCAACTGGATATCTTAAGACAATCTCTGATGAAAACCCTTATGTCATTATGACAATCCATTCAAAAGCAGCAGCAAGAAGATTTTGGAGATGGCACCAATATTAAATGCAAAATGAGCATCACTTTAATAAAGGACCAACCATAAAAAGCCTTACTTTAATAAAGGACCAACCATAAAAAGCCTTACTTTACATTTAGGAGCAGCAATAAAACATTTTCAAGATGGTGGCCATACCAAATGGTTTGATCAGCACCATCTTCCTTTCAGACCAATTAGATATCACAAGTGTGTCGGTGACAACCCCATGACAATATAATGTTCTGTCAAGTCTGTCAGTGACAACCCCATGCCAATACAATATTCTGTCAAGTCTTTAAGTGACAACCCCATGCCAATACAATATTCTGTCAAGTCTGTCAGTGACAACCCCATGCCAATAAAATATTGTTAAGTTTGTCGATGACAACACCATGCTAATACAATGTTTTGTCAAGTCCGTCAGTGACAAACCCATGCTAATACAATGTTCTGTCAAGTCTGTCAGTGACAACCCCATTGCGATACAATGTTCTGTCCAGAAATAGGAATATCAAGATTTTCAAGATGGCTTCCAGTACAGACAAGAGGAGGAACACCACAATTAGTTGTAATGATCAGAAATCAAAGATAATATAAAAATGTTACAATTAAATGCAATATTTTCAAATACAAAAGCATAGCTCAGCCTATTCTTTTTTTACTGTTAAGGCAAATTTTGCATATTTATCAAGAATTTGGCCAGGCAATTATCCTCCCCCTTCTCTCCAGAAAAACTACAAGCACACACATGCAAAACACTTTTATATTTTTCTTATTACTATTTGGCCAAGCAGATCAATCAGAATTGGATTGGCCAGACATTGAATGACTGCCATTTCAGTGCAATGGATGGACATTTTTATTACCTTTCAATGTTTCCTATATTAGAATTGACAAGCTTTTAATTTTTCTGAAGTGCTTCAACCTTTATAAACACAAATTCTGTTCACCACAATGATGTGGGAATTTGTGCTAAAATTAACATCTGATCAAGATACAGGACTATGTTTTCCTACACATCTTATTCCAACCTAATGGTACGAGTTGGTATGAAAAGTCTAGTTATAAGTTTGATCATACTTTATAACAACTTTATAACATTTTTGGTAATAAAGCTTGGTCAAAATTTTATTTTGCATATGAAAGACATGGTTTGTTTGCTGAATTGAATCTAGTTGTTCAGCATAGTCATCTATTTTAATTATACAGTAACAGATACTGTAACAAATAGTTTTAATTGGGACTGTTCCATTAAAACATACATGGAACCCAGGTAAGGTACTTTTAAATTGGAATACTCACCCATAGATGCAATTTAAAATTTTCTTATCATCTTAATATGAAATCTATGACATCAAACTACCCTGGTCATATATTTCCTTCCCTGGGTACCATGTATGTTTAAATGGAACAGCCCTTATATTGTAATTATATTGTATCAAAAACTGAAACTTACAAATACCATCTTAATTCCTTTGAAACAGAAACTGTTACGTTTACTGTTTTAACTATATTGTAATGGACCTGTTACTCTGATGTGACTTGATGTTTTAATTCCATTGTAACATAAATTATTACAATCATTTTGCTGTGACTTACATTTCAAATAGGAATGAGAAACAAATGAGTCTCACAAATTTATTTATAAAGAAAAATATCTTTATTATCCTTCTATTTTCCTCCTTTTCTTCTTCTTCTTTCTTTTCTCCACCTCTTCGTGTTTCCTCTTTCCACCTGAATGAAAGAGTGTGTAAATGAAGCACAAATATAAAAAGGCAGCTAAGAAAAAAATAATGCAGAGATTGAAGTCATTGCAAACATTTTTGGGTTATTCTCATTTCAGTCCCTAAGTGCTCCATCCATACTCCCAAGTCCACCTTGTTATCCACTTATCCTCAAGAAACAGCACACCACAAATGTTAAACAAGTTAGGCCACAAAAGTGAAGCAACTGAAAGAATGACAAACAGGATCTCCATCCACTAGGCTTCGCATTTGGCGACAATTGCAAAAGTATTTTGAAAGGTGGATAACGAAATAAAACAGATTATGCCAAGCAATGAAAATAAATTCTGACTCACCAATTTCAGTTATTTCAAATGAGAATTTTAGTTCTGTCACTTGTTAGCTTCTTGTGATCAGTGAAACTATCCAAAACTTTTCATACATGCCAACCCCTGGTGAGGAAAAAGCATAATCCATGTGGACAAAAGTAGTAATCTGAACAGAAAAAATGTAATCCACATATAACATAATAAAATTCAATGTGCATATGTACAAAACACATGCAAATTTTCTGCAATTGTGGCATCACAAAGCATCCATTTGAACAAAGGACCAAAGTTGTATTCTACCACTAGTTGTAGTCAGTGTTCTATTTTAAGCTCAATAAATAACGCTCCTACATTTCTAAACTTTATTTCCACAATTTAGTTCCACTGTATAAAAAAGTTACCTTAGTATTGGAGTTAGTAAAATGAGCAAATTCAAGGCAACTTTGTTATACACTATGACCAATATTAAAATCCTTTCCACACAGCCTGCAATGAGTGTGAAGTTACCCTAGAATGGCACTGTATTGTGTTATTCATATATTCATCTATGAGGGTTTTTTTTTTTTTCTTAATCCATCTGTGAAATCATGTGAGAAACAAAAAACAAAAATTCACATCGCAAGTAAAAAGAAAATGTTGGCCAGATTTAAATAATTGGATAAGTACCTTTTTTGCAGTCATTCAAAATCGACAAACATTGCCTTTTTTCTTGGTTTTATTCTGTAATGACTAACATGGCTTAAACAATTGCAAATGTTTAGCTAAATGTAGTGGCCCACAACATCTGTGTGATTCACACTTGTCCTTGATATTTACATTTGCAAGTATTTTTCTTTCATAAATTTTCCTGCAATTCATGTTTAAATTTTTCTAACTTTACCCTTACCATACAGCTACTAATGTGCTGCAGAGTTATTAAACATAACTAAAGTAAAACCTGTCTTGATGGACCTCTCATGGCAGGTGGTCCCTCTTAACAGGTTTGTGCAAAATTCAACAGGAAAAATACCCCCAAATAATGTACATACATTTTATTCTTTATACGGTTCTTTTAAGATTAATACATTGATATCATAAATTTATATCAATATAAACTTGCATCTATCATCCATCATAAAACATTTTCATTCATATTTGAAGATTAGGCGTTCATGCATTAGCATATAAATTGCACAATTAGCTAAGGTAATTATTTTTTCCATAAGTTTAACATAAAATTTCCAAAAATTTCAATGTCGCTTCAAATAAAGCATCAGAAGTGCACAGATAGCTATAACAACACTTACTCATCCTGTGTATTGGTTAGCAGTATGTGTATTAGATATTGCACTCATCTAGAAACAAAATAAATTTATTGAGAGACAAAAAGGCATGAGTCACTGACATTCCATAAACATAAGTTGCATTATGCTGAGCAGACGACTGATTGGTTTGTGCATTTTTGAAAAAAAAAAAGGACAGCTAAAACAAGCAATAAACAATACAAACATTTTATAATGATAATCAAATCTGGAATATGATATACTAATGACAGAGACAAGGCTTCATTCATGCCAGGTATTAAGGATGGACTCTAAGGACAAACGACAAGCTTGACTTTTAAGTGAAACCATTCAAGGTTTCTAATTACATTATTGCGGTTGTGCTGCTTTTGCCAAAGATAATGCATAAAATACAAAACAAGCGAAGCAAATATGTACATACTAGATTGCTCTCTCTGAAGAAAAAAAATGAATGAGGATTTATGACTAAGGTACTATAATGAAAGTTACTGATGTACATTAGTCTGGTTTCAAGTCAGCAGTTTGAGGAGGCTACCTATAGGTTTTAAAAAATCGTCACCCAGACTCAACTTTGTTTTCTTTAAGTGGTTTTGGTTAAAAAGGATGAAATATAAATATAAGTGTTTGTCACAGAATAAGGCTAAAAATAACTTGGTTTTGCCTTTAATCTATTTTTTTTTACCTTATTCGTAGTACAGGCGTACAATGTTACCTGGGGTGAATCACTGGCCACCAGGTAAAGTGATAAAGTGATTCAAAATTACATGCAGGCGGAGAGCCATTGAAAAGCATAGATTACGTGGACATTTGGCTATCAATAGCTCCTATGGTCTTAAGCTTGATACATTGTAAACTAAGACACAAATCATTTGGATTTCGTCAGTGGTAGGTGAACTTTCTACCATTGTCTCGGGCCATAGGGGTAAGTGTCAAAATTTCGTCTTATTTGATTTGTAAAACTATTTCTCGGTTTTGTGTCCTGTTGGGTGATGTTTCGTTTTTAGCGTTTGTTCTTATTACCATTTTAATAACAAATAGTTTTGTTTTATTGTAGCTTATCTTTTCTTTTTGGATACGAGCGATTCTTTCTCTTTGGATACTAGTGACCCCGTAGAATGCTATAGTAGCCGTTGGGTAATATAGTAGCCTGTTCGATACTATTGAAGCTGGATGAATACCATTGTAGACAGTTCGATATTATTATAGACCACGGGAGTCTAATGTGATTGTGGTAGTCTATTGTGAATTATGGTAGCCATTGGAGTCTGTTGGATCCAATTGTTGTAGCCCATTGGGTAGAGGACATTAAGAAGGCTTAATGAACATTATGGGATATCATTGGACATTAGTGGGCTAACGAAGCCTCAGTGGAACTGTTGAAGCCTAGCAGGAGATTCGGTGTCTAATGAGAGTTGACCACAGATTTGAGTTCATATATCATATAAACTGTAGTCAGTTTAGGAAGTGGATCCCAGTTGAGGGACGTATGTTTGTGTTCATTCATTTGCGTTGAACGCAGGAAGTGGTCGAAGTGTCAGAAATAACAATGAGTATTGCTCATTTTCCTTCAAGAGATTTTGTCAATCTCAATTAAATACTTATACAAGATTTAGTGGATCTCATATTTCATTTTTCTTTTCATTTTTTTCATAGCAGGGGATACATTTGTTAGGTTATATTATATTTTCGTTTTTTTTTCCCATTTCATGAGTGTATGTAGGACATAATTGTATTAGTCATATGATAGTAGTGTACGTGTAAGAGTCTTTGAATTTGTTTTATATCCATATCTATATATATCTAGAAACTCATTTTATAAATTCAATCATTCATCGCTTGGTGTTATCATTCATTTAGTCCAAACAGAGAAATCCCACTCGGTTTCAATTCTGTTAGTGTTTTTATGTTTTTGCAATTTAGTCATTCACAGAAGTTCAAAATCACTTATTTTGACAAAAAAAATCATGGTGCTTTTATATAATAAATCAATCTGTGCAAGATGATTGTGACCATAAATGACAGGTGGTCACTTATAACAGAATTCACTCAAGACAGGTTTTATTTTAACCTAACTACCCACCTACAATATCCAAGGGAGATAACTGCTATCTAATTATTTACCTAACATTGTAAATCATTATGAGTAGGACTGGTACTGTTATCAATTTACTAAATCACCTCTAGAGTCAATGAATGACTTTATAATTATCAAATTCCATTATATTAATTTATTTTGACAACTATACCTTTCTTTTCACCAGCCATTCCATTTGTCTTCATTGTCTGCAGAGGGCATTCTACCAATAACAAAAAATAAGGATTATATATAGAGAATTGCAAACCAATACGAACAAGGGTTTCCAGGAAACACTTTTATCTGTAAACCTAACGATGATATATCCCACACATGTATAAAGTTTTTGAGGGAAGTAAAGCTATTTTAATGATACAATATTTACCTTCACTACTGCCTTACCTATTCTTCATCCATATTAAAAAATTCCAACTTCCCATTAAATGTAAAGTTCCAAAATTGGACAGAGAAAAAGTCTGACACTGTGTGAAACCCAGTTCCATGCTCAGTAGCTTTAAATTTTGCCCCAGACTACGCCTGGATTTTGTCTGAACTGGAATCAGTACACAATTAATAAAATCCGGTTCAGTACCCACGAATGTAGTCCCAGTCTATTTTTAGATCACTTTTTCCAGTCTAAATTTGGTGGTGATACTAGAGTTAGATTTTGGCATTATTGGTAAGGATTTAAAGGCAATTGATTATTCTTTAGAATGTGATCTTATGGTGTGGTTGTCTGTGTGTATTTCGGCGACAGTGCACATTGAGTAATAAGGTCATGGTGATGATCCGGAAGTGAATTCTGTGTTCCGTTGCCTGGTGTTTTGTTTACAATTCAGCCTCTCAAAAAAATGCAGGTCAACCCTTGACAAGAACTAAACCGTAAAGTCATCTTTGAAGGTATTTTAGATTAACATATGATTTGTATTGATTGTCACACAGTGGAAAGTTTAGTACTGAGAAACAAATGTAGAGAATATATAGTGAAATTAATTGTGTACTATGGCCAACTGGAAATTACCCTTCACCAAGATTGCAGAAGATTGTGTCACTCTTTGCATCACAGCTACATGGCCCAAAGAATAAATTCCTTTGCTCTGGTTTGCCAAAGATTGATGATACAAGGAGGAGAAAGTATGTGATCGCCAAAATGCAGTTCTCACAACATCCTCAAATGCTATACAAGTCAGATCAGCCATTGATACAGCTCTAGCTTAATGGTATTGAATTCTTCTTACTGAAAGGTCCCTTTTAGTGAAGGACTAATGATAAAAATATCAGCAGTGCCCTTACTAATCAGGAAAAGATAATTTTTACCATTTCTTCTCACATCAGATGTGGCCAATCATAAAGCCCTGACTAGGCATACAATCCATCTTGATCATTCCCAGCAAAAATATAAATGAGACTGGAAATCACAATACAAAAAAAAGCTATTGAAGACAGCTGGTTCTGTGCTAGAAAACACAGGTTTTCAAAGGAGAGAAACATACTCATGCTTACAGTTGAGCGAAACACAACTGTATTGTACAGACAAGGCATGAAGCTAACTCTGTCTCCAAAGACACTTAAAAGATCAAATACTTGATAAGATAGAGTGATTAGGAATGGAGCAAATGACCAGATCCCTGGAGAATCTGAGTGTGCTAGGCAGAGTTGCCCTACCACCCTGGTTAGAAGAGTCTGAATATTCTCTCACTTTTTAACAGATTGACATATTGGAATGATAATGATCTATTAAATGTCATAAAAAAAACCTGTTTAGGGATACATGTATCAGAATGAATAATTATCTAGAGTTTGATTGAAAACTCTTTTTAGGAATAGACAGCAGAATCACAATGATCCATCTATTTTGATTGAAACAGAGAAATAGACATACTGTAATTGTAACAAGCTCAATAAAAGCAATCAATCAATCAAAAAAGAGTCATCTACTTTTATAAAAATCTCCAACCAATCACTATTTTACCATTCTTTTTTTTAACAACTGGTTAAAAAAACCTTGATCAAGTCTGTAGAGTGATAAACTCGATTTAATGCCAAATAACCCCATTAATGTGTAAAAATATATTATGTGATCAAATACATCCATGAGACTGATTTGCTAAGCACACAACTGATGTGAGATCAAAAGCTTGCAAGAAAGACGAGAGAAGTAACAACATGAACCATTCAAATGCAAGATCATCTTAAATGTATTCCGACTTTGATCAAAACCAAATTGGTTTGAAATAGCACAATTGTTAGCTTGGTTTCAAGCCTATTTTAATTTGCTTAAACAGACCATGCCTCCTCACCCAATTATACATGAAGTAGAAAACTTAAAAGTGAAGCTTGATACACTTATCATCTTGGCAAGTAATACTTCACAAGATGACTGCAACTGTTAGGTTTCACAAGCGTAAAACAGTCCAAGATATGGAGGTAAATAACACACCTGGGCCTAAAAGTTTTAATTTTGACAAAAAGGATGCCACCTTTGGTCACAAAAGTGATACCACTTACATGTTTCTTGCTACCTGTAAACCACTGAGATCAAATGACATGCATGCAAATGTGAAATACTCACCAGCACCAAATGGAACATGTCTCTGTTTAAGGTCCTTAGGTATTTGATGCCTGGTTTTGGGCTGGGCCTGAATTTCCGCCAATGGAAGAGAAGCAGAGGACTCTATGACATGGATCTGTCCAGCCAATGAAGGACCTGGTTGCAAAAATATATGTAAATAATATTGTACGTAAAATCTGTTCACGTTGTATTTGTGTATAAATGCAAGTAGTTAGGGACATTCTGTTCTTGTATGTTAGTGTGGAAAGTAACTCAGATGACCTCAGCATAAAGCCACAACACTTGTTTGAAATTTACATGGAAATTCCAGGTTACAAATTCATCCAGGTAATATTGATAACTAACAAATGAGTGAAGTGACCATTCTTCTGCACAGCAAAGTGATTGTACTGTCAACAGTTAATATGTTAGTAAAGGGCATTATCCTACAGCGGAGATAATGACATCCATTGATTCAGTGACTACTCCACTACTGAATAAAATGGATTTTCAGTTATAGTGATTATCCAATAAGATGCAATCACACCAGTCCTGTATTAGTTAACAAATTAACACGCTTGGATCTTCTATCATTGTTTTCCAGCAACCTGCGCCTTATTTCCTCTAATTTTGTGAGTTTGTCATTTATCTACTATGTTTTGGTCTGAAGGACAAAAGCCAAAATGCTCATTCAGGAAACCTATGGGAAATTTATTACTACAGTGGTCCCCCTCACATACAGCCACCTCTTATAAAACAGGTGGCCTTTCCAGAGGGGAACTATATTTGTCAGATGTGTATGTACATGTGTGTATAGTAGGAAAGCTATATATAACTTGAAGCAGTAAATATCTTCATTTAAAGATAGTATT
Organism: Potamilus streckersoni; assembly: GCA_016746295.1. NCBI lineage: Eukaryota > Metazoa > Mollusca > Bivalvia > Unionida > Unionidae > Potamilus > Potamilus streckersoni. The sequence goes on along the minus strand of JAEAOA010001782.1, from coordinate 1,497,730 downwards.
ATTCATTAAATTGTTCTTATCTTAAAAACAGAAGTATTTCAAGGTAACAGTTTGTATTTTTTGGCATGAAATGTAAGTTGGGTATTGATGTATGTGCATCATGATAACATGTAAAATAAGTCTTGGTACATACACTGATTCTTATTTAAAATAATTTCTCTTTCCATTTACTCCATTTTCCTACTGCTACATAATGTTCTCCTGATTTTACACTTGTTTGTTTGAGTCTTCCCAACATAAATTTTTCGGCATGTGAACTCTCCTCATTGTTGTCAAGTTAAATAACTTTTATTTTTCTTCTAAAGAATTACTTCTTCAGTTACCTGATAACATGTTCATTTTGTAATGATTTATTCCTATGTGGCTAAAAATACAATACTGCAATTTAATTTGCAGACATAACATTTGTAAACAAAATGTCTTATTATACAGGAAGTGATACATGAACTGTCACATGATTTTTCAGTCTTTGTCAGGTATCCTGTTTTGTTTAATATTAATTGTGTGTATGTGTGTATTTGTGTGTGTTAAGCTACAAAATCTATCTGTAGCCTATATGACCATGTTATGATTTTGACAATTATAAAAGTATAATTGTCAAATAAAAAAAAAACTGCTTTGTGAAGCCCAAAGTTCTCTCAAAACACTGCTGACCACATTCTATCTGACCATATTATGACCTTGACAATTAAAAACGTCAGTCTGTTATCCTCAATAATAAATAAATCTGCTGTGTGAAGCTTAAAGTTCGATCACAACAATGATGACCTCAATTCCTGCAAATGTTGATGTTCATGATATAATAACCTTAGTGGTACATGTACTTTAACCAACACTTCTAATGAAAACCTGACATGCAGAAAAAAACATGAGGCAAGATGATTACTTACCTCACCATATTTAAATATTGGATCTGGACAAATAAAAAAAAGTTGCTGCTTGAGAGGGTAAATTTTACATTTGTGCATTAACATGGTGGCTGCTGGTCACATTAGTGAGATGACATTTTTTGAGGGGTACTTTTGAACACAAACTTATTAGTGCCAAGGGATTCTGACCATAAAGAGTGTGTGGCCACTGGTCAGGGAGGCCATTCACGAGGACCACTGTGTAACACTGCTCTTGAATTCCAGCAACATGTTTGTTGCATTCTTGGGTCTTATGTTCTTAAAACATAATTATTCATCAACCATCTCCTTGACATGTTTAAGAAATCTTAAAAGTGTGCCTGTCTTCAAGTACCTTCTGAATTTTAACTGTAGAAAGCTCCTTTGAACTAGATTCCAAAATCAATTTCTTTCTTTTGCCACTGAAAGTGTTCCATCAGCCCTTTTTACCAAGTATTGATATTTAGAGCAACAAACTGCTACAATGTTAATCAAAAACATTAAACTAACTTGTTTGTTCATATTTAAAATTATTGTTTCATGTTATCTTCACCTGTGCTAGGTAAAAATCAGTAGGAAATTTAATATATATTTGCAATGATGCACAGTAAACAATGCAGCAGTTGACTGCAATATTAATGCAAAGGAAATGCATTTTTTATATTTCAGTATTTCCGAATCTGTCTCTTACTAAGATACACAGCTGGCTGTTAAAATATATGTAGGTGATCACTGCTTCAGGTTTGGCTACATTTGGCTACATTTACTATTGTGTAAACTCATGGATGGACTGTATTTAATACTGTATGAACTTACTGCAAATTAGACTGTCATGGTTGGACTGTATTTAATACTGTATGAACTTACCACACATTCGACTGTCATGGTTGGACTGTATTTAATACTGTATGAACTTACCATATACAAGACTGTCAACGCTGGACTATATTTAATAATATATGAACTTACCACACATTCGACTGTCATGGTTGGACTGTATTTAATACTGCATGAACTTACCATATACAAGACTGTCAAGGCTGGACTGTATTTAATAATGTATAAACTTACCAAACATTAGACTGTCAAGGCTGGACTGTATTTAATACTGTATGAACTTACCATATACAAGACTGTCAAGATTGTTATCTGCCAAAAGAATGCCCATCTTCAACACCTAAATAAACATCAAAAGCTGTTTACTTGACAATTATAGCTGTGTACCAGTATGTTTCAAATTATAATATTTCATTAAATTATAAATGAATATGTAAATCTAAACATAAATAAATAGCATAAAGTTCTGTCAAACTTAATAAATGCTTCTGATATTAGAGCCAACTCAAAAAAATAACTTAAATTCCAGGTTACTCTGAATTCACATAAATTTCGAATATTGTAGTCCATGAAGTTATTTACACAAACCATCATTTTAAAACAATTATCAAAGTTTATTCAATACAATCTCTTGTTCCCCAGATTAATAAAATTTAACCTTACTCCAAATCTTGCTAGAAAAAAACACTGACCAATCAAAGAGCTGCATGTCCACATAAATAATATTGCCCAGCGCAAAATAATATTCATTATCTGAAATACGGATTAGAGATTTATGAATGAGACCATGTTTAGGAATGAGACCATGCCTCAGATGTGATTGAATTTTATAAGCTTCATTGCAAATTTGTTTTTGTTTCTTAACGGAACTGCCTGATTGATTGATTGATTGATATTTTATACGGCACACCAGCACTATGAGGCTATTTAGCGCCAAACATGGTTATATCCTTCTTTATTTAAAAGTGGTAAAAAAAAAATTTTATCGACCAGCAATTCGAGACCAAACAGTTAAAGGTAAAACGATAAAAATGTTAATGGTAGTAAATAATTAAAAGTTTCCCAATCAATGGGGAGTGCAAGTGTATGATAACGAAAACATCTGATTGGTAATTACAATCTATCGACTACACATATATAACACAAATCTGAACAAGGTGATAAAATAAAAGCTATAATTTATGATAAATGTTTACTTCCTTAAGGAAGTCTATAATGTTGGTAATGCTAACTGTATCAAAGAGCTCCCTCATGTCTTGCACTATGTAGTAATGATTACGAGTAGGTTGAAGATCACTGCATTCCAGCATAAAGTGCTTAATGGTGAATGGTTCATTACAAGCTATGCACTCTGGTGGGTCTTCTCCTTTTAGTATGTAGGAGTGGGTTAAATAAGTAAGACCGAGTCGAATTCTTGCAATGACTACCTCCTCTCTACGGACGGATCTGTAGGAAGGGGTCCATTCTCCTAAGGTTGGCTTGATGGCATGAAGTTTGTTATTCACAGCATCATTCCATGATACCTGCCATTTCTGTCGTAAACAGTCTTTGATAGGTTTAAAATCAGTATATGGTGCTTTAAAATCAGTTGGTTCTAGTAATAGGGCCATTTATAGCAGCACGGTCTGCTTTATCATTACCTTTAATTCCTACATGGCTGGGTAACCAACAGTATACTATATTGTGGGAGGTACTCAGCTGAGTATTCTCCTTAAGCATACGGAACTGCAAAACTTCAATAAAATATTATACAATCTTATTTTTCCTTAAACAAGGTTTCTGTTATGATATTTCATTTCATACAAAAGTATGGTGACAGCAAATGATGACAAACATGAGTTATCGTGCAGAAATCATTTTTTTCTCCATTCAATCACAGTGACCCTGACCCCAAATTCAATAGATTTTAACTTAAGTGCAATCCTTAGCAACTATAAATGTGAAAGATATGTTACTCACAGTTAACCATTTGTCTTCTTTTAGTTAATTGACCTTGACATTTGCCTTTTGAAACTGAATTTTTCCTTAACTGCAATTGAAAACCATCTACAGTTTCATAACTGTAGATGCGGAAAAACCTGAATTATTGAGCAGAAACCATTTTTCTTCTTTTAGTTACCCTAATGTCTGACTTATGAGAATTATTCAACATCTATCTTCATTATCAACATAGTTCTTCATTACTGCAACTGTAAGCCATCGGAATACAAAGTTTGATTAACTGTAGATGATAAACAATGATAACGCACAGAAACAATAGAGAGAGAGAGAGAGAGAGAGAGAGAGAGAGAGAGAGAGAGAGAGAGAGAGAGAGAGAGAGAGAGAGAGAGAGAGAGAGAGAGAGAGATTGAATGTCTCACTTCTTCTTTTGACTTAGGAATGGCCATTACTTCAAAGTGTTTGGCACCCTGAAATAAAAAGATAAAACACCCATAAAAAAGAACTGGCATCTGACAGAGTGCAAGAAGCTGAAGTGGACTTGTTATCATTTGTTTAACAGTCAAATGGCAAAGGAGCTAGCCAAGAAATATGGGTTAAGTTATGATACTTTCAGTAAATATTTTTAACTCCAATGCTATTGATCACATATATTATGAAAACAATCTGTTTTAAGATATTTGGGGGGTGGTATATTTCTATTCATATGTAATGGTACCATTGATCAAATATTGAAAGTCCTTTAAACCTGTGTAAGTTTTCTGTTTAAACATCAACAAAAAAAATTTGAGCATTCCGACTCACTTTTGTAGCTGAAGATTATTGGTCAAAACTGAGGATATATGGATAGATTATGTGAAAGAGTGATTTAATAATAATAATAATAATAATAATAATAATAATAATAATAATAATAATAATGATAATCTAATTATGTCATGTAATTCATGGCATAAAACCTGTTAATAGCAATATAAACAAAGACATGTTTGCTTCAATATTAATTCCTCACCATGACCATGATAACATGTAAATCTTAACAAGATTCAAATTGAAATATTCCCTTTTTATACTCAGCCAGCTATGATTCCCCCACCCACATTGGTCTAAATTTTCATTGTTGTTTTCAGCAGTTGTTTTCAAATATGTTATGGCCTATCATGGATATTTAAATAAAAAATCTACAAACTAGAAATAATAAGTCACTGTACTCCTCCACTTAACATCACCCTTGATAACATAAAGAAGCACTCTATCTGGGTAACAACGTGCTCAAGAACCAATGGTGTTGCTTTCAAAGCAGAATATTTTGTTCTACAAGTCTTGGGGGGTGCTCATGATTCTAGGAGGGTGCTCAAGATACTATGTACTTGTGAGAGACAGGTGCAAGGTGAAATTTCAATTCTGAAACATACACAATGAACAATATGTTAGCATACCTCTATGTTACTTTCATCTATTATGGCTGAAATTTCTTTTGATATTTTAATTGTTGAAACTGAATATGATCGAAACACACAGCCAACCAAAATGACTGCTCTCATATGTTTAAAACATCAGCCTTAGTCTAAAGTGCACTATCTTTAGCAGTGCCAGTTATAACAAGGAAGATAAATTTTACTACATTTAACAATACCACTTTCTGAAAGTGCAATGAATGAATTACAAAATAAAGTAAAAAGAAGTTATTGTCTCTTTTTTTTAAAATTTACCTTTGAAATCCAGGAAGTGAAAATGACCAAGTGGAGCTACAGTATGTTATATAACCTAAATTAACCTATGAATACACAAAAAATAAAAGGAATCAAAAGTTCTTTTAACTGGGCGTAAAATTTAGGATGGAAGGATTCATCAATATATTGATGCATTGACACTGTAGCTGTACTGATAAACTTCTTGATACAAGTGGTAGAAAACTGATACAAAGTATACTTACCATATGCAAGTTATTTTAAAATCTTCTGCACTTATCGATCATTATTATCCATTTATCTTGTTATTCCTTAAATTGAGAATTCATCTGAGACATATTACAGGTACAGGGACTAATTTTTGCTAATTAAGATGAAAAAGGATTGACAACATTTACTTGCCATCCACAAAAAATTAACACCAGGTAACACAGTTCATAATACTGCCCCCACATCATCGGCAGTATTTTATCCTAACAGCTTATTTGGCATACATTAATCCATATTTCCTATGACCCTTGCCACCCTATTTTTTGAACTTTAGACATTTATGAGTGTATGGTCGAACCAAATGTTTACTGAAACTCTGGAATTTTCTGACACTTGGCGGTGTCAGCAAAGGTTAGCCATTTATTAGCTGGCCTAACAAACTTGAACAATCTTAAATCAGGTCATACCTGCAAAAAATGATAGATGATTTATCTTCTCATAAATCCCCAAGTATATGATTCAGTATGACTCCATTCTGCAGACTAACAACATGAAGTGTTGATTAACTCTGACCTGGAATTCGCCATTTGAATTGCTAGTAACAAATAGTTGTTGATTGGCACATTTTGCCCTGAACAAGCATTATATTGTAGTTTAAGCTTGCATCATGGAAGTTTTACAAATGTGTCTAAATTACTGGCTACCTAGAAAACCCAAAATGGCTGACTCCCAGCATGATTCATCTTCAGATGACAATTTCGTTCAGAAAATGCTGGCTTATGATAGTTATGATGACAACAATTAAACAGCATATCTGATTAATGAAGCTGGGAAAAGTTAATTGAGACTCCAGTAGGTGATTTTGAGCCTGAAAATGGTGTTTTAATGGAGATGCCAGTGGGTGATTTTGAGCCCAAAAATGGCATTAAATATTAAAAATTATATAAATATACATGCTGAATGACAGGTAGTCAGTTTGAAAGTATTTTTGTTATCCTATCATGGACGAGATTTGAAATAAAAATACAAGTAGGTAACAAATCTGTACATACTCTGCGTACTGGAATTACAACCAATAAATCACATAAAAGGGCACCAACTACCACTGACAGTAAATCACATAAAATGGCACCAACTACCATTGACAGTAAATCATAAAAGGGCACCAACTACCTCTGACAGTAAATCACATAAAAGGGCACCAACTACCTCTGACAGTAAATCACATAAAAGGGCACAAACCGCCACGGACAGTAAATCACATGAAAGGGCACCAACTATCACTGACTGTAAATCACATACAAGGGCACCAACAACCATTGACATTAAAACACATAAAAGGGCACCAACTACCTCTGACAGTAAATCACATAAAAGGGCACAAACCGCCACGGACAGTAAATCACATGAAAGGGCACCAACTTTACTGACAGTTTAGTTAGCAGGTTAGTTTTTAAATGTTTTGATTAAACAAAATGGAGTCATTCCTAAAAAAACAATGACATTATAGCATATATATAAAAATCATAAAAAGGGAGGTAATTTTTAAAGTGGTCGGAACACTCTAAATACTTACTTCAGTTACTGGTAACTTGATGGAACCAGCCAATGGTATAGTTGCTCTTTCCAATTTGCTAATATCAAACTGCAATTATTTAAGACAGCATTTCAGAAAAAAAAAATGCTTATTAAAATAGACATACAAACAAATTATAATTTCTAAGATGACTACAACTACAACTGAAATGATGCAAACTAACCATACTGATATCCAAGAAAGTGGTTTAAATATAAGAATTTGATATATACAGTACATACTTGCAAAGCTGGATTGATAATATAACTGGAAATCTGATCTATTTTATCTGGTAGGAGTAATCAGTAGAACAAACAAAACAGACCCTGATATGTCTGAGAATATATATGGGAATCAAGTGTTCAGACAAGGAAAACCTGTTCTTTTCTAGTGATCCAAATAGCTAAATACATCAGACAAAATCATCAGTAAAACAAGTTTTTTTTATATGTTACTGGGCTTTTTAGCATGTATTATTACAGACAGAAAAAGTTTATATCCAAAAGCTTCTTTGACCTTCTATCCATCACAATTATCTGACCCACCTGTATCTAACATTTGCCCAATCCATTTCTGACCCTTTAAAAAATATACAGAAGTCTCACTGAATCACTGGTTTCCTGAAGTTATACAGTAATTATATGTACCCTAATCCTTTACTGCTGTGCACCTTATTAGCAAACATGTCCACAATCATCAGTGTTTATATACAATTGGAACCAAACCAAAAAATTTTCTTTGGTGCATGTCCATTACACAAATTTAATTAGGAACCTATTGACCTCAACATCTGCTGGAAATTCAAGGAAAAAAACCGGCAACCTTAACACTTTAAGGTGCATTCAACTGCTTTCAATAGAGAGTCACTGACAGAAAACTCTGTTTAGTATTTTTCTGGTTGAATTAATGATCAAATATACTCAATATCTGAAGAAAAAAACTTGCAAGTATAGTTTGGGATTTAATCAATGAATTACAAGATAAAAAGAACATATTCAGAAAAAAAAAGAATCACACAAAAGACATGTATAGCTTTCTTTCTCATACCCACACCGGTAAAGGTGAAAACCTTAGACCACTTCACAGAGACAGACAAAGACACAGAGATGGAGATGGATTGGTATAGGATGATAGGTTAATTAAATAATTAAGACTGATAGATATGGTTGGAAAAATAGATTTATACATATAGACAAAGTAGAGACTGATGGACTAATAGGTACATTAACACTCACATCCCAAGGAGTCTTGATCAGCCAGAATTCCTTCTTAGCCCATTTTTTGATGGGTAAGATTGTATCCCCAATGTTGACAACTTCCTCGAATCCCTCTGGACACTGAAATCTGTTAATTTATATGTAAAGATTGTGTTAATTCAATGATTTTATTTCACATCCATATATCATATTGCATATATCATGAACTGACCTTAATCGTGGGGTACCAATTTCATATATAATGTATAAATCATGAACTAGCATCAATTATGCAGTACCATTTTCATATAACAGATAAATATATTGCGAACTAGCATCAATTATGCAGTACCATTTTCATATAACATATAAATATATTGCATACTAGCATCAATTCTGCAGTACCAATTTTATATAACACATGCATATACATGTACCATGAAAACAATACATATAAGTCAAATCCTCTTTTCTTGTTTGATGATACAGCAATTTGAGTTCATTATTTAGCACTGAGGCAATTTGAGCAAAGTGCTGTGCCCTAGCCAACCTAGGCTGATCCAATGAAAGAATTTAAAACATTCAAATGTGTATCTAGGACAATAACCACTGTGGCTCCTTTTGATGCCTATCACAACATGCACTGTACTTTACAACTCAGAAAATATAATAAATTAAATGTTAATTATTGTGAGCATCTGAATGACATGTATTTGTCTAGAAAACTTTATCCAGATATCTGATAAACTTATACAGTAAAATGTCAATTAACTAAAGAATTCAAAAGACATGCATTTGTATAGAAAACTGGTAATATCTAAATAAATGTCGAATGAACTTGTACAGGAAAAGTTATGTTAGTGAGGAACAATTACGGTAGATATTACTGTGAAGTCCAGGAAAAGGGGCATCTGTATATTACATTTTATGATTTTAATTATATAATTTTATTATACATAAAATCCACATTTTTCATTCATCAACAGAATGACATTTAATATCATTTCCATGTATTACCAGGGATTCTAACAAAATATAGTCTAAGAAATGGAGACAAAAAGAGATGACCTGGATGGTCAGATGGGGCTTCATGCAGCCCATGGCATTTAAAGTCCACCTGGATGGTCAGATGGAGCCCATTGCATTCAAAGTCCACCTGGATGGTCAGATGGGGCTTCATGGAGCCCATGGCATTTAAAGTCCACCTGGATGGTCAGATGGGGCTTCATGGAGCCCATGGCATTTAAAGTCCAACTGGATGGTCAGATGGGACTTCATGGAGCCCATGGCATTTAAAGTCCACCTGGATGGTCAGATGGGGCTTCATGGAGCCCATGGCATTTAAAGTCCACCTGGATGGTCAGATGGGACTTCATGGAGCCCATGGCATTTAAAGTCCATTCTGCCAAGGATTCTAAAACAATTTTAGTGATATAGCTTAGTCACCATGGAACTCAGATGAGTCACCATCCAGTGTAATTTTTTCAAAACATGCAGATATTAAAATTCTCATGTATTATGAGATTTCAAATACAATATCAAATTGTGAGAAAGAGTAACAAAAAGCTGTCTGATTAAAGTTTTGTATAAAAAAAATTATCATTCCAGATTGACTTCTAAGTCAAGTCATTCATACTTTTTTTTCCAAGTGCTGTAGAAAACTTGATTGTTGAATATCTGTAAAACTGCCACACCATATTATTTCATTATCATAGCCTTTATTTCAGAAGGCACCACATGATACAATAAATCCTGTCTGGAAGGACCACACCTGCCAACAAGTGTTTTCACAAGGTAGGTCGTCCCTCATTACAGTTCAAAACATTATACATTAATGTATTAATCAATCCTTTGAGTCTGGTCTCATAAGACAAGTAGTCTTTCATAGCAGTTGTCATACAAATTAGATTTTAGTGTACTAATAAATGTTCACTCACAATTTGCATGCCAATACAATTTCATGAATAATAAAGTAAATTAAAACCCAGATTTAGATCTTTCTATTACTTCACACACATGGATCATCCTGGGCTTCGCCAATGTTTCAAATTGCAGGTGGTTTTCCTTATTGGCGACAAAAAATACAAGTTGGCATTTTTTGGGGGCGACAGCCTTTTTGGCAGTTTAACTTGTACATACAATCATGGATTTGGAGTGGAGAAATTCAATGGAACCATGAAAGGAAGTCACCGACTAATATTCAGACTTATACACTGACATATATTCCCACATAAACAAATCCAGTGTTCATATTGACAAAACCATCTGTACAGTGCAATATTACATCATAATCCAATAATGTTGGAATCTTGCCTATGTACTGTATACTAAGATACCTACAATCAACAACCTATGACACCCAAAGGGAAAAAAATACAAGTAATTGAACAAAAATACAAGTAATTGAACTAATCCTTCCCTATTTTTTTTAAATATACTGTTACGTATTGGCACGTTTAAAGTAACATAAAAGAGTGAAGACAACAAGCTTTTTAAATTTTAACAAAAAAATTATTTTCTTAGAAAACATGAAAAAAATGTAAATATGTTAAACAAGACTTACGGTTTACAGAAATGATCCAAATTGTTTGTTCAAAATAGAAACACAAGACCTGTAAAAAGTTCTAAACACAGTCTGAAGTTCAATTCCAATCCAAATGGCGGATGACCACTCAGATGAAGGCTTACAGAAAATTCCAGAATTTACAGAATAAAGCACAGTTTGTGTTGTTCCGTTCCAATTTAGAATATTTTCGGGAAAATGTCTTTGTCTAAATCAGTAATGTTGTTCTCCAGGAAAACAATTATTCAAAAAAATGAAGTAAAATTAGCTCCTCTAACAAGACACATGTTGTTCTACATAGACATATGAAAAGACAACTTCTAGCACAAAAATACCTTTTTTTTCAGGTAATAGAAGTTTGTAACTCTAAATAAACTCCAACTGACTTTACGATTATGATTGTATATGACTCGACTACGACTGTCTGTCTTACAAAAAAAACTCAATATATAAAAGAAGCTAATACATTATTTGAATTACACTACATTATTTGAATTACACGTGCATGGGATGCATGCAATTTCATAATACTTCTGGACATTAGGAAAGCCTGACCAAATATTAATCAATCATTTTCATAGCTATTCCTGAATTTCTTTTCCTACACAGCAAGTGCTCACATGAGTCACATTTACGACTCAAATAAACACAGCAGTCAGATATTTAAAAAAGCAGAGACCTACTTGTTGGTCTAACTGCCGATTATTTGCCAAAGACAATGGGATCCCATACAACATTAGCATTTAGTGTAATAAACTCGGCAAATGTTAGTCGAACCATTTAAACATATTCAAATTAATTCATTATTACTACTTATTATTTGTAATATTTGGTCTTACATAGAAGAACTATAGGCTAAATATTCAGAAAACTATTTTTAAAATGATGGGGGGGTGTTATTTACTTCCTTCGCAGAGTGCATGTCGGCGCGCTTTTGTCGGGTCACCTTAACTATAATCCGATTCTACTAACCCATTGGTTTGTACCCCTACCGATTTCAATAACGGAAAACTTTAATTTGATACAAAGTGCAAGGAACTTAGTTAATTCATTCACTGATTTATATTTTCTAACCTGTCTGTGAGTAGATTGGCCATAATACTGTCATCGTCTGCGCCTTTCATTCTGAACGGAAGTTTTCAATATAATAGACTGACATGCTTGAGAACCGATTCCAGTTTCTGATCCAGTCCATTTCAGCAAAGGGGTGAATGGCATCAGTACACAATTAATAAAATCCATTTCAGTCGAATGTAGTCCCAGTCTATTTTTAGATCACTTTTTCCTGTCTCTGTTTAGTGGTAATACAAGAATTAGATTTTGGCATTCTTGGTAAGGATTTAAAAGCAATTGTTTATTCTTTAGAATGTGAGCTTTTGGTGTGGTTGTCTGTGTGTATTTTGGCGACAGTGCACATTGAGTAATAAGGCCATGGTGTAGACCAACAAATAGGTCTCTGCTTTTTTTTTTTTTTTTTTTTTTTTTTTTATATATCTGACAGCAGCAGAGACCAACGGAATCAGGCAATAGTCCATTCTGAACTTTTAACAGACTTTCAGTTCTAACGTATCGTTCGCTCGCTAGTAATTAATAAATTTATTTCTATTGACCTTGATATGCGGATGGAAACGAAAATCCCCTTTTCTTTTCTTTTTTTTTACCTATGGCGTTAAATCCTTCAGAACACTAACTTTTTAGTAAATAATCCCTGTCATAACAAAACACCGATATATACATCTATTAATGACCTTATTTTTATATTGCTGACACATGCGTGTAAAGCAGCATCACCCCAAGACAAGAATAACTGCAAGAAACATTCTAGATTCTAGCGAGGAGTAAGTATATCACATGAAACTGACTAAAAGCTTGGACAAGAATTGTTGCGTCTGGCCGTCAAGGCATGATTTTTGTATGTGTGAGAGAGAGACGTGTCGGAAAATCGAGATTAAAAATAATTTTTTTAAATATAAAATCTGTAACGAGCTATAAAGATATGCTAAATATTACTAATAATACATATATACATACATAATTTTTGTTATTATAGTCATTAATAACTATTTTTTAACTGACGCAAACGTTGCATCTAATCTTATGTAAATCCAATTTAACACTTGCTAATATTTTATAATTTATATTTACAAAATCATTAGTTTTGTACAAGACTATTAAATCAAACAATAACAACCATGAATAAAAATAGAAATTGCATTTTTTTGTTTCTTATGAACAATATAGCATTTTCTGGAGCTTTTAAGCATGTGCTTTTATATGTAATACATTTGTGAAAAAAATATTTTTTTTTTAAACATTCATGTCACCAGTAAAAATTTTAAACACAAATTCATGGCCCTTCATAGATAGTGCTAGTCTTGTACAAAGACCATTACATCAAAAAAAACAACCATGAATAAAAATAGAAATTGCATTTTTTTTTCTTTATGAACAAAATAGCATTTTCTGGAGCTTTTAAGCATGTGCTTTCATATGGATTACATTTTGAAAAAAAAAAATTTTTTTTAAACATTCACGTCACCAGTACAAATTTTAAATACAAATTCATGGCCATTCATAGATATTACTATTCTTGTACAAAACTAATGGTTTTGTAAATAAAATTATAAAATATTAGCAAGTGTTAAATTGGATTATACATAAGAATAGATGTAACGTTTACATCAGTTCATTTCTAAAGAAAAAGTTATATTTATTTAATTTAAGTATATACCAAGAAAGTGAAAGCAGATTATCCATTATCAGAATTTGCAATATATCAAATATTCTGTAAAAAATGTTATTATAGCTAGTGTGATCATTATGTGGTAGTAATAACATCTGTCAATGATCATTTATTTGTAATAGCAAATTTTAAAAAAAAAATCAGTTTAAAAATGCCTTGTAAGGAAACATATTAAATTATTACAGTCCTATCAGGTTGTATCAGAGAGACTCCAGCACGATTTGTTGTGCAACCGAACAGTAAATCTTTGAAGAGGAGCTGGCAATAATAATGAAGCTGACATGGTCAAGTTATTTCTGTGATTAATAATGCCTAAAAGGGGTGTGCATTTGTTTGTTCAAATTTTGTCTCAAGCTACCATACATATGATAACTATTTTCCACATTTTATATCCCACTGTAATTCCTTATTGTTAAAGTGAGAAAGCCTGCCAGTAGCTTCTCGTGGGTCGGTAGTTCTTCCCAGGGTTTTCCAGGGTTCTTCCTCCACCATTAATACTGGCTGCCATGTATAGCCTATCTTTTGCTGAAAACAGCAACTTATTGTTAACTAGTAGCTCCATAACAAAAGTGCACGAACAAAAGCATGCCAACATAAAAGCACAATGCTAAACAACCTCAACAAAAGTGCATGCAACAAAACCATGTAGGTATAAATTAAAGTAAACAGTGTGTGTGGTATTCAAAAATCCAAAGCCAAGACCATTTTTCTCATTCAAATTCTAATTAACAGTAACCTGCAATCAAAATAATTTACTTTCATGTTTTCAGATGAATTAATTATATTTAACTTTAACTGACTGCCGATTATTTTCCAAAGACAATGGGATCACATACAACATTAGCATTTAGAGTTATTAACTCAGTTGCACCATTTGAACATTAAAATTACAATTATTTCTAATATTTGGTCTTATTTAGAAGAACTATAGGCTAAGTACACAGAAAACTATTTTAAAAATGATGTTTTTTGTTATTTAAATCTTTTGCAGAGTGCATGTCGACACACTTTTGTCCTGGCGTGCTTTTGTCAGGTCACCTTAACTAGTATATGCATATAACAATGCTGACTCGGTCAATAACAATTTTTTTCACGAACTGAATCTGGTCACTAATGCCTATATATACGGTCCAGTTATGCCAGGTGTTGACTCTTAAGTTTCATTGGTGGGAATGGAAATGCAAGTTTGTGTCAAGAAAAACTCTACAGCATTTAGTGAGATGTACTTTGTGAAGCTAGCCATACAATTGGGGGTGGGGTAATTAAAAAATGAACTAGATGCTGTAGATGTCAGCAAAATTAATATTTTTAAATTTGATGCTTTTATTCTGATGTAAAATAGTCAACAAAGTAATAACTATCCAGTGATTTTCAATTTTCATAGCCTATTACATTTACAGACTTGGAAAAATATTCACTATTTATTCTGGTAACTTATATGAAAATTGGCGTCAAAATATTGCGGTTGGCGATGTTTTTGGCAACAACTTTTTAAAAACCAAGACCATCCCTGGACACATATATGTATGTGCTAAATCTTTTGTAAACAAAGTATGAAGCTTATTTATGTGTACATGTTCTACATGTATTTTAGTGTGCTGCCTGTTAGCATCAATTTTGTTAGGCTCTCCTTGTAGAATATTTGATGCCATGACTGCAAGCATCATAACAAACTCATCATCTTGTTATGTTGTCAATATAGATGTATATATAAATGCAATAAACTGACAACGAATAATACAAAACTAGTATGTAACTAGCCTGAATGCTTTCGACTCTTAATAAAAAAACAAATGAAAAATATAGACAAGAGAAACAAATAAAACAGAAAAACCATTGTTTGCAAAACTTTACATGGCTGTTTCTAACTGGTTTATATGACTTTATCTCTAACCTGTTCTCTCTTCGTTCCTATCATGAAGGTAAAAAAGAGTCTGGAATTTATTAGAGAGGAAAACAGCAAACTCTTGTTGTTTCTCAACAATTGTGAGCCTGGTAATGTCATATCATGGGCCCACTCTTATTTATGTTGTTGTTTCTTGTATTTAGTTTTGCTATACCAGTACATGGTATGCTCCTCTACAAGCTCTTAAATCCATCAGAATTTTCTTCCATCTGCAGTCAATCTGATTCTCTATTGCTGAATCAGACAATTTACATGTAACTCTGGATCCTAAAATGGGGGAAAACTGTCCCACCAATCACAAAGGCAATGAAATCAAAGAGCTCTCTGTCGTCATTCATCTCTCCTATGACCCCTTTACATATGGTGAGTTTCTGTCCAATATTGTCACTGTTTCTTTTATGTTCATATCAACCATCACATGCACGACATCCCTCTTTGGAACTCTATCAAATACACTTTGCAGTTGCTCATAATAGTGCTTCTAGGCTTCCTGGTCTGCAAGGTTCACTGAAGCATAGAAATGCACAATAGCTGTTTTGGGAATTTCGGCTAAAAGTAGGCTGTTTTTGGAATTTTGGCTAGAAGTTAAAATCCTCTTGCTGATAGGTTCCAACGCTATCAGGCTTCTTTTTGCTTTCTTGCTCCATCCCTGTGGTCATCATCCTTATGGACAGTCCTGAGTAATGTCCTGATGCCAAGGTGATTTGACCGATCACTGATCAAACCTCCAGGATCTCCAATCTGTATCTGTGCATATCTTTGCAAACTTGTACAGTTTACCCCATCTCATAGTTGTACAATGCAGCACAGCAAAATGTATCTACACTTTCTCATAAAATAAGTCAAGAATTTTCTTTTCAATTACTTCTTTTGCATTTTCTGTTTAATCATTTCTGACAGTTATCACTTTTCAATTGGTAATTTTCATTTCAAATCTGGGAAAATATCAGGGCTGATCAAATTCACCCCCTTGTCCAGGACAAGTGGTTTCAGAAAAATCACTTGACCCACCCTATTTTTCACATGTTCCAAAATTGTTGAATCATAAATTTGTTGGTTCCGCTGACATCTGAATCTTCCTTATTACTATACTTGTGCACATAGTAACTACTATCACTCTGCTTGATAACTACTTGTAATCATAAGTGATCATACCATACATTTTGTCATTTAAATATTCTTCATAATTAGTTGGCCCTAAATGTAACATCACAAGTGCAAGTTAATCCACCTTATAGAAGCCAATTAAAATTTTTCTAGTTATCATACTGGCTCTACTCTATTTGGCATATTTTGATTTGTTGATAATTTGGTTGCTTAGTTCAAAATGCAAATGATGAAAGGAATGTGCACACATGGAACAGTTATCAAAAACCACCAGTAGGTGTGATATAGGATTTAAAAATATAAGGGGAAGAATCAAGCATTCTGTACACCATGAAGACATAAATGGACAGATAAACAAAATGATCAATGCATGAAAATCAAACTATGCCTGATTGTTTTAAAATACAAAAGAATACCTTTCCAATATTATTGACTTTGAAAAGTTTACTTTCCTGACTTTTAAACTAAATAGTACGGGACCTCAGCCTATGGGATTTGATCAGACCGAATAGACAAGATTTTTTTTATGCTAACTCAAGAAACTGCAGTATCATACCTAGCCCTGATTTCTTAATGATATTCACATGACACCTGCACAGTTTTTTTCATTGAAATGCTGCAAAAATGGTCATGGAAAATTCCGGCAATGGACTGGTCATGTTTGGGTCACAGTATGGATAAACTAATAACCAACATTAAGAAGGTTCACTATGCAAGTAGAGTTTGTCTACAGTCCTTATACATTGCACTAGTCTACATTAAGGAGGTTCACTATACAAGTAGAGTTTGTCTACAGTCCATATACATTGCACTAGTCTACATTAAGGAGGTTCACTGCAAGCAGAGTTCGTCTGGGACCTTATACATTGCACTAGTCAACATTATAGAGGTTCACTATGCAAGTAGAGTTTGTCTACAGTCCTTATACATTACACAAGTCTACATTAAGGAGGTTTACTATTCAAGTAGAATTTCTGCAGTCCTTATACATTGCACTAGACTATATTAAGTAGGTTCACTATGCAAGTAAATTGTCTACAGACCTTATACATTGCACTAGTCTACATTTAGGAGGTTCACTATACAAGTAGAGTTTGTCTACAGTTCATATACATTGCACTAGTCTACATTAAGGAGGTTCACTATGCAAGTAGAGTTTCTGCAGTCCTTATACATTACACTAGTCTACATTAAGAAGGTTTACTATGCAAGTAGAATTTCTGCAGTCCTTATACATTACACTAGTCTATATTAAGGAGGTTCACTCTGCAAGTAGAGTTTTTCTGCGGACCTTATACATTGCACTAGTCTACATTAAGGAGGTTCACTATGCAAGTAGACTTTGTCTACAGACCTTATACATTGCACTAGTCTACATTAAGGAGGTTCACTATGCAAGTAGACTTCGTCTACAGACCTTATACATTGCACAAGTATACATTATGGAGGTTCACTATGCAAGTAGAGTTTGTCTGCAGTCCATATACATTGCACTAGTCTACAATAAGGAGGTTCACTATGCAAGTATACAGACCCTATACATTGCACTAGTCTACATTATGGAGGTTCACTATGCAAGTAAAGTTTGTCTACAGTCCTTATACATTACACTAGTCTACATTAAGAAGGTTCACTATACAAGTAGATTATGTCTACAGTCCATATACATTGCACTAGTCTACATTAAGGAGGTTCACTGCAAGCAGAGTTCGTCTGGGACCTTATACATTGCACTAGTCAACATTATGGAGGTTCACTATGCAAGTAGAGTTTGTCTACAGTCCTTATACATTACACTAGTCTACATTAAGGAGGTTCACTATGCAAGTAGAGTTTCTGCAGTCCTTATACATTACACTAGTCTACATTAAGAAGGTTTACTATGCAAGTAGAATTTCTGCAGTCCTTATACATTACACTAGTCTATATTAAGGAGGTTCACTCTGCAAGTAGAGTTTTTCTGCGGACCTTATACATTGCACTAGTCTACATTAAGGAGGTTCACTATGCAAGTAGACTTTGTCTACAGACCTTATACATTGCACTAGTCTACATTAAAGAGGTTCACTGCAAGTAGAGTTTGTCTGGGGACCTTATACATTGCACTAGTCTACATTATGGAGGTTCACTATGCAAGTAGACTTTGTCTACAGTCCATATACATTGCACTAGTCTACATTAAGGAGGTTCACTATGCAAGTAGAGTTTGTCTACAGTCCTTATACATTGCACTAGTCTACATTAAGGAGGTTTACTATTCAAGTAGAATTTCTGCAGTCCTTATACAATGCACTAGTCTATATTAAGGAGGTTCACTATGCAAGTAGTTTGTCTACAGACCTTATACATTACACTAGTCTACTTTAAGGAGGTTCACTATGCAAGTAGAGTTTGTCTGCGGACCTTATACATTGCCCTAGTCTACATTAAGGAGGTTCACTATGCAAGTAGACTTTGTCTACAGACCTTATACACTGTACAAGTATACATTATGGAGGTTCACTATGCAAGTAGAGTTTGTCTGCAGTCCATATACATTGCACTAGTCTACATTAAGGAGGTTCACTATGCAAGTAGAGTTTGTCTACAGTCCTTATGCATTGCACTAGTCTACATTAAGGAGGTTCATTATGCAATTAGAGTTTGTCTACAGTCCTTATACATTGCACAAGTCTACATTATGGAGGTTCACTATGCAAGTAGAGTTTGTCTACAGTCCTTATACAATGCATTTCAGTCTACACATTGCAGCATGGTGTAACTCAGGGCCACTAAATAAATCAAGAATACTGTTCTTAATTATGGTGTACATACCTTTTAGCCTTCCTACTTTGATTTGTAGATTTACTTCTTCCTGCCTCTATTTCACTTGATGGGCTAACAGGTGCCATGACAGTGGATTGGTGATGTGACTCTGTCACATGCTTTTTGATGTTCTGTTTCTGGATAACTGGAGATGTATGGCCGTCTGAACCTGACTCAGACTCAGAAATATAGTCACTAACAGTATCTACTACACATTTTGATCCCGACAAATGCTTGCCTTTCAAAGGGGAACCTTTGCTCACATCTGTGGAGGCAGTTATAGAAGCTTGCACTATGGATGAAATCTTACCCTTTGTCGATGTTGGCTTTGATTTCTTGTCATCCAAGTCTGACTCTGAATCAGATGATGAAGAGGACATTCTTTTATGCCTATGCTTCTTTTGTGGTTGTGAGTTTATCTTCATCTTTTGTGGCAATTTTGACTGAATATTTTCAGTTGAATTTTTAGATCCCTTTTGCTCATCAGGTTCTGATTCACTAGACGAGTTCTGATGCATGTATGAGGTC
This sequence comes from Potamilus streckersoni, assembly GCA_016746295.1. Lineage (NCBI taxonomy): Eukaryota > Metazoa > Mollusca > Bivalvia > Unionida > Unionidae > Potamilus > Potamilus streckersoni. The sequence goes on along the minus strand of JAEAOA010001782.1, from coordinate 1,477,743 downwards.
ACATGACTTGTCCCACTGTGCTTCCTTTCACTTGAAGTCAAACCTGCACGGGCACCAGAACCAATAATAGAGTCAACTGACTCATCAAAAATTAAATCTGATTCACTTGATGACCTAGATGACATTTTTCTCCTGCCTGACCTAATATTTAATTTACTCTTTCCTGGTGCATAATTATCATTTGATTCACTTGATAAACTCTTTCCATGGTCTGGTGAACTTGAACTACTCTTCAAGTTCAAATTAAAGTTACTTACTGGCAATTCTGATGATAAACGTGTTCTGTTGTCTGACTGAATACTATAACTCTTCTTATGGCTAGAACATTTGTTAGTTTTATCAGCAGACACAATAAACTTTTTAACTGGAGATGACTTTTCACAATCTGAATACACATATGACAGTTCTGAATTGATGAGACATGGTGGTCTTTTTATGGTTTTTGTCTTTTTCTTTCGATGCTTTGTGGCTTTTAGATTTGATGCAAACAGGTTCTCCGATCCAGAATCTGAGTCCACAGAGTCAAGAGAGGTAATTATTGACTCAATAACTAGTCTCCTTGGCTGTTTGATAACTTCATACTCCTTGGCCTTGCTCTGAAATAAAAAATAAACAACTTCCTATCCAATCTTCATTCCCTGAACAGAAAAAGGAAATAATAACATTGGTGTTGACTTAGACGACAAAATGTGGAAAGCAATTTCACAGTCAATCTATGTCACATACTGTTTTTTTATGCTTGAAATCTACCCTACCATTTTTGAAAAAAGAAAGTAGTAGTAGTAGTAGTAGTAAGAAAAAAATCAGCATCAATCTTCATTCTATCCCCACATTACTGAAACCAATGGGAACCAGTCCACTGGGGGCCTGAAATGTTATATTGGTGGAAGTAGAAAATGAAGACTTGCATGTATACAACAACACAGTTACCTTACTTTACAATCTGGAGAGCCAAATGCAGTATGTTTTATAAGGTGTAACATGGTTCTCAACAGTTTCAAAACTGATGAGTCATTTGATCATTTGACCCATGACACCAAAATCTCATTTGACCCATGACACCAAAATCTTGTTTGACCCATGACACCAAAATCTCCTTTGACCCATGACACCAAAATCTCACAAGTGTCAATATGCAAATCATGGGGGTCAAAATAAAAATCTGTTTTCAGCTCCAAGAGCATATCTGGGATTGTCTGTTATTCATGGAGCAAACATATGCTTAAGATTTCCAACAAGATGAAGAGATTTATTCTAGTTCTGCTCCTCCTCCTCAGCACTGTTAATAGCATTTCTGTTTCTTCCAAGTCCGATAGTTGGAATGAACATCATTGGCCAAGACAAAACAGAAAAGAAAATGTACTTACCTGAGCAATTGTGATTAATTAATGTGCCAGTGTTGGACAACAGACATGAAAATGGAAAAGGTATATATCTCAATTTACTGAACAGAATTATTTTCTTAAATAAAATTACAGGCAATGGTAGATTGCTTCACAAGATTCAACCAGTGACCAATAATAATGTAAATTGGGATTAAGTTTCTCAGGCTCTCAATTATTTTCTGGTCAAGATTTCCACTTGAATCACACTTTTTAAAAGTTTGTTAGCTGCTTTCCAATAGTCCTCCAAGAGATGTTAATCCTATAATAGTTTCTCAGTTGACCCCATGATATATTCCCAGTCGGAGCCACAATATATTCCCAGTCGAAGCCATGATATATTCTGAAGTGTCATATTTCTTAGCCTGTGTTTTTTTTTAAGACGTATTAAATTAAAACACAGCAACTGCCCTTAGATAGTTCTCTAAAAGTATCTTGAACAATATATAAACTATTAAACAATACCAAAAAAAATCAAAACACTAATTAAAGTATTTATGCCAAAATCACTGATTTACTCCTTTTTTATTTCATGACAGCTAGACATGGTTTTCTGATCCTATCTTATCTAGCTTTTAGCAAATAATAATAATAATAATAATAATAATAATAATAATAATAATAATAATAATAATAATAATAATAATAATAATAATAATAATAATAGGTCTTTATTTAGCAAGTGAAGCTCAATCAGAACACAGATTATCTGATCTCCCTTGAGGCTCTAAGCTAATTTCTAACAATCTAATAACATACAAGTAGGGAAAAAAGACATACCATTTAACAAAGAAAAAAATCAAGTGAAATGATTTTAATCATTTTCACTAAAAACTGAGTAACATAAACAGTTGGAAAATAAACATATTTACAAAAATATAATGACGTCAATATAGGAATCAACATCAATCAAGCTTGAAATATTTTGAGATATTTTTTTCCCCAATAAAATATTTATCAGAAGTGGCCAATGTAACTGATGTTGTCATTTAATTCTATGTAGCTGTTCAACAATACATCTAAATGATTCAGTGTCTGGATTCTTCAAGTGACCTTGCAAAGCTTAAAACAATGGAACCTTAGTTTGCATCTGATAGTTTTTTTCAAATTTTCAGACATTACTATCTATACATTTGTAAACAATTACTGGCTTTTAAATATTTATTCTGTTATTTATCTGAAGCCATTTCAGCTCTTGGAAAATAGTACATGGTTAAAAGGATCATCCAGGCAAACTAATCTGTTTTGTTTTCCTTTTTAGCCAACTCTTGGTGCATTTTTCACATATTCTCCAACAACAGGCATTAACTGGCTAAAATTTAGGCATAGCAGTTTGATATCCAGTTTATATCGATATGTTTTTCTTCATTTTACTTAGCGAAGCAACATTATACTTTTTACACAAATAGAAATTGCATATCCCACTTTTAATAACACTGAATCAACACGGCTAAAGGTTGCCTTCCTTAGCATTTCCAATGAACTGACCAATTACTGCCCAAATAAATCCATGATATTAAATATTTGCATCCAACATAATAAAATAAATGCACCATACAACTGTACATGTTGTCTAAAGTTGCTTATACACTGCATTGCATTAGACTACAATTGTACAACAAATAAATATTATATGTCTATTGTAATTCAGGGCTAAGCAAATTTTTTTTAACAACTAGGCCAGGACAAGTGGTTTCAGAATATTCACTAGTCCCACATTTATTTCTTAAAAGAATTTAAGTTTTCAAAATCATTGGTTGTTATTGACCAGCACTAAGCCAGCAGTTGAAAGCTGTGTCTGAGTTAAAGTCCTCAAGCTTTGGTCCGTTTGCAAAAATGTTCATCTGGGTAAATTTCCCACCTGTGCCAGTTTGGATATTGTTTGAAGTAACTGCAAAACATCTTTCCTTCTGAGTCAATATATTCAAGCCCGAGATAACATTCAACCCAATGCGGCTGAAAATTTCTCAGTCTCTTAGTAGTGTCATATTTGACATTTTTTAATCATCACTGATTGTTGCTTATGTCTTTTTGGAGAAATAGCTAATGCACACTCAGTATCCATCTTACATTTTATCCCTCCATTTTCAAACAATTTTATTTTCTCCAAATCGCCATTGTTACATTCCTTACAAAAATAGTTTAGCAAACTCATTTTATCCACAGAATATCTATCAGTTTGCTTGGTAACTACTTATAAAGTGATCCTAACATCAATTTTATCTTTTAAATACAAACTGAAACCGCTCATTAAATATAGTCCAACACTACATTCCTGTTTGTACCCCCTACTGATTTCAATAATAAAACATTTAACGTGATTAAAAGTACACAGAACTAAGTCAAATGAAGCATTGATTTATAATTTCTAACCTGACTGTGACCAAAATGACACTAATATTGGTAACCCTTTGCACCTTTAATGTGTAATGGACTTTCCATAGTAACACAGCGCCATATTCTGTACACTATAAGACAGTTTGTTTCCATCATAATGACGTAATTCATTCTACTCGGTAAGTGCCGGATAATTCCTTAAATTCCCATAACGTTCAGTTTGGAATTATATTCCTTTGCACACATGAATATATTAATGAAATCGCTTGTTAAATCCATGTAAAAAAGACATTTTTTATCATTCTTTTCCTTTGCTTGATTTGACACTGTAAATATCGGAAGCAGACATATGCATGTACATCTTTAGGCATGCATACACCACTTTTCTGAAAATACACTTGTCCAGGAACTTGAAATTGGTCTCAAGCATGTCCATTATATTGAAAACTTCTGTTAAGCATGAAACGCACAATGACGGTGTTATGGCCATTCTGGTTAGAAAATATAAATCAATGAATGACTTGACTAAGTTCTTTGCACCTTTTATCAACTTAAATGTTTCCATTATTGAAATTGGTAGAGGGATACAAACAAATGGGTTAATTGACTCGGACTATAGTGTAATTGTTTTGCTTCAAACACAATATCGCACGTGGAACAGTTATAAATTAAAAAGTCATTACTGTCATTTAATCAGTTCATTAAAAAAAAACCAACACTGATGTTGGTAAAATACCTATCATTAATTTAATTACACTGACTCGCTGGAATAAAATCAAAGCAAGTCACTCCTTATGATATAGATTGAGTAAACTCATTGCAACAAAACCATATACAACATGGCTAATTGATCATACTGGCTTTCTTTAGTTTGATTTGCCGCTTAGCCCAAAATGCAGTCAAGCGGTAACAGGATGTAAATGTATACACAAAGATGGGCTAGAATCAAGTATACAGTAAGACAAGAGGGCATGATTGGCCAAATATAGATACATATAGTGATTAAAGCATGAAAATAAGGAGGAAAATTGGTCTGCATAAAAAACAGATTTCCAACTAAAACAGGAAAATTTCAATCACTGTATGAGAAATTGGAATAGTACCCGAGTTATAAAAATACTGCTATTATCTGAATCAGATGAAAAATTGCATATTAAATCAGCTTCTTTCTTCTTTTGCTGTGCAAGTTTACATCTAGCAACAGTGGGTGTTGTCAATGGTGAGAAAAACTTGAAGTTGATGCTGTTTTCTGACATGCCCACTAATCAAACACTTTCAGGCTTAGCTTCAAGGTCATTTCATGGGTGTTGAACATGCTGAAAACTGCAACCTAAAATGACATCAATAGATAAAACACATGAACAGGGTATTATTAACTTGAGATTGAACAGTAATTTTACAATGTTATTTCATAAGCCAAAGATCATAAACTGTCAATTTAAGTCAGTGAACTTAATATAAGCTGATCTATACATATCTACAATGTGGAATATAGACAGTATTTGCCAAGAGCTTGTCTTTAGCACACTTATTACTCTACAGTGTTTTTAAGCGAAATGAATTTGAAAACTTTTTCAACTGTGCATTTTCAGACTATTCGACTGAAAAACAGGGATTGATAAATAATAACTATTGTAAACAGTCCGACTTTCGGCTGTTTTATTGATAATTCATACCATTTTTTGATTCCGACAAAATTTTAGTGTCATGTTTTTTTTTCAGACAATGATGCTACTGTAGGATTAATCTATCAAATACTATAATTGAAATATAACTTTAATCAAATACTATAATTAGAATATAACTTTAATCAAATACTATAATTGGAATATAACTTTAATCAAATACTATAATTGAAATATAACTTTAATCAAATACTATAATTGGAATATAACTTTAATCAAATACTATAATTGGAATATAACTTTAATCAAATACTATAATTGAAATATAACTTTAATCAAATACTATAATTGGAATATAACTTTAATCAAATACTATAATTGGAATATAACTTTAATCAAATACTATAATTGGAATATAACTTCAAGCAATGGATGGCATGGAAGGTTCTCGCATCATGATAGTGAGCCAATTTTCCATTTAGATCTTTTGTCAACTGGCATGAACTTACTAGCAATGTCAAACCATTTAATCAAAACATTTATCCAAACATTAATCAAAGCAAGTATCCAATCATTATTTAAAGCAGGTAACTAACCATATGCCAAATCATGTATCAAACTATTAATCAAAGCATGTATCCAACCATTAATCAAACCATGTATCCAATCATAAATGTATCCAAGTAAACAATCTGCAAGAAAAGAATCATGATTTAAAGTTTTCTTTATAGAGTTGTTTGATTTTTTAATCTGATTTGTTTCTACCTACTTCTCATGCAACATGGAAATGTTAAAATTAACTATCTGATGCAAGTTTGACAAATGTCAAAAATACTTATATGTAACTTGTGAGTCACATTTTAATCTTAATATTTTTAAATATACAGTGCTAAGCATATTTAATCTATATCATGTGGTTTACTTTTTTCCATGATTGTAAGTTGTAACAGAATATTGACACAGCAGATTCAGTCTTATTTACAATTCGTTTTTTTCCATTGGATTGCTTAACATTTTAATATATTACTGGCCAAGTAAAAATTTGTATAAATAGGAATTCGGTAAACAAATAACTAATTTCTGTTTTAGATTAGTTTGGTGAAATCCATTTTATGACAAAGTTTACAGTTGTGTTGTTGAAATCACACAAGATTATAGAGGAATTATTTAAAATATTCGTTGGCATTAATAAACTGCTTACTGACTTTGGAATTATTATATTACTTTGTATTTCTATGAATCAATTCCAAGACATGCTGGATTGCATCATTGTGTTATTTCAGGATATACAAGACTACTGGAATTAATTCAGAACATTCTGTATTCTCAAAATGTGAAAGTACATTAAGGATTATTTGGAACTTAATTACAATAATGTAAGTGTCTTTTCCATTTTCATCTTTTATAGTTGCAGAAAAAAACTGTTTATTTTATATAAAATTGTTGGTGTCACTTTCTGTCTTGCATATTTTAAGACCTCGAGTTACAACAACAAAATTCGCCAGCATTCAAATCCTATCCTAGACAAATGTAGTTTGTGAGTTGGCTCCGAAATGTGCTGAGCTTGCAGACTAAAAAGCCAGCTTCTCAAGAATTATTTTGATGTTGTATTGTTGATCTGAAGGTAAATAAGTGATAATTGGTTATAACTTCTTAGATTTCCTCACAGGAGTGTCCAGGAATAATAGGCACTTACCTCAAATGATTAGTCAGTAGGAAAAAGACCTGAAGGGAGAATAGTCCTCGACTAATTAGTCACCCTCTATAAATAAAGTATTATTATTCAGGGGTCACACTACCAGGCGAAATGGGTGAAAAAGTCGCCTGAGAAGCGTAAACTTTGTCTTCTTCTGTTATGAAAGCGAAAATGACTTTGCCCTCTGATTTTTCGGAAGTAATATGACTGTAGATTATGACTTTGAGATGCCCCCTCACTGTAGCCAGGAAGTTCTGTCACTGCTGTAACCCAACGCCAAATGTATTTAAGTGGTGTTGATACCAATCAGCTTATGTCGATAAAGAAATGCTTGCACATTCACATGCAAGTTTTAATAGCTATCTGACCATTAACCCTTTTCCAGAGCAAGATATCACTGCTTGATTTCATGAAGTTGGGCCTACTGTGCTATGATGAAAATATATCAAATTCTGTTTAGAAATTTAAACACCAATATGCAAATAGTAATTTGCTTTTGTTGTTGGGTTTAACGCCATTTTTCAGCACAGGAAAGGCTATACATGGCGGCCAGTATTAATGGTGGAGGAAGAAACCGGGAAATTACCGGAAAGAACCACCGACCCACGAGAAGCTACTGGCAAGCTCTCTCACATATCCACATTCGCCGAATCTTAGACTCGAACCCACACAGATAGAGGTGAGATGGCAGTGATCCGTAACAGACAGCGCTTTAGACCACTCGGCCACTCGGGGCCCCAATATTTGCTTTTAAAAATATGATCGGTGAAGAGCGTTTTCTAATTTATATCCTATTTTTAATAAATGAAGATTTTAATGGCCGTATGTGTGCATTATCTGTATAAAATCAGTTTGAAAAAGTAAATGATATCGCTGATATACCACTTCATTAAACTGAAAATACAAAAAATATATATAGTAATGAAGCAAATAATATTTAGCCAATGCATGTCATTATTACCAATAGATAGACAAACCAAAAATATGCAGAACTTTTAATGGATTTTTGCAACAAAGCAAGTGTGTAGTTCGAGAAAAGCCCTCCATCTAAAAATAGATACACTTGCTAAACCTATGTGCAAGACCTGTTCTTGGATTTTAGGTTGGGGGTAATAAAGGATCCAGTTTAGTTATATATCGACTTTAGTGCTTCAGTGTGTTGTCTATGAATAGTTACAGTAATGTTTTGAAGTCACTTGTGCGTTTATGTACATGTATTAGGGGCTGTTTCAGAGAATGCTACAAATCTTCTTGACTGCAATTGTACACAAAACTTAAGAAAAGAAAATAATTAAGTGGTAGTTTATTAAGCATTTTTACCCACTTGCAGTTACAAGACACTAATTTTGTATTTCTATCAGTGAAAATTAATTACAATGTATAGCTTCAGATGTGCTTTTTAAGTCATACAGCCAAAATACACTGCATTTACTTCAATTCAAACACATACTAAGTATGAATAGAATGGGTATGAATATAAAAAAATTGTATGTGTACAAAATATATTGATACTCACAAATAACATATTTTTCAAATTGAAAATAAGGCAATGCTTAAAACTCTTAAAAGCATACTGAGAAATGGGGCACATCGTTAAAATATGATAATTAATGCAGCTCTCTCTCTTCCTCTATATATGTTTGTGTGTGTGTGTGTGTGTATCTATATATATATATATATATATATATATATATATATATATATATATATATATATATAAATATATATATATATGGTGTTTATTGTTTCTGTCTCACTTCTTCCATTTTAACTCCCACTTCTCCCAGTTTAGCTCCCACTTCTCCCTGTTCTGACCAAAAAATTTAAGTCTAGCTTGACCCCTGATTATTATTATTATTATTTCTTTCAACAGCAGACTGATTTATGTACCAAATTTGTATGACCCATGAGCAGCGTGTATCTATTGATCCTCACAACATTTATAAAGCTGCAGTATAGCTCTCCTTAAAACTAAAAAGTCCCAATAACAATATAGAGACCCAGAATATTATATGTGTATTGCACTGAGAACAGTAAGTGTGTATTGCTGTCGCCAATATATTGATAATGCTTATTCATTCTGAAATATTTAGTATTATAATAAACAAAATGATGTTACAACAGCACCAATTCTCTAGCCTTGCTTTGCCATTTTTTAATTGTATGTGCCTCTAGATAGAATCAAGGAGGATATTACATTTTCTCTTCTATAATAATGTATTAGATTAACCATTTCAGATTAATGGGGCCCCAAGTGGCCGAGTGGTCTAAATCGATCTCCGTTACGGATCACTGCCATCTCACCTCTGTCTGGGTTCAAGTCTAAGATTCGGTGAATGTGGATATGTGAGAAAGCTTGCCAGTAGCTTCTCATGGATAGGTGGTTCTTTCCTCGGATTTCCTGGTTTTTTCCTCCATCATTAATACTGGCCTCCATGTATAGCCTATCATGTGCTGAAAAATGGCGTTAAGCTCACAACATCAGATTAATACATTTTTTAAGAAGCTGGAAGACAAAACAAGTCTCCATACTTTAAAAGCATTTTCAGTTCAATGTGGAATACTTAATTTTTTTTTTATTAAACTTCAATACATTTCTCCAGTTAGATTTAAGATCAAAGTTCTTAAATTCTGTACCTGCAAGAACTAGCGTATTTTCACAATATTTATTTAAAAAAGCAAAAAGGTATCAATTATATAAAATGCATAAAACTAAGACGTTATTATTTCCATACTGATTCCTACTAGATGTCCATACAAGGCTCAAAATTAGCGGTAGTCCACTAGCCCGAGGCTAGTATATTTCCTGTTGGATTAGTAACTTTTTAATGTTAATAGTCCGATGGGCTAGTAAGTTTCAGTTATCAAAAGTCAACATTTGTTTACGCCATCCCTAATAAAGACTTGACTTCAGCAGATGTCCCGTAAAATCAAAGCAGTAACCATTGTCAACACATTCATAAAATTTTAGCAGAAGATGAAGTCAATATCTGCCTCAGAAAAGTGTGTTTCTATAACAAGAAGCCATCTGATTTGTGCATTCGCTTAACAGTGGCAAATATGGTACCGTCATTAACAATGGAAGTTAGGTAATTGATCCCGATTAATCTGATAATGATTAAATTAAAAATGACATCAAACTTTATTCACTCAGCCACAGTAATAAACTACAAAATGGTATACCACATAAAAACACCACAAAAGCTAAACGAAGAAATTAAAGTTTGCAGGTTTGTTTGATTATGGGGCTTTTTTCAGGGGAGGGATTGCTTGCTAGCCAAACACTCCAACAATCACAAACGGAAAACTATATTTTACACTTGCATCAAAATAATTATAAAAATCAAAATTTTTGCGATAACTTTATTGACATCTTTGCCATACAACTACTTTTTATATAATGATAAGAATTGATTTTATATTTTTTTCCCTTACAAGACTGGACAAATAATTTAATAGACGAGATATCAAGCAGAATGCTGTACATTTTAAAATCTCTTAGCATGGGCATCTAAGATTTGAAAATGTTCTGCCTTAATAATTTCAACAATATACTGCTGTCTGATTAATCAGGAAGAATTACCAAACTTTCGCTATTATTAAGACCGTAACTGGAACTGTTATATAGAACACGCCAAATTAGATGGGTTCGTTTGATTGGGAACTTACTATTTCTAAGCTAAAACTAACACCATCTTCTGATGATAATATTTTGTAACAGTGTTCACAATAGCCACTGCTTTGATCATGCAGAACAAGCACTGAAGTCCTTTTCAGAGAGAGGCCATTTAATGGGAGGGGAAGGCAAAAGCACGTGTTTTGAAATAGTGTATCTTGCTCTGACTTACTTATATAAAGGTCACTGATATTCATTTTCTTACTTTAAATAGTTCGCATCAGCTATATTTAACATCTCGTATTTCCAAAAAAGACACAATTCATTCCTTAAAAGACAGACAAAAATGTGGCGTTTTATAGAATGTATTCAGCTACCAGAAAAAAAAGCAAAAGTTAAATGAATATGACATTAAAGAGAGGAATAATTTTTATGATAGTGAAAGTGTAATTAAACGCTTCGGACGACATAGACAAAAGACAGAGAATGGCTGAATTATGATGAAGAAAAGAACGTTATGCGGTATAACTGGTGTTCGAAATTAGCAAAAAACAGAGAAAACATCTAGTTTTGTTGTAGGTTGTTCGAACTTTAAAACTGATTCAGTAAATGCGCATGAAAGCTTGGGCAACACAGAAATAAAAGCAGCTATGCAGATACCACAAGAGGAATCGACCGCCGGTAAGATTTTGGGAAGATTTAATGAAATGTATTAAACCATAAGTGCTCAACGCAAGCTTGATGCTGAGGAAAAAAAAACAAAAACACCCAATAATCTGAAGAAAAGCAATCCTAAAGAGTGACAAAAATATATCAGATTACCCGATGACCCATTCTGACACAATACTTCTATCATACTATATAAGAGACAAGTTCAGTAACTTCCAAATGCTTCGTTTTACCCATGACTCTCGATTTCCATATGCTATTTCGGTCATTGAAGGCATATGGCCATAATATATATTTTACTCCTGAGATATTTTACTATTCATCAAGCTATAATTGACTTTTCTGTGTTGCACCAAACTAAAGTTACAGGTTCTGAAACGTGTGAATTTCGCCTGCCGGGACAATGTTGCGCTCAGGTGACAACCGGTGAAAGTGGCTATGGTAAAGAACCAAAGACTCTTCAATGATTTTGCATGGATGTGTTAGCTGGATGAGATGAAAGGAGTTGATGTTGGAGACACTTACAGGATTGATAAACAGGTTGTTACATTTACTCACTACATCACTGGAAATGAATGGCAGAAACCTGTTTTGATGGAGCATTTCTGGTCAGTTCTTAGCGGTGCAAGTGTGGATCCTGATGTAGTGGAATTGGAATGGGACATATTAAAGAATTTAGTCTACAGCAAGTAGGTGTATATTCAAACATTTATAAAAAAAATACAGGAAACATCATTGACACCAGATTTGTTAAGTTTCTTTATTTAGCATTGCATCTTGATTTTTAACGGTACCCATGTAAGAAAAGCTTTCAAAAAAATATCAACATTATTAAAGTATTGACATTACATTTTTCTTGATGTACATTTATTCAGATTAAAATTTTCTTAATGTAAAAATATCAACATTATTAAAGTATTGACATTACATTTTTCTTGATGTACATTTATTCAGATTAAAATTTTCTTAATGTATTCTGTTATCTTGTAAAGACATTGATGCTTTGACTTGGTCCACAGTTGTAAAATGATGTGCTGCTGACTGAAAGAATATTATGGCATTGATTAACCTTATCCTAACAATCCCAGCCTACTCTGCTGATGCTGAGAAGGGTTTCAGATACAAATGGTGAGGAGTGAATGGAAATGATGCTTGCAACCTTGGGTTCTGTCGAACCTACTGTTTATAATGTTTTATACAAATAATATTCCAACAAATGATCCATCACCAGCAGTACATTTGTGGAATGTTTCAGGGAGATAGGTAAGGAGACCTGAACAAACCCCATATGGACCCAGAGTGCAGGTGGAGGATGAAAAAAGATACCTGGATCCTTTTCTGGAATTGGATCCAGATATTCTTGAGAAACAAGAAATTTGAATTGACTGACTGATGATTTCAAGCAGGATTTGATTCATAATTCTTTAATTCTGCATTTCATATGATAATGCTATTTTTGAATAATATTGTTGTTAATCTCAATACAATTGTGTGATATTGTTTTTGGACAGGACCAGTAAAGATTTGGCAGGACTAGTAAATTTCTCAGCATACAAGTCCTTCTGGCTACAAAGAAATTTGTGTTAAATTGGAGCTCTGCCATATACTGACAACTTGTTAGCATCTTAAATCAAATTGGAATTTCTTTTTTAAGAAATTTATTATAATTTCTTGTGAGTGTCAATGTTTTCAAACAATAATCGTGTATATATTTTACTGTATATTGAATGAGTAGTCAGCATCAACAGATTTGTCAGATTTTTTAGGACTTAGTTTGCTTTTGACAAATTCCAAATCTAGCATTTTTACAAAGGACAATCTCGTTTTCCACGGACCATTGCAGAAACTTAGAAGATTAACAGAATTAAGTTACCAACATGATAAATATCGAAATCCAGGACTGTGCCGATTTGTTTCAGTGTAGCCTTTGCCTCCATAAAGAAAACAAATCAGAGTAAATCAGAAAATACAAACGTAATCAATTCGATTAATCCCCGAAGTTATGCTCAATTATTATCTTTAGCATCGTTTTAAAATTGCAAAATTTGTACACAAACCGATGCCTCTTTCCATGTGCTTGCGAAAAGGACGGTTGTAATCGGAACACCACTTAGTTTGATGTGACTGGTGGTTACCCTCTTGCCGTACGCACCTCATATACTATGACAGCAAAGGTGGCGCTCTATAGTTTCGTATTTGGCATAGGAGGGTTAAAATTTTAAAGAAAAAGAGTTTACCCGGGTTTCCTCACTAGTTATACTGAGTATTTAAAAGAGACTTTGTATATCTTAGGTATTGTTCAAAGAACCTTTAATTCCCTTTATTTTTGATGTATGATTGATGGGTGTAATATGGGTTAGAGAGTACACAGCTTGGCCTTACTCCAGATGTGCATCTTTCAGAAAAGTGCTAGCTCTACTTGCTCATTTTCACTTCCTGAACTTCAGTAGGTAAATTGTAAAAAAAAAAAAAAAAAAAAAAAAAAAAAAGAGCCGATAACTTTTTTTTACATTTATGTATTTGGTAATTCAGTCGTTGCACTTTTAGAAGCTGGTATTTACTAGTTTGGCAAAATTCATTTTACATATTTTAATAGCTGCCAAGAATAGTGTACTTTAGACAAATTTAGGTTGATTTTTGGAGCACAAGGGAGCAGTCAGTTTAGTAAGCAGTGTCTTAAGATCATTTAAAATTTCCAAAAGTACAATATCCAAAGAAATTTCATCCACATTACATGAAAGTAGTATATAGGTATGCCAACATTTCTCCACTGTGCATGTTTAAAATGCAAACAACTTCACCTTACATACATCACTCTCTCAAAAGTACATAATAAATGGTGAGCGCCACCAAAGACCAAAATGGTCCGATTATAAATTTGTCTACTTCCGTTTCCATGTTTCCGAACTTACGCACCTAAATAAACAAGATGTATGGGAAGCAGTCTAGAAATATAACAGGGGTTGGTCTTGATGGCAAGATTGGTTGATAATGAAAGTAAAATTTTGTCTATGTGTATTTGTTATTACGGTACCAATTGTAAATATTCTTTCTATCCTACCTCAGCTTGCATGTCACCCACTGTCACAGAGAACAAAGATTGTCAATTTGACAAGAAAAGAACCAGGTACTACATAGCATATAAGAGAGATAACTCTGCTGGAACTAGACTGGTGTAAGAGTTATCTAGTTACACCAGACATTTTCAGTCATGTGTACATTTTTTTTTTTATTAAAAAAATCATAAAACATACAAAATGTGAAATAGTTATGAATTAACATCTCACATGTTGCCAAAAGGGCTCAATTTATTTTTTAAGCCTAACAGAAAGTACAACTCTTACATAATGCATAAATCACAGCTAATTTTGTGGTTTATTTCAGAATGCAATGTTCCCTACACCTTAAGCTACGCCCACCTAACGGTACAATTGGTACCGTTATACCATTTCGGCAACAGTGCATAGTCAGTAATAAGGCCTTGAACTGGAAGAGAAATATGTGTTCTATTCCATGACATTTTGTTTTCTTTTGTATGTTTCAAACAAAATGCAGGTCAACCCAATACAAGAACGTCACCGTAAAGTCATCTTTGAAGGTATTTTAGATAAGCATGATTTTTATTGATTGTCACACAGTGGAAAGCTTAGTACTGAAAAACAAATGTAGAGAATATATAGTAAAATTAATTGTGTTCTATCTATGGCCGTACACAACCATGACGTCTGTGAAAATAACCCATACTAGCTGTCTCAAATTTAAATCTCTACGAGTCCACGTGATGACTTATTCAGGAGAGCTATGGTATCGAGAGTCGTAAAGTTAGCGATCATTTAATTGAATAAATAAAAACACTGACCTTGAAGATATTATATTATTATATGTCTATTTAGCCGTGTCTATTATATATATATATATATATATATATATATATATATATATATATATATATATATATATATATATATATATATATATATATGGTAATAAGCAGACAAAGAACAAAGATAGGTTATATATATATATATATATATATATATATATATATATATATATATATATATATATATATATATATATATATATATATATATATATGGTAAGAAGCAGACAAAGAACAATGACTGGTTTGACGCCAACTCCGCCACATTCATTCCAGCCATCAGCCATAGAAGAGCGTCTCAGTGCCTACCTAGAATTCAAGCGTTCACCCTGCCAGAGGACACTACAGACATGCAGTTCTACCGTAAGCAAAGTGCAGATGTTAGCACGGCATTGCGCCAATGAATACTGGCTTCAGCTTCGTCAGAGCATCCAGTCAGCAGTAGCCAACGGAAACATCTGAGGCATGTACAATGGCATAAAGTAAGCAATGGGTCACATGAAGAAATTGATAGCACCACTGAAGTGTTCTGCAGGCGATACCATTCACAACAAGGGCAGGCAGATGGGGCGCTGGGTGGAGTACTACTCTGAACTGTATTCCAGAGAGATCCACGTGACCAACAATGCCCTCTTCGCCATTGAAAACTTCCCTTGTATGACCAAACTGGATGAGAAACCTACAGCGGCAGAACTAAAGATGGCCTTAGCAAAACTGACCACAGGTAAAGCTCCAGGTAAGAATAGCAACCCAGCAGAAATCAACAAGTGCGGAGGCAGTGTGCTGTTCACACACCTTTACGAACTTCTCTGCCAGCGCTGGGATGAACGTGCAGTGCCTCAGGACATGAGAGACGCTAACATCATAATCCTGTACAAGACCAATGGCGACATAAGTGACTGCAACAACTACGGAGGCATATCACTTCTCAGCATCGTGGGTAAAGTCTTCGCTAGAGTCATCTTGAACAGACTGCAGACGCTTGATGACAGAGTGTATCCAGAGTGGATCCAAAGGCTCAGTTCGGGTTCTGCGAAGAGAGATCCACAATCGACTTGATCTTCTCCATGAGCAACTGCAGGAGAAGTTCAAAGAACAACACAGACCCCTCTTCCTGGCTTTTATAGACCTCACCAAAGCATTAGATCAGGTCAGCAGAGACGGACTCTTCAAACTCTTGACGAAGATTTGACGCCCTCAAAAGTTGTTTCGCATGGTACAGTCCTTCCATGACGACATGAAAGGCACAGTGCAGTGGTGCAGTATGATGGTTCATCGGCGACCCATTCAACATCCACAGCGGAGTGAAACAAGGCTGTGTCCTTGCCCACACGTTCTTTGGCATCTTCTTCGCTGTCCTGCTTAATTACGCCTTAGGGACGTCCACGGAAGCGACCTACCTGCACACGCATTCAGACGGCAGACTGTTCAACTTTGCACGACTGAAGGCAAGGAGCAAAGAAAGGAAAGCAACCATTAATCACTCAAACAGAAGCTGAACTACAACGCCTGATGGATCATAATGATAAACCATACGAATAATTCGGGTTGACCATCAGCCTATAGAAAACCAACGTGATGGCTCAGGACGCGAACCATCCCTGCATCATCATCAACAACTACAAACTAGAAGTAGTCAAAGAGTTCACTTACCTTGGCTCTACCATCACCAACAACCTCTCAAACGACGTCGAGCTCAACTTTAGGTTGTCGCAGAGAGTGTGGAACAACAGCATGCTGACACTGAACACTAACATCTCCGTGTACCGTGCCTGTTTGCTAAGCACTCTCTTGTACGCCAGTGAAACCTGGACCCTGTACGCCCCTCATGAGAAAAGACTGAGCCCCTTTCACATGCGTTGTCTACGACGCATACTCGGGTTTACCTGGAGCGATCGTGTGACAAACAATGACTTGCTTGAACATGCCAAAATTCTCAGCATGGTCACACTCCTTCGCCAACGTCGCATCCGATGGCTGGGCCAAGTACATCAAATGGACGACGGACGGATCCCCAGAGACATTCTCTTCTCTAAGCTTGCCTCTGGCAGAAGATCAATCGGACGGCCACATCTCCGCATCAAGGATGTCAGCAAGCACAACATGCAATCCCTTGAGATCCATGTAAACACCTGGGAAAAGCTTGTCCTAGACAACTTCAGCTGGCGACATGCTTTGTTCAATGGTCTGAAAAACAGCGAGGAAAAGTTATGACTGCTCGCTGATGAGAAAAGATCTCAGAAGAAGACGATGCAGTTCCAACCCAGACATGACTCAATTTTCACGTTCAGCAACTTCCGCAAGGATTGCCACTCCCGTGTGGGGCTCTATAACCACAGAAGAAGCTTCACAACTACAAATTGGGACACATCTCATGGGCGCATTTCCATCGTCTATCGAGACTAACGGATGCAATATATATATATATATATATATATATATATATATATATATATATATATATAAGAATACAAATCATATGGCGAATAACAGCCCCTTGAAGCGAACTAGATCCAGCAAGGTATCACGTGTCAGGGATTGATTGAGATAGATGCAATAAACTGAATAAACTGACGATGAACAGTACAGAACTAGTATTCATCTAGCCTTGGCGCCTTCGACACTTAATGTGTCTTTTTCAAAGGCATATACAAAACATATACCAAACAATCAAATTAAACATAGAAAACATTGTTTATGTAAAACCCTACATGGCTGTTTCTACATGAATTAAACCTATAGATGCATTGTTTTTCAATCAGCCTATATATACTTGTTGCGGATACTGACAAATATTTGTAGTTATTTAGAAATATATGAGCCAAAACGACATCTATTACTTTGTGTACATTTATGTAATGCAAATTATATCCAAAATATATGATTATATTCCGGATATTTTATTCTCTAGTAGTAATTAAAGGTTACTAAGAAGATTGAGTAAAGTTTGAAAAGAAAATGTGTCGGCTGCAAAGGATAATTCTATTAGTGCATAGCTTTCTTGTTCTAGTCTTCTTGGTTTCCACCATTTGGTTTCAATATTCCAAGGCGGCATGTCCAGTAAGATTCATTTTCCTTCCTGGATTCGGAACTTCAGTTGGGGTTGTTAGCAATTGCGATAAGTGTTGTATTACTGAAAGCGTGGCCAGGGGAGGAGTGATCTGTGATCGGGCTTCTGTACAGCTGTTTGTCATCCAATAAGATCTATGAAGGTGTATCGTTTTGTGTAGCTTTTCAGTTTATCCAACATACTGTAGGCTACTGATCTTACATGTGATAAGATAAATTACATTCTCTGTTTTGAACGTTTTCTTTGGACCATGTATGTTTAGTTTTTCTTTAGTCACTAGTGAATGTCATGGTCTCTATCATATGTTGACATGTTTTGCATCATTTTGTCTCCAGAGGAGCTAAATTGACTAGTGACTAGTCGCCCTGACTAAGATGTCTTTTAAGTGTTTTGGTCTCTGGTAGGCTACACAGGTTTGTTCAGAAGGATTAACTTTAGTACGTCCGACGATTCCACGATGGGCCAGTGTTTCATCATGATTTTAGCTACTTTGGGGGTAGGTCAGGATAAATGATATCCTGTCAGAATTTTCTTTCTTTTCATCGCGGTTTGTTTGTTTAGCTCTTTGGAGCAGATTGGATTTTTGATCAGACCAGAATTTGCTATAGTACCTCAAGATAATGAGTTATTTTCAACTATTAAATGGATAAAATTATTATCCCCAAACCAGAGCAAGAATTTTTGTCCAATTTTATTTGTGCTGGAAGTTATTGTTTTGGGACCAACAACCCATCTGAAAATCGATAGGGTAATCGCTGCATTTAACGCAACCAGGAGAAAAATCTTTGAATCCAGTTTAACCTGCTTTTTACAATTCATTTTTAGCTTTAATTTTATTACAATACTAGCTAAGTTAGTCATACTTTAAAGTATGTTTCATTTAAAAATGTACATGGCCTAAGTGGTTAGTCATACCAAGTCATACCAAAGATTTATGAAAATGGTATAAACATTACTTGCTTCATCTACTAATCTAAAACTGCATATAAAATTACTTTACTGCAAGGGTAATGCATTACTAAGTATTAATACTCTTTCATCCTTTTAGCGGCTGCAGTAGATAATCTTTAATTATTATATAAATTAAAGTGAAAGCAAGAATCTTTACTCTCACGCTGTTTCGCCAAAGATGACTATTTTTGTCATGTGACCATATTATCATTTGATTGTCTTGGAACGACATTTTCAGCCTCTTAGATCTAACATAAGCTTGCTTGAAAACACTTTTCGACAGTTCGAATCTAACACACACACACACACACACACACACACACACACACACACACACACACACACACACACACACGCCGGCACACACACAGAGCAGAGTTACAAAAATTTAATTTATGCAGTAGTTATATACAGCAGGTCTACAAGGACCTTATTGACCTGCAAAACTCACATACACTATTGCTCTTCGTGTTACAGCATGTCAATAAACACGGTTTGAAGACCTGAATATATGTCAAGCTACATGAGAGAGAGAGAGAGAGAGAGAGAGAGAGAGAGAGAGAGAGAGAGAGAGAGAGAGAGAGAGAGAGAGAGAGAGAGAGAGAGAGAGAGAGAGAGAGAGAGTAAAAAACAAATAATTTTAATAATATTGTAATAAAATTAAGGAGATGCGCATTTGGTTATAGCGTCCCGTTTAAGCAAGTCTCAGGTTTGTGTGATTACTTGTTTGATTATTGGAGTTCGGTGCAATTGGAAATATTCCTTAGCCCGAAATAATTTGTCCATTACTAGGAGCAAACATCACGGAGAGAAAGTGTTAGTGAGTTTCCACGATAACATTGTCAATGAGTAGCGAATTCTGATTCCACCAGCATGACTGTCCCTTGCATAATATAGTCCTTAATTAAATCTAGTGGTATACATTGGTGTTGTAATTGCAGTGGCAGTATTTACGGTAGGAAACTGGTAAATTACACAATGGAATAAACAAGAACGTATCATGGTACCAGTTGTTTTTCCATAGACCTTAATGTTGATTTTTGGGAAAATAAATATATTTTCTATCCTAATTGTGCATGCATGTCCCATACTTTTCTAGAGAACACTGGTAGACTGTCAATTTGACAATAACAGAACCAGGTACTCCATTGCATTTAAAAGAGATAACTCTGCTGGAACTAGACAGGGGTATGGGTTATCTTGTCACAACAGACACATTTTCAGTAATTTATACCACATATTCAAAAAATCATAAAAATACAAAATATGATCTAGATATAAATTAACATATTCTCACGTGTTGCCAAGAGGCTCACTTGTTTTTAAGCCTAACAGAAAGTACAACTCTTACATAATGCACTAATCACAACTAGTGTTGTTGTTTATTTCTGAAAGTAATGTTCCCTACATCTTAAACTCCATCCACCTGGACTTGTGCAATTGGTACCGTTATATCAGAAGGGACTCGACAGATACCGTTTATGTCTCTATGGTGGCAAATGTGAGGCAGTTGTATTGGCCTGAAGTGCCTTGAACCATAGATTGACTGGCTTAAGGTGGCGTAGTTGATAAAGTTTACTGTGTTGGGGGATAGTTGTAGAGGAGAACTGATGACGGTACGAAAGATGATAAAGAGAATCTATGCAGATGTCAGGTTGACAAATATTTGGCAAGCTGTGGATAATGTGGTCTTGCATTGATTAAAGAAAAATTTATCTACAGAATTGACACGTCGGGCTTTCTAACATACAAATCTAGTTGCATAGAAGTCTTTTGGAAATTTGGGGTAAACTTGTAACTTCTATCGCGAATCTCTCTAGGATTTTGCACCATTCGGTCAAGCAAAGACCCCTGGCTTGTAACAATAACAATATCTTAATAGTATTTTGCTGTTATAATCTAAAAACTGACTTGTTCATAAAATTCAAAAAGGGTTACTACCCCGGTTCCGCAAATTCACGTAAAACAGATTTCTCCAAACCTGACAGACAGAAGCCGATATCAAGATGCAGCAAATGCAAGTTAAGATGATATCGGCAAGAACATATGGATCACAGTATGTCATAAGTCAGTCATCTTCCGTTAAAAATTGTCACAGTCATTATTCTATCAAAATATATTACCTCTACAAATTTTCAAAAAAAAAACCTCCAGATTTTTGTACAATTGCAAAAAAAAAGCAAAACAAATGCTGAAGTAATTTTAGTTTGATGCGACCTTTGACCCATGAAACGAGCAGACTTTAGTAGTGATGCGAAAAATTGTTTCTCATCAGAAAAAGTATTATTTGATATAACGCAGGAAGTAACATTTGATTGCAAAACATTTCTGTTTTATTTAAAAAATCAAAGCAACAAAACCTGTTTTTTTAAATTAAAAAATTAAAATGTTTAAAAAACCAAATGAGAAAAAAAATAGTTCCAACAAAATACCAAACCATGCACGATGCATGCGACACAACTCTCGTAACCATCTGACTACTGGCATCGGCGGGTAAGTCGTTACGCTCTTCGTCGCATGGAATTCAATTAGCTCTTGCAAATATTTACCTGTTTCTACATAACTTGCATGTGCTACGAGATATGTGATTACATGTATATTTCGCCGTGAGATTTTCACAATTACTCAACAATACAATTACTACAGTTATCTTTAATTCTGCCTACAGATTTGCTTTTGTACTCTCTCTCTCTCTCTCTCTCTCTCTCTCTCTCTCTCTCTCTCTCTCTCTCTCTCTCTCTCTCTCTCTCTCTCTCTCTCTCTCTCTCTCTCTCTCTGTTTTAATTTTATTTCATACAGTACCCTTAATACGTACAACACGCACCTTTTAGAACATATACCAATAAAAGTAGACTAAACGTAACCCCTTAATTATTGGGTCTTCGAAGTCATTTATTTTATTGTCTGTATCAAATGCACTTAAGGTACCGTACCTTATTTTAGATGCTCATGAATGATCACGATGACCTCACATCGTTTTAGTAAGTGTGCGAGCTTAACATACCTTTGATTTTATTAGGATTTTATATCCAGTAGTACGCTTTGCTACAAGTGCGTTAATCACGAGTGTCTTCAGGTGCTTTGTCTATTGATCGGTCTCTGTACCCGGTATACTGTTCTGGGCTCCTGATGGCCGATTGGTCGAAGGCGCTTGCCTTTAGCCTGTACTTATCACTCGCATCTCACCTTAGGCAGCATGGGTTTGAGTTTTGGCTCCGCTAACGTGGTTATGCTAGAAAACTTGCCAGTCGCTTCCGTTGGGTCGGTGGTTTCCTCCGGCATTCATCCAAAACATTTAATAGCAGCCATGCTAAAAAAAAAAAGATTTTAAACCATCAAATTCAAAGCACGCGATATTTTTGCAAGGAATGTTTCATTTAAACTGCTGCCTCTTCAGTATACCAACACTTACAATCGCCTTTGAAAGTTAAATAAATCAAATGTAAGCTTTTATTATTCTCCAAGATCAATGGTACCCCTAGTTTTGATAGAACTACGCTCCATATTATCCTTATGAATACCTCAGCTCACTTTATCCACTTTTAAAAGGCTTTGTTTCCGTTTTGCAATTTTTGCCATTTTAATCGATCATACTATGAAACTATCACTTATTGAGAAACAATGATACTTATATTCAACATTTTATGAAAGTTCAATTCTATTGGTGTCTTGTACTTGAGGAAAACATCTTCTTTTACTTAGAATAAAGTAGTGTAGTAACGTATTCATTTCAAATTAAATCTTTTGTATGCATGATGCATTCTTATTCCCTTGTTTATTTTCTAGTTCTCACATACATTTACAGACTTTTCTTCCAAAAGCTGAATACCTATCGCGAGATGAGTGATGTCAATATCGATGATAATTAGGATAATATAAAAGACAAATCACAGATAGATACTGAGAATTCGATTATGTACATGACTTAAAACATAGATAATATCGTCCGAGGCGTTTATTGAAAATAGTAAAGGGACGGGCAGGGAGTATGAGCGGAACTTTGGGATCCAAAAGACTTTGCCCTGTATTGACATTACGTAATATTCAATTAGACATCCAGAGTTTAATTTACTAGTGCCAATGTAAACTTACAGATTTCAATAAATGTGGACTCCTATTGACAGGTGAGGTAAGATATGTTGCAACTCAAGTTTGTGGCGATTACCTGGAACTGAGGAAAGAACTGATTGGTCGCTTTGGAAAAAGACCGCATGAACATTTCACTGCGTTGGTGAGCATGAAGAAGGAAAGCACCGAGACGTATCGTGGTCTGATGACAAGGATTGATCAACACACAAAACGTTTGTTGGATGATCATGACCCAATCATTTGTCTTCGTGAGGAATTTTTCTTTACAGCCTTACCACAAGATCAGGCACAATTGATTAGGAGGAGGAAGGGCTCTAGTCCAGTCTATAGAAGTTGCAGAAGATAATATTTCCACAAATGTAGAACATCAAGGTCGGAATAATAAGTTTCATCAAAATATAAATGTGAATAACAGTGAGACGAATATTCAGAACTTACAGCAGCAAGCTAACCTAACATCGACGAATGAAAAGTCCTAAAATAAGAATAGGCAATGTTATCGATGCAAGCAATGGGTACATA
The DNA here is from genome assembly GCA_016746295.1 of Potamilus streckersoni. NCBI lineage: Eukaryota > Metazoa > Mollusca > Bivalvia > Unionida > Unionidae > Potamilus > Potamilus streckersoni. The sequence goes on along the minus strand of JAEAOA010001782.1, from coordinate 1,453,903 downwards.
TTGCCAGTGCCGTTTTAAGACATAGGCACGCGAGGAACGTGTCTAGGACCCCGCGCAGCAGGGGACTCTGCGGCGGCCCAAAAACAAAATTTCGTTGTCGGTTGTATTAGAAGGTTAGTGAAATATAAATAAATTTAACAAAATGACTCACATGCACATAGAAATGCAATGCAATACTCTATATCTGAAAATGAGAGACTGAGGCGCAATTCTGGTTACTTTTAAGGCTAGAGTTTGTGCCTAGGGCCCCCAATCTTCTTAAAATGGCTCTGCATATTGCAAGGTATTGTCCAACAGTTGATATGAAACATCGTGGCAACCAAGTAACTTGTTTTATTAAGACAACAATTGGTGAAAGGTTTATTTCGGAAACAGGATGGGTAAATGGGCGCGAGATCATGTTTGTGAAGGACACTGCCTCAGATACGACTTTAATAGGAGAAGATCTCGCTGACGAGAGTTGCCAGCTGGAGGGGCACAAAATTACATTATACACAAAAGTGGGTTAACCATTTACTGCATAGCTGGCTGTGGTAAATATCTACACTATGCATTATAAGGGATGGGCTTGTTTTAAATTTAGTCTCTAAAGCTTTATTGGGGATAGATATACTTAGCTTTAAGGGGTCTTTTGTTGTTACTAAGTCGATCGTAAGAGGCACGACCATGAGAGGACTGTGCAAAATACTGACAAGTGTGAGGATGAGGTCCAGAATAAAGTTGTCAACAACAGCAGATACTGATCGGCATCATGACACTGATGTTGACAAACTTTTAGCAATGAATACGGATTTTTAAAAATTATTTTCTGTTTACAATTAATTAAGAATATTTTCATATTATTTCAATTTGCTGAATAATTTAAATAGTGAAAGTATAAACTAATATCATAAAAGTAAGTTTAATAATTCTTTAAAAATGAAAGACCATCTTAAAATTAATTTTGAATAATTATGATTTATTATTTATAAATATTTATTTATTTAATGATTATAAGTATTATGCATACCGTAATGTTTTAATAATTTTTTATTTTATAATTTGAGTTCTGATGAACTAGTGAACAAAGCAGGCAAACACAATATACCAAGGTGGAATGATAATGCAAAGAGGCGAATCAAAAGGGGAAAAAAAGAAAGCACTCAACAAACTTAAACACACCAGACTATCAACAGATTTCATATAAACATCACAAAACAAAGTTAAAGCCACCCTTAAAACAGCAAAACTCGTGTGGGTGAATTCGGCTCCACACTCTCACATCGTACTAAATCTATAAAAAAAAAATGGGCTGAAATCAAAGCCATCAGGGAAACAACGACTAAAACTGTCCCCAAAATAGCCGATACACAAAGAAGGAAAGAACAGAGATATTTGCTAAGCACTTCCAACATGCCCGTAGTAATTAAAACCCTACACCAGCATTCCCAGCTCAACTACGCACAATTGAATACAACTTCCCCCACATCTTCACGGACCAACGACGACTTTACAACCCATGAATGGAAAAGAGCTCTACAACATAAGAAACTCACAGCACCAGGTTATGACAATCTAGGATACACAATTTACGAACATTTACAAAAGAATATGCAACACATTGCAGTAGACATAATAAACCAATCATGAAAAGCAGGAACCATACCATCAACATGGAAGCAAGCTACGGTAATACCAATTACAAACGTCGGGAAGAATCCAAAACGTACAACAACATCATACAGATCCATCTACCTTACCAACTCAATATGCAACATAATGGAAACCATGATCAACAACACACTCAAACATCACCTTAACCCAAACTACTTATTATCCTTCTTTGTAGATCTGATGCGAGCGTCCATGTTTCACAATCATGCAGAACGATTGATATGACAACCGAGCGCATCAGGCATATTTTTGGAACTAAACGCAATGTTGGTATATTTCCATATTGGTTCCAACCTTGTTATCGCTGCTATTGTCTAGGCAATCCTGCAAAGTAGTTCTGGTTTGGAGCCTTCATCTGTGATAATTGATCCCAAGTACTCGAACTGCACTGAAGCCATTGGTGTTTTTGTCATCAGTTTGGGTTTTTCGTAACTAAACTCCATAATGTATGTTTTGGAGATTGTGTCGAGGAGCTCAACCAAGTCAACTAGTTCTTTTTCATCTCCTGCTGAACCATCAATATCATCTGCGAAACGAAGGTTGGTGATTGTTCTTCCTCCGATGATGACAGTGCATCCTCCATGAAACTTTCCAGAAAAATGTTAAAGATTATAGGTGACAGTATATCCCTGTCTGACTTCAAATGTTGATCGAAACCAATCTACTATACTGATATTGATGAGGATATCACTGGTGGCTTTTGTCATAGAGGTGAACATCTGTACCAAGTTTGAGCTGATGTTGTACTTGGCTTCCTCATAATTTGCCCATATGGTCGCATGCAAAGATGTGATTCTGCTGATGTTGACAATATATCTCGCAAAGAAGTCTGAGATTAAAGATTTGTTTTATGGTTCTCCTTCCTGTGCATCAGTAATAATTTTCTTTGCTTGATGATTTTAGTCTGTTGAGAACTATCTTCGGCATGACATTGCTTGGGTGACTGATCAGATTGATGGTTCTGTAGTTTGGCAGAGCTGTATGTTTCCTTTTTTGGCAACACGATGACCAAGTATTGAGTTGGTGTGGTGGGCCAGTCTCCTGTCTGCCATATCTTGTTGCAGATTGTTGTAAGGACTGTTAGGACTGTGACTATCTCTTCTCCTCCGGATGACTTTTCTTTTTTTAGTGACCTAACATCAATTTCTATTTCCTCACGAAGAATAGGGTTGTCTTTTTTGTCTTTTTCTTCTGCCTACTGGATCTCCTTGGGTCTTATGATTATACAATTCTGAGCAGTATTCGGTCCATCGCTTGAGGATTTCCTGATCTTCTGTAAGGCATTTTTCTGATATGTCTCGGATGGTGGTTGTTTTCCCTTGTTTATAGGTTGTGGGATCTTTCATCAGTTGATATGCCATGTTGCTGTCAATTTTACCCAAAATTCCTTCGATTTTGCACCATTGTCTTTATATCGACGATTTATTTGCCTTCGTCATACTTTACCTGATCATATTTTTTATCTCTTGTATTTTCTCGCTCCTTCACGATCTCTTTTTACCTTTTACGGTTATCTTCTTTTGTTACTTAATTCAAGGACATCTGTTGTGCCTCAAGGTGTCTTTATTCTACGATATTTGCCAATGATCTGGCTAGCTGCGCTAGTCACACCCGTATTGAATGTGGTTGTTAAGGATAAGGGCAGTGGTACGGGTCCATTGGGCCCATACGGAATGGAATAAGATGCTAGCACCAACACGAGTCACCAACCATGGATAAAATAGTGTGACGATAGCACAGCATCACTGGGCAAAAGTCTTCCTCGATTAAGTCAACGGCCAGGGAGGAGTGGTTTCAAGATGAGCTCAACTACCATGTGCTCAGGGCGTGTCACATTATATTTATGGATTTCGGATGTGGTCATCCAGCCTGGATAGGGATGGGCCAAGTAAGCTCAAGTCCATTTCTCAAACAATTCAAAGTAATTCTTCATGCTAAACGATTCGACTAATTAATTATATTTATAACAAATAATTACAATTATAATGTAATAATATTCTGACAAAATCAAGCAAATAACTTACTGACTTTTCCGAAGCTTTATATTTCCTTAGAATCTACCTAAGTTTTCCCGCCAAATTACGAGTGACTTCTTCTCGGAGTAACACTTTTGATCTGAATTCCTGTAGGCGAATACTAAATTTTCTATTTCGAGTCGAAAAGTATCGTTCAAACCTGAATTGCAATCACACCCTCTATCTCAATTCCGATTGGATATCACTGTGAACCGATCCAATCAAACTTAACGGTCAATTTAGTCTCGCTATATGTCAACGTGGCGACGGATGAGATTACGCCCCGCTCACCCGGCAGGCTTCCCTTTGATCCTAACTAACCTTTTAACACACAGGTGTGATGACTGCAAGCCTTTGTTAAGTCGTGCCATCTATCGCCTTTACCGATTCAAATTTATGGTCTCTAGCTGGTCAGGTAACCTTGCGAAAGAGTTTAATACTAGCCTCGTGGCAATCAAACACATGGCCGCATGTTTGTTCCCAAAACAGGTTGATTATAAGTTATACATGAGTTTATAGATGGGGATAAGCAAACGTGGCACAAAAGTCGCAGAAGTCTTCCAAGCAATGATAGGAAGTAAATTTGTACCTTTGAAAACCCTGTACAGCCAAGACAACGACCTGGAGTCCTTAATAACCACAGTCGTTAATTAAAATAAACCGGAACTTGTGAATTTTTAAAAACAGTTTAATTGCATTTCTAACTTGGCAGTAATCCCTACAGGCAATCCAGTTGTAGAAATAGATGAGGTGGTGTAAAAAGATTGAGGTTTCCTTTACGTGCGGATAAGAATTTATTGTCTGTAAACGAGGGACTCCCGCAGAATTTTTGTTGAAGGGAGAACGTGCAGTGGTCAGTTATTAGATTTTACGGACGTAGACCATAACACGTTTAGCGGTAAAACGGAGGTGCGTGTGTGCAAATGTCCGGCCCTACGTGCGGGCCCCATGCTGTAAATTACTGCGCCAACGTACTACCAACTCAGATTCTTGTCTGATATAATAACCGAGGTCATTCCGATTAATAAAATTGAAGGCAACCGTTCTGCGTTGTTAGTCATTTCCTGTTCTACTTAAGAAAACAACGACTAATCAATCAGAAAGATTTGTTCAAACAGAAATGAGGTAGAAATTGGCAGTTTGTAATAGTGTATTGGAAAGATATATCTGATTAGTAAGTTTGAGTCATTGCTGCCAAACACATATCCCAAACTGTACATATAATTCGTTGCTTACACTAAGCTTGTGGTCAACATGTATCCTGGCCCGGGCGCCTGTGTCACAACAAATGTGTAACAAGAAACGCACACAAAATTGATACTAGAAAAGTGTCAGAATCATGTAATGTTGTGTATTTGACTGAAGTTAGCGGGGTTTGGACCCATGCATATGATTAGTGTACAAGTGGCACGGGTTATGTATGCGCATTTACTTAAAATTTAAATCTTTAACCAAAGCGTAATATATATGCATAAAAGGAGACATTCCAATTCCAGATGCTGCCAGGATTTATTCTAAGTAGAAATGAAGGAGAGAAAGAAGGAAACGAAGTTCAAATTTTACCTAACACTTTGAAATCTTTCTTAGAACTCCACCATTGTAGAGCTCAGCTTTAAAAGATGTCACTTCTAGTTGTATAAGTATTATATGAATATTGATTTTTGCTTCTTTCTCAAGGGGCATTAGCATAGCTAGCTTTATCATCTTCAAGATGTTGGGGAACTGATAATTGTGGCTGTTATTTACAGTTTCTCCAGTGCTCACAAAAATTACCTTGTGGATATATCTGCTCAAAATATGATTTTTCACTAACACAAACTTACTTTTTTAAATCAATTATCATTTTTTATTTGTTCCAAAGTGCTGTATTATGGATTTTAATCTACCAATGGCATTGTCTGCTTGTGCAGAAAGAGGTATTTAAATAAATATCTTTATTCCTTCATCCTTATTATTCAGTTTATTTGAACCTAGATTTGGAGATATGGTTTTGCAGAATATGATCCACAGTGCTAAATTGATGAATACAAAAAAAATATGAACATTACATACAGCTTGTGAATGGTCTGTATTTTAATTGGGCACTGCTCAGCAGTCTGTCCTTTCTTCATTTAGAATTTTCACTGAAAGGGAGATTGACCATCATGCCATCTATTTTTGTCCATCCAACATGTACAGCTGAATAGTATTTTACACCATTTTCAGGAGCAAAATAACTGGTATCTCCATTAACAATTTTATAGCTTCAGTAATCCAGTATACTTCCTAACTTTAAAAAAATTGTCATCATAACCATCACCTGCCAATATTTGCTTATCAAAAGCATAATGAAACATTTTTCTTTTCTAGGCAGCCTGTATTTTAAAAATGAATTTGTAAAACTGGGATGTCCTGTATGACATGCAGGGAATAAGATGCACTAATTCCTGACTGGTAGTTATTTTTTAACATGAACCGGAATAAGCAATAACTGCCAATGAGATTTCATGTAACATATTACACAGTTTGACACTGCTAGTGTAACTTTCAAACTGAACAAAGTAGAAAAGATAAAATTAAATGTAGAAACATTGAGTAAGAGTGGTTATTAAATGATAAATAAAATACTTCATTACACATGTGGGACACATTTGGAATATATCCTTTATGCCTAACATATTGCTGGGTTAAGATAATGAGCATGGAATGGGGGCTGAGGGGCAAATTATGAACCATTTCACTTTGTTTTAATTTGCAGATGGCGAGCCAGTATTCTCAATATACCACTCCCTCGATAACTCACGCACAACAAGTTCCAAAAACATTGACTGCGTTATAAGCGAAGGTGCGAGTTATTGCATGACCACTAGAAAACAAGAAAACTTAACAAAGTGATCAATGTAGAGGCAAAAGGGTGTTGGTTGGGTTGGCATGTTAGTGTTGAATACTCAATTAATAATCTTGATAAGAGTAACTGTGAATAAATATATCCTCATAGCAGTGTACTTTATTTACTTTCTTCCTCACAGAGTAACATTAATTTCAGGATAACATAACAGTATATTGAGGAGATCATCAAAACATTATTCTACATCATTTTCGTTTGCTTAACACATACAACTTCACACATTGCATACTACATGACAGATTGTTGAATTGGATAAATTCTGGTTTTATTGTTTGATCCAAAGTAGACTTTGTTTTATATAAAAGTTCAACACTCATTTTGAGAAAACAATGTCAATTGAATGATGGGTAGATTTGATTGCAGTAGAAGTAAAATGAAAAATAAATTTACAAGGGTTAACCATTACCAACATGTATTTAATGGGTCTACTAATTTAAAATAATGTAAATTAGAACATGATAATACTTGCAGTTTGTAATGCATTTGACAAATATCACTTAACACTTTAATAACGTTCACTTTTGTGTTACTCTTTGATTTCTCTGTGTATCTATTGTTCGTGGATGATTATCTCTCTGCACTGGTATGGATAACTTCCCATTTCACCAGACTTTATTTACAATGTATTGACATATATTTCTCTCAAAAAAAACCCCAAACATAATATGTGATATCTTTTTAGAACTTGCAAATTTCACAATATGGATTCTATCTTTACGGGCAATAATCTCCATTCTTGATGATAAAATGAGGTACCATATTCATGTATTTTATTGTACCCTTTAATTTATTGTACACAATGCAGTTATCAAAATAATTATTTAAATATATCATAATTTTTTTTACATATCACTTTCCATTATTTAAAAAATTCATTAAATTATCGGACATGAAAGTTCCACTAAAAATATTTACTTTTGTAAAAATGATTGTAAATACTGTATTCCCATTTTGTTTTTACTAAAGTTAATGATTAATAATTGTTTGTGCACGAAAATTTACATAAATTGCTGTACTATGAAGGTTCAATTTACCAATTCATATCACATTTCTTTCTTCACATTCAGCACATTTGAAAATATTATTTGTTTGGAAAAAAGTTCTGGAGCCATGCCTGACACCGCGGTATAAGCAGATTTGCAAGTTATCCAGATGCGAGTTATAGAGGGAGTGGTGTAGTTGTTTTTGTTTTTCTAATAAAAATGAGTGCCTGGGACTACAAAATTAATGTTATTTTGGATGATTATATATTTAAAGAATAACTAGGCTAACTGATAAGAATTATTCATAACTGTTGAAGACTAAAATAATTTACAGTAATTGTTGTTTTGTATTGATTCTCCATCTCTTGCATTGATATATATATCGTTGCGGCAAAAGTATTTTTGCATCAGTATATTGATGTATATTTAACCCCTAATCATAATGAATTTTTACAACATTGGTGTTCATATACTACACTTGTAAAATAAAGCATGTCGAATAGAATTGTCACAATATAGGGTAGTACGAATTTGTTTTTCAATATGCGTAGCTTTCATCTTGACATCACAGCGCTAGATGTTCAATCTGGATTGTACTTGATCCCACCTTTTGGCTCATTTCATCCAGAAATTTCATTGATTTTGCCATATGCAAATCTTATTGCATCTACATAATGACCTTCCAAATGAATATGGATTTATATGAATCCAAATGAAGTCAATACTTACTACTTAAAGGTAAGTAGGATCAAATTCTTAAAAATTTACATCATTATGACCAGTTTTTCATTGATGTTAAATACAAATATTTTTGTGCATTGAAAATGAACAGTTATAGCAAATTTTGAAAATCAGTTAGGCGTCAGAATATTATGTTTCAGAATTTATCTCGGGCTCTATATTATCACAACAAACAGAATTTTCAAATTAATTTTGGACATGCAATGTCTAACGGTTGCTTACAGATGTAAAACTGTAGCCAGTAAGGATGCCAATAGCACAACTTCCTTAAAAATGTCAATATTTTTGATAAATTTACATTGAAAAACAACTAACACCACTTTTTTGTAAAGTGCATGCAATTCCATTATTCATAATATACAAAACTCTTTCTAAAATTTCCCACACCTCCCAATGTTCAAAGAGATATTTTTAGACGCAGGCCCTGGACTGGTCATTTAAATAAACTCACAAGCCCTGACAGAAATGCCACAAGCTTGGACTCCATTTTCTATATGCCCAAAATTTACTCTTGTATAATGTTGTAACAATGTTGCAATAGCTACCATCTGATTATAAATTCAATAGGGTTCAAGGGGGTTGGAGGTAATGCAAGTGTCATTAGTGTTCATAACTCAACTCGCTATGGACTGGATGTTGTTGGTTTTCAAACATCTATGCTGATTTATCTGAGTTAATCCTTGTCAGAACTGAGTTGCTTGCAGTATGTACAAAGAATTAATAGCCCCCCATTATTGCATTTTTCTTTTGGTATACTTCACAATCTAAACTCAGTCAACCAAGAAACCAAAAATTTATTTTTGTTGGGTTTTGTTGTTAGTTAATTGCTTTTTAAATCTTTAATAATGAATTACACTTAACACTTTTTTGACAACAGAAATGATCATGCTTTGCATTTTATATATGCATAATTTCCACTTAAAAGAAACATTGCTGCTGTTCACAAAGTTGTAAAAAATATAATATATATTGATTAACTTTTCTCATTCAATGCAATGATTTTGTAATAACTTTGTTCTTGTACAGATATGCAGCATCTCCTTGATTACCTATAATAGGTTGTTCCACTCTACCAATGCAAATTAGTACAATGGGCTCACCCATTGCAACCTTCAACACATCTTATTAGCTGTTGTCTGCCAATTAAGATATATATGAAATGGTGGTGTATAGTTGACCTCTTTGCCTTTAATTGCCACTATGCCTAAAGGATAGTTTTACATCACATGCAATCATGACTATTTTACTGTTTATACATTCTACAGCTAACAACAATTAGCAAATGTGGTGGGGGGTTTTTTGCCTTTTTTTATTTTAAAAGATGACTTAAAATTGTGTTGTTCTGAAAACACAGCCATGTCAGGGGGTTTGGAAGTACAAAATTATATTTTTGCATGACATGTCAAGCTTCAGTTTGATTAAAAATCAGATCTCAATTTCACATGGGTCAGTGGTGATCTTTTTTATATTGGCAGGTACATTAACATTCTCAGGCAAATTAATAACTTTTACAGATGCAGGAGTTTGTGTGTTCAAACCCCAGTCAAGTCATACAAAAGACATAAAAATAATCCTAACAGCTGCCTTCCTCACTAGACATTCAGCATTAAGAGGCTAGTATTAGGACTGGTTGACCTGGTGTCAGCATAATATGACTGGGTGGGACATCGTGTTACATGTTTATTGCATGATGCCCTAGTACTGTACATTACTATAAACTGCCACACTGAAGACATCATAGCAATATGACTGAAAACATTTTTAAGCTGCGTTAATTATCACACACATACTTTAAACTATATTAAATTTATAATAAAATTGTAGCTATTACAATGTTGTGTGACAATATTAAAACCATATTGAATTTATATTAGAACTTGCTATTGCAACATTGAGTAACAATATTAAAAAGATGACATGTGGAAATTGGAGTGCAGGCTTGTGGAATTTAAGATGGGGTTTGAGCACTACTCTAATGCAAGAGCACACACAATATGAATTGATTTCTATCAAACAGTTTGTTGATATATTAGTTGTTGTTGTGGGGTTTAATGCCATTTATCAGCACACGATAGGCTATACATGGTGGCCAGTATTAATGATGGAGGAAGAAACAAGGAAATCACCAGAAAGAATCACAGACCTCAAAAAAGCTACTGGCAAGTTTTCTCACATATCCACATTCGCCAAATCCTAGACTCGAACCCACGCAGACAGAGGTAAGATGGCAGTGATCCGTAATGGACAATGCTTTAGACTACTCGGCCACTTGTTGCCCTGTTTGATATATTTGATTAATATTTTTAATAATGTTAGTTCATTAACTTTTGTATTTTTCCTAAATGAATGATGTAACCAAACCATTTTTAGGATGTGTGTGTGTGTTTGTATTTGTGTGTGTGTGTTTGTATTTGTGTGTGTGTGTATATGTGTATATATATATATATATATATATATATATATATATATAAAGTTACGCAGAAAATTACCCATGCAGGAGTCTTTCGTATGCATGGAAATAGCTAGATGGCAAATTCAAAGACTTGCCAGTCCTACTTCAGCCACCTACTGAGTGGGAGAATGTTGATTAATTGAACATTTTAGCTCTGCTGATAATGATAGAACTTGGTGGTCCCACCATTCAATAGTTGGGTAGCAAGTTTAAAGATTTCGACTAGCAGCATGGATGGGAAAATGTGCTGATATTTACAGTGATATAATTTGGTGGTCCCACCATTCAGTAGTTGGGTAGCAAGTTCAATGATTTTGACTAGCAGCTTGGATGGAAAAATTTGCTGATATTTACAATGACTGAATTCAGAGGCCAAAAAACTCTTGAGATGTACCGGTACATGTGATTATTATAAGAGTACATCAGAACTTTAGCTTCCATTATTGTGTTCATTTCAGATTGTAGCCAAATAAATAGTGCATGTGAACTCAAAATCAAGACATTGGAGAAAATGTCTTTTTGCAAATTTTGATAAGTAATTCAGGGTTAATTGGCAAAATGACAAAGATTTTAATAAGATTCAGAAGAATGTTAAAGTTGATAGTACTTGTAGTTTAGATGGGGTAGTAGCCAAGTATAAGAAAGTGTGTGATGTCTGGCTTATCATTAGGAATAAGACCATTCCATGGATTTACAAAATTCAGTCTCATCCTGAAGGACAGATGAGTTACATAGCTTTCAGACTTTTCTGTGCATCTAAGGTCACAAATATTGGCACAAAATATATACCGAATTTGACCAATTGATGGAAATAAAAAATGCTTAAATGCATACCAAATGAAAAGATGTAATGTTTATGCATTATGTTATGGAAATGAAATACATTACTTTGGACTCTTTCTGCCAGCATTTCATCCAATGATCTAGGTCATGTTTATAGCTGGTTTTACAGAATTTGGCATAACAATGCCAATAAATGGCAAGGGCTGTTAAGGGAACTAAACCAATCTTGTAAAAAAAAAATCAGTGAAAGATCATTATTTTATATTTTTAAAAAATTATTGAAGAGAAACAGCAATGAATATAATCTAATGTGTTTACAGTGTCTTGTTTATGGGGAAAATATTACTAAAGAATTTAGAAACAGATATATGCCCAGGATGTAAGTTGACAAATAAAGTAGGTGTGGGACAACTTAAAAAATTAGAAACTTGGATTAATATACAGCATTGTTCTAAGGCAAACAATTCTATCATTTAAATAATGTATTTATTTGTATGATTCTAAAATATAAATATTAGGTTTCTCTGGGTTATAAGTTCAAGAAAGTCATAGATTGGGTCTTCATATTGACATTTTAGAAAGCACAGTGTTATACTCATTTATGAATATCACTTTCTTTAATTAAAGGACAATCATTCTTTCTTGATACAAATTAGATTTTCAACCAAAACAACACATGATCCAATGTTTACAGAAATGACTTACTGGATGTGCAGAAAAGGCTATAAATATCAGTGTTATAAAGAATGTGGAAATTAAACTCAGTGGTAACCAACAGCTCTTCTAATCTGCAAAGATCAACATTTCTTGGGAGGGGATTGCAACTTTTTCTGGTGGGACTCCTATTTTTACCAAATTAGTGGTTCTGGATTCCTAGCTTTAAAATCCAGTGAGACATATATTAGCAATATACCATGAGATGTATAAAAATTTTTTAAATAGAAATGAGACTGGATGAGTTTCGTTTGACAAAATATTTCTACATTGAGTAGTATAGCATTGATACAGTGTAAATACTGTACATATATTTTATTTTTATTGCATACAAATACACAGATTTTTCATTTGAGTAGGGTTAAGAATGAGTACAGGTAGCTGTGTATTGACTGTGAATGAACTCATATACCTGTTTTGTGTGTCTACTACAAAATGTAGTTCTATGCCATTTGTGGTGATTCATTATCACCCTTGCATATTAATAAGTTGGTTGTTTTCTTTTTTTGAGAGTCTGTTTTTTGTTCACATTAAAAATGTGATTTAAAAATGAAAGATGGTTTGAATGGAAATGGATTTACTGTCTGTATGTACTTATAAGTTGAGTCAAACTGCAGACAACAAAGATCCAGATCATCTGAATCATAATGTGCCTGCTGATCGATTGTTGTTTGTTCTACTGATTTCTTATAACAATCTGCACAGGCCCAGATCTTCTGGCACTTTATCTGCTGGCAGATCTGAGTCTGTGAGGATAATTTATAGGATGCCATATGACAGCATACTAGTAGATAATGACCAAAGTATTTCACCAGGAATTTTTTTCTAGTAACTAAAAGCATTTATCTGTTTCTTTTGCAGGTTTTGACGAGAGGCATGTGTGATCTGATTCTTACGCATGTGAGACATGAATTACCTGACCTGTAAGATCTGACTATGTGATGAAGGCTTTGGAGATACACATGAAGAAACGGCATTCTAAAGGTAAAATTATTGAATCATGAGTACAAAATTAATATATATTACACTTCATATGTTTTTAATTAATGTATCATGTTAGGGTTGGAGATTATTAAGAAAAAGTACCTCCACCAGTCACCTGGCAGAGTTGCCACAGCTTTTCTTGGAGAATAGCATTTCACACAATGCTTTCATGCATTATGACATTGAAGTGGACATGGTGTCTATTCATGATTTACTGTTTATTACCCCAGCAAGCATGTGCTGAAGAGTTTCATTTCGAGTGCATTAGAGAGCACATGATGGTGCTTTGAGATATCTATGTAGGTGCAATTATAAGATAATGTAATTTTTTTTGTTTTGTTTATTTATTCAAATCGGATTTTATATAGCTAAATGTCGGATGAAAACACTGAATCAAATTTGTATGAAAGATAGGGGAAGAGAGGGAGGGTCTGGCAATGTGCTGACAAAAGACATGTATCAGTTTTCATGTTTTAATGTTACATGTACCGTTCCCCTCCAGAACCCTTTTAAACAGTGCCATACATTAGATGAGAAAGTTTCACATGCAGCCATGATTTAAATTGGTAAAACACAATTTTCTTTCCATTGTTCACAAGGACAGTTCTAGTTATATGCATATTATTATTATACAAATATATTTTTATTTTAAAAAATATGCTTTTGTGCTAATGGTGATATGACAGTAGATTATGAGTGGTCACTGAAAATTGCACTGCAGGAAACCAATTTAGATTTAATAGAGAATGGCATTATTTTAAATTAACACATAACACAGATTAGGAAAAGATGCAAAATTTAACAAGAATAACAGAGAAGGAGATTACAGAAGGCAAGAAATGAAAGGATTAAAGTTGGGGACAACGGATTATTTGGACAGTGCCTTGGCATCACAAAAATAGACCATCACTGTCAGGTACAAGGCAACACATTTCATTGAGAGAGACCAGTATATAAAATTGCCAGAGATGACAACTACACGACTGCTTATTTCCACCACAACTGGATAAAAAGTATATTGTCCATAAAACAACCTTATATACTGGACCAGAGACCATTATGTTAACCTCTTGGGATATATTAAATTTAATTGTGCATTAACCTTGGGTATGGGCTGGTTAATAAAACTTCATATGTATATTACAGTTGTAAAGTGGTATCTCACTATTAATTCTTAGTCTGAAAGATCAAGGTCATAATTTTTGTTGGTGTCAGGTGCGTAAAACTGCTAAAAGCTTCAATTCTGTGGTGTTGACTCTGAAACTAAGAATAGAACTTAGACAAAAATTCATGACTTCTACAGAATAGTCAAATGTAAATGTAGTAAAATAAAGTTTGAGCTCTTAAGTCTGACAGTTTTCATCAGTATTAATTGATATGCAAAGAATTCAAGGAAATATATGTAATCATTATCAGTGTAGGCTGATTATGAAAACATTGCTATTCAGTAAAAGTTAATGTATAAGCATATCAGTAAAATTCCGTTGTTTAAAAACATTACAATATAGTAAAAGTTAATGTGTATGCATATCAGTAAAATTCTGTTGTTTGAAAACATTACTATTCAGTAAAAGTTAATGTAAAAGCATATCAGTAAAATTCTGTTATTTGAAAACATTACTATTCAGTAAAAGTTAATGTATAAGCACATCAGTAAAATTCCATTGTTTGAAAACATTACTATTCAGTAAAAGTTAATGTATAAGCACATCAGTAAAATTCCGTTGTTTGAAAACATTACTATTCAGTAAAAGTTAATGTGCAAGCATATTAGTAAAATTCCATTGTTTGAAAACATTACTATTCAGTAAAAGTTAATGTGTAAGCATATCAGTAAAATTCCATTGTTTGAAAACATTACTATTCAGTAAAAGTTAATGTATAAGCACATCAGTAAAATTCCATTGTTTGAAAACATTACTATTCAGTAAAAGTTAATGTATAAGCACATCAGTAAAATTCAGTTGTTTGAAAACATTACTATTCAATAAAAGTTAATGTATAAGCACATCAGTAAAATTCCGTTGTTTGAAAACATTACTATTCAATAAAAGTTAATGTATAAGCACATCAGTAAAATTCCATTGTTTAAAAACATTACTATTCAGTAAAAGTTAATGTGCAAGCATATCAGTAAAATTACATTGTTTGAAAACATTACTATTCAGTAAAGTTAATGTATAAGCACATCAGTAAAATTCCATTGTTTAAAAACATTACTATTCAGTAAAAGTTAATGTGTAAGCATATCAGTAAAATTCAGTTGTTTGAAAACATTACTATTCAGTAAAAGTTAATGTGCAAGCATGTCAGTAAAATTTTATTGTTTGAAAACATTACTATTAGTAAAAGTTAATGTATAAGCATATCAGTAAAATTCCGTTGTTTGAAAACATTACTATTCAGTAAAAGTTAATGTATAAGCACATCAGTAAAATTCCGTTGTTTGAAAGCATTGCTATTCAGTAAAAGTTAATGTATAAGCACATCAGTAAAATTCCGTTGTTTGAAAACATTACTATTCAATAAAAGTTAATGTGCAAGCATATCAGTAAAATTCCATTGTTTGAAAACATTACTATTAGTAAAAGTTAATGTATAAGCATATCAGTAAAATTCCGTTGTTTGAAATCATTACTATTAGTAAAAGTTAATGTGCAAGCATGTCAGTAAAATTCTATTGTTTGAAAACATTACTATTAGTAAAAGTTAATGTATAAGCATATCAGTAAAATTCCGTTGTTTGAAAACATTACTATTCAGTAAAAGTTAATTTATAAGCACATCAGTAAAATTCTATTGTTTGAAAACATTACTATTAGTAAAAGTTAATGTGCAAGCATATCAGTAAAATTCCGTTGTTTGAAAACATTACTATTCAGTAAAAGTTAATGTGTAAGCATATCAGTAAAATTCCATTGTTTGAAAACATTACTATTCAGTAAAAGATAATGTGTAAGCATATCAGTAAAATTCCGTTGTTTGAAAGCATTACTGTTCAGTAAAAGTTAATGTGTAAGCATATCAGTAAAATTCCGTTGTTTGAAAGCAGTGCCAGTTTAAAAAAATAGAAACAAAGATAAAGAAACTGTGTTTTGTACATAGTGATAATTATATAAAGCTCATTGTCATATTCTGTGTAGCTAGAACCAGTATTGTTTATCCATGTGGACAAAGGCTGAGGTTTCAGAATCACTTAAGTTTCGTCATGAATACTCAAGACAAGAGGTAAGGAACTTGTGTTTCAATAAATGACCTTTTTGTAAAAAAGGAACTTGTTTTTCAAATGAAGATTTCTCATTTAAGATTGGTTAGTCAGCATAATTGTTGTTTGTGCAAAAGTCTGAGATCATTTTTAAGTCTGCAGTTTTACCTGGATATTTTCTGTAGTTTCTATCGTACGTTGTATTTTTGGCAGCTTGATGTGCAAGAATTCATGCAGAATAAATTGTTACAAAAAGGCTTCAGATGGGGAATTTATTCAATCCTGTTATAGAGTGGCATACCAATAAAACATTCTTTTGTATACTCATGTCTGACTCCTGTTTTGTAAAAAGACCTTTAACTCTCATTCCTGCAGATATAGAAGAGGGGATACAATTGAACAAAAGAACAAAATCATAATAATTAGGACCCCAAAGAATGAATTGATGGAGAACAAGTGTGCTAATCATTTCCATTCATCTGTCATGTTGCCCATTCATCAGGGAACAATTTTGGCAAATTGTTGGATTTTAACTAAATCTATTATGCTGCAGTAATTTAAGGGGTTTCAGCTATTTCTGCCATGGTGTATACTCTGATAGCCTATCACTCAAACTTTAATATCTGCATTTTTTCTTTCTACCAATGAGTTGTTTTCAGCATTCCATAACATGATTTACAGTAGTTATGTCCCCTGATTGCCAATCCTCTTATATTTTTGCAGCATGCCTTAAGATTTACGTTTGGTGCTTGATACTTATCAGACCTTGAATGGGGTCCATTTCAAGCATTTTGTGGTGTCAGTTAAGGAATTTATGCCCCAAATTAACCTCCCTGCCTCACATTTGCAGCACTATGCTTGAAAGTATTATTGGCTTTCCATAAGTTTGCCTTTATGCTGATGAGGTTTTGAATGATTTCCATTGTTCAGTGTTGTTATTTGCAGGAGCTAAGATCCTCGATTGCCCCTCTGCATTTGGTTTCTGCAAAATATATTTTGTAAAAAATGTTTTCATAGCTGCCAACCCTCATGATTTTGGTGTGAATTTCACAAATTTTTCAGCGATTCACAGATTCTTACCGCATGCAAAAAAATCATGCATTCTCCAAGTCTCATTTATTTTAAGTCTTTAATAAAATAACCAATTTCCCAGTAAGTGCTAGTTGTGATATCAGCAGTTGCCGAAATGGTCTGGTACTGCTGGTCATGATATTAGTAGAACTAAAGCCAATTGAGACACTTGCATATTAGTGTATTTTTAATCTATATGTATAAGAGTAGTGTTACAAATTCTTTTGAGAGAAATTGAGGCCTAACTGGAATTTTGCTCCGCACATGTGCTGTCAATACTGATTTGAATTACTGTTCAGCATTAATATTGAAAATGTCTTCACCTCCAAGGAAAAAAGAAATGTATTGCAAAAAAAGTGAAGTTTAGTTTGGAATATACCAAAAATTGGCCGTTCATTCAACTATCAAACACCATCAAAGAGCCATCAAACACCAATATACATCATGCATTTTGCACACTGTGCTAACATTTTAGCATTGGGCATGGTGGTAGAGATGATGTGAGGAAGCACATCATGATTAGCAAAAAGAACATAGAACTTGTAAAACTAAGAACTCGCAGCAGATTTCAACTCTGGAATATTTTAAGACTTTGACGGAAGACCTCTAAGCTACCAACACTGAAGCACTGTGTGTGTTTTCTTATTAAACAGAATCTACCTCTATCAGCTGGAGACCATGTTAAACATTTGTTCAACAAATATCACCAGACTCAAAAATCGCTTCGCGAATTCATGTCAGAAGTTAATAGTTTTTATCCCTATTTTCACTAAATGTGAGCCTGAAGGTTTGGCAGCTGTGTTTTTAATGTACCTTGAAAAGATTTTGATTGAATATATAAATACATATGCACAAAAATACTTGCTGTATGTGGAAAAACTGCAATCATGCAGCTTGCATTATTCCTTGATTCTATTTCTAGGCATTAAAAAGGTAGAAATGTTTAGAAGTTAGATGGGATTTGATAAAGAAATAATGGCAGAGCTTGAAAATATAATGCAAGATTTTTATAAATTATTCTGACATATTAGACGTTATTTAAAATCTTCAATAGTTCAACCTAGTAATGTCATAGTATCTAGTTTTTTTAAAAAATATGCTTAACATGCAAACGTAGTCCTTTACCTGAGATGTTCCCAAGGCACACAATTTTGTGACTCGCACAAAATTTTAATGAATTTGTGCACTTGCAAAGAAGTGATGCATGAGAACTCCCACAAGTCATGCATATGAATATGTACTATGTACAGTTCACAATTTATCTGGCTGCTCACTTTTCAAGTGCTTGTTTCGACTTAAATAAAGCCAGTAGAAATAGTGTATCAGTGATGTTTATTGTTTCATCACTGTTTACACAGCTGGTTTGTTTGGCTTGACATGAATAGTTGTTAAACTTAATTTGATTGGCACATTGGTCCCTGTAACAAGCATTCTGTTATAATTTGAATGGCACATTGGTACCTGCACAAACATTCTGTCATAATTTGATTGGCACATTGGTCACTGTAACAAGCATTGTTATAATTTGATTGGCACATTGGTCACTGTAACAAGCATTCTGTTATAATTTGATTGGCACATTGGTCACTGTAACAAGCATTCTGTTATAATTTGAAACTTGCATCAAAGCAGTTTTACAAATCTGTTTTACAAAATGGGCTGTCTTGAAAACCCAAAATGGCTGATTCCAAGGGTGGTTCATCTTTAGATGATGATTTTGTTTGGCTAATCATAGCAATGAATGCTGTTTATTTTAAACATTATGAAGTGTATCAGACTGCTGAGCTGTGTTAATGAAGATATCATTGAATGATTTTGACCCCAGAAATGTAGCTAAATACAGTCAAACCCTGTTTTCTCGATTACTACAGGGGTGTAAAAACATTGTCAACATAACTGTGTCATAAATGCTAGTAACATAACTTTTAAGATGTGCTTGACCATTACTCTTGTCTTTTGCTCTTGTGTTTAATTGGAATCCCCTCCCACTGCATGTTACAAAAAAAATGTTTAAAAATGCTTAATTGATAAAAAAATGAAAGAAACTAACCTGATGTTATTATTTATTCCTTTTTTTAACATCATGAGCAATTTATTAAAGAAAAAATATATATACTCATATCACATGTAGTGTATGCATTCATACTATAGCATGCATCACATACCATATAACACCTGACACATTGAAAAACAAATTATGTTTGGCTGTATTCAGAGGTTTGAATATGTTGTCATGACTGAAAAATGGATCCAAGAAAATCACAAATGAGAGACAATGAGAAAGAAACATCAAAGGAATGTTTCAGGCATAGGCCATTCTTGTTAGGTGCAAAATAACTAAGATTGTATTATATCCAGGTTAATATATGACAGTATCTTGCAAATAAAGATTGATATATGCTTTGGAAAAATACATGTACATTCACTGTGAGTGCAAATGACAATTCTTTTGCTGGCATGGGTCACAAAGAGTATTTTTAAAGCAAGTGGATGTTGAGTATACTACTTACCCTGCAGGCACCAATGTGAGTTTGTAACAATTTTGATTCCAGATGACAAACAAATAGATGCCCAAGTGGTGAATAAACATATCTGTTAACTAGCAGTAAACTCATTCTTTGAACTTACTGGCAGGATATCAAATACAAAGATTATTTTATTGCAAAGCAAACCAGCCCTAGAAACTGACTTTGGATTCTTTTAAGTGTGCCTATTCTTTTATTTTTTCCCCAGCCATTTTTGGTTCCTATTTAAGGGAATTTTGAAAATAAATTAAGTCAATGGAAGCCAATTTTTCTGCCAGACCAAAAGAAGAGATATAAGAAAACAAAGCAAATTCAAGAAGAGCTCAAGCCTGAAAACTAAATTATGGGGCTTTGACTGCCATTGTATAGAAGCCAAGTGCTTGAGATTGAGATATATAGGGTGATATTCTGCCATGTATAGATTTCTTCTGATTATTTTCTGTTGACAAGTACATGTATATGCTGTTTCATGAAATGGCTGAATGCATTAAAAAATGAAATTGTTTGTGGCAAGTGTCACCAGTGTCGAGCATATGTCAGAAAAAAATGCTTTTGAATCGTTTGTTTCAAATCAGCATCGGATTAAATAAAAGCAGACTAATATTACTTTACATTTGCTAAGAAAAATATAATGCAGTGCAGATAATGATGTATATAATTTCTAGATATTTTGAAAATATTGCTGACATGTTTGGTTATTTTGTCATAAAATGCTATAAAATGAATCGTCCTCATATTACATGCATATAGAACAAATTCATGACTTTAATATTCAGGCAATCAGCAATTTTCCGCCTACACATTGCTTATTAATTTAATTGTATCTCCTCGATCATTGTTTTTTATACATGTATTTCCATACATAATTCAGATTTGAAATGTACCTTAAGAAAAAAAGAAAAGAGAAATATAAAGCTTTCATATAGCTGACGTCTATGATTCTGCGTTTTTGTAAAATAAAGTTACTTGTAATTTGTCTTGTCTTTATAAACCCTTGACTATTTTATGTAACATGTGACTACTGCTGTAACTTTCAAAAACTGTGCATGAAAATCTGAAAATCGATTGCTTTTGCTGACCATTCCTTGTATACCTGTAATTTCTGTGAGATTTACATTAAAAGGTTACATTTCATTCAATTAAGCAGGTCCTTGTCGATTCATACTGAAACTTATGTCTGACATAACAGGTTATTGACTTAACAGAGGTCAAGATAGTCGGGCAAAAAATAGCTTAATAAAGGATTTTTTCCAGGACCAAAATGATTGACATATGTGGTTTGTCAAAAAAATCAAGGTATTAGTCAGATGTACTTGTACAAAAACAAACTGCTTGTTGGTCATTTCAGTTCATTAAATGTAGAAAAGGTAGACAAACAAGCTGAATTAATTAAAGAGAAATAAAAATGAGTGCAATATTTCTTTCTTTTCTCATCACACTTAACAGTGTGGAATCATTGTTGCATAACAAGGGCTCATACTCAGTAACAAAGAAAAGAGTGAAAGCCAACAAGCTTCATACATTTTAATAAAACAATATAAAAATTGGTAAACACGACTTGGTCTGTAAATATAATCCAAAATTTGATCCTAAGAATGTAAACACAAGTCCTATCACTAAATATTCCTATAAAAATCCAGGTTTGAGTCCTGACGATATATACAAATATGGAAGGCGATGACATCAGATGTAGTCCAATGTATGAATATCAACTATTCTTCACTTGAATCAAAGTCTTTGTTTCTGAATAATTCCAGAATAAATTTCCTTGAATATTTTTCAGAATTTTTATTAAAAAAGTCAACTTGTTGAATTTCCAGTGGAATAAAATATTAAATCTAAAAATCTGATGAAGAACAAACAATCTTGGCAACAAATAAAAAATAATACACCTTGTTCCTTCAAGGTGTAAGAATGAATCTGTCTGAAAAAATATATGGAATGCGTAATTGAAATTCAGACTTCATTTCAAGTCTTGTGAGAATGTTCATGTGGTCTCTTACTACACTAATTTTGGCACATCCACCAGTGTGAAAAGATTATGAAAATACAGCAATACTTTTGCTGTAACAATATACATATCAATACAAATGCATATCATTTCACTCCTAATGCTTATACAACTATAGCCAACATCCTTTAAAGATTCTGATTTCACTAAGGGTCTTACAGAGTGGAGCAGGAATAGGGAAATATATAAATACTGTATTCAACTATGGCTGTTTCCTCCTCTCCCACATTTTTTGTCTGCACCCACCACTACCAATTTTTCTGCCAAGAGGGAAAAACTTTGCATTAGATAATTAGTACATTGCAGTGTAAATATATTTTTGATATGTAGTTTGATAATGGTTTCAGAATGGACACAGTGCAGGGCACCAGAGCAGTATGATGGGATCAGATCTGGACAAGAGGCAGTTAGAACTCATTCTTCTTGATAAACAGCTAGAGGTGATATCCTGGTCTTCTCCTGAAATTGCTGTAGTAAAACGAAAACATTCTGGCACTTTGGGAATTAAAATTGATGTATATCAGGTATGGTCCAGTTATTAGTGTTTTGGATATACAAAGTCTGAACTCTTAGCAGTGATTTAGCTTATGTTGCCTAAAACGGGCATTCACTGGATATTAACCAGTAAGGATGTCCTATGCTGAGACCTTCAAAGGCAAGATGTATTGTCTTTGTTTTCCTGTTTGAGATTTTTTTTATTTGACCAATTATAGCTTGTATTACTAGCAATAATACCAAAATCTGTAGTCTGACTTAAATTGATAACAGAGTTAAGTCTGCATCAGTGACTAAACTTTCTAAATATGTACACTATATAAAATAATTGAAACAAACCAATTCAAAAGCTCAGACTTTGCCAAGACCTGCATCTTAGGCATATATAGCTGTTTATATGTATGACATTGGCAAGTTGAAAATTTCATCAAAAACCACTGTGGGCACTCTTGCTGTAGAGTAATACTCTCTTACACTCATGTTGTAGATTCAATATTCTCATATACTCATGCTGTAAAGTCAATACTCATACACTCATACTGTAGATTCAGTACTCAAATACTCATGCTGTATAGTCAATACTCATGCACTCATACTGTAGAGTAATACTCTCATACATTCTTGCTGTATACTGTACTCTCCTACACTCATGCTGTAGAGTGAGTACTCTCTGACACTCATGTAGTAGAGTCAGTACTCTCCTACACTCATGCTCTGCAGTCATACTGTCCTAGACATACTTTAGTTAGTACTCTCATATACTCATACTGTAGAGTAATACTCTCATATGGCTTGCAGTGAGAGCAGCTCAGTACTTTCCATAAAGCTATAACTGCATAATTTGTTCTTGTGCAAACAAGATATATTTTTCTCAACTATCATTGTAATCATCTTGTAACTTTCTTGGATCCAAAAAAGGCAAAGCTCATGGACCCATAAAACCCTTTTCTTTCTCATACTTTCTATTGACTGTGTTTATAAATCCATATTTCCACTTGTTTTTCTAACATCCTGTGTAGAGGAATTAGCTTTTCCAGCTTGAGTCATTACATCACTATTCTTTGGGTAATACACAATATTTGACAGGGCCTCCAGACCACATTCTGTGCCCTTATTCCATGTATGTTAACCTTATTATAAAGATATTGTACTTTTTCTTCAGGGTAAAAAGAGTTCTGAAACATTCACAGTCATCACCAAAGTGAAGGAAGAGTGCATCTTACAGGATGGTTGTACTTTGAATGTATTTGATCGACTGATAGCTATAAACAGTTGTGACATTCAGCACTTTAACAAAGAACAAATCTTTCAACTTCTGAGGTCAGCAAGAGGACCTTTCATTAATCTAACTCATTGCAAACCAGAGAAAGTGAACTCGTACTATCAAGTTCAAGAACATATTACTCCACCATCAACAGTTTCCATCAAGGTACCAGCTGAGTCTGTGTGTCAGGTTTATTCAAAAGTCTATCCTGTTTTATTTGATTTGCAGAGGACAGAATTTCATGGTAAAAGAGAGGAACAGATGCAGAATGTTTTCTGCAAATCAGACTGTTTAGATTCCAATACGGGGAACATAGTGCCAAATAAGACAAACAACTTTCATTACAAACGAGGAATATCACAACTTTCAGGTGGTAGTGACAGCTCAGTTTCACAAATTGATGGTCATCTGTCAGGTGAACAAACTGAATCAGATAGAATAAATCTGACAGATATGGTGAAACCAAAAGAGAAAACAAGCAGGAAATTCATTGTTAAATCCAACAGTAGTGACATTGAGGGTGATGAAATGGAACCACTCCGCCCATCGGATCCATCATCTTCAGGATCCAGACAAGAAAGCAACTCTAAGTATAGTATGTTCACTGTACAAAGTTCACAAGGAGAGCCCTCTGATAGGGCTCTCTCTCTTCCTACAATGGAGAGAGATATTTCCATACAAGATATCCATGTTGAAGACATGACAAGATCCCTGCCTGTTGGTAAGTAAGTTATTCCATCTAGTATCTGTTGTGTATGTATGTATGTATGTGTGTGTGTGTGTGTGTGTGTGTGTATATATATATATATATATATATATATATATATATATATATATATATATATATATATATGTATGTATATCCCCTGTGAATGAAGGGATGAAGGTACCTATGTATCACCTTTCTGTCACCAAATTTAGCAGCAACAGTTACAGCATCTCAAATGTGTTTTGTGTTTGCAGTTCTGAATCATCTACATTACTTACTGGGATGAAATGACCAAAAGGAGAAGTCACTTCTCCCTAAAATTTAAGTCTAGCTTGTTCCCTGTTCTCTGAGAACTTAATTAGGTGCTGATTGTGTTTTGATAACCAATTTGCTGAAGTATGTGTTGTATTGTTGCAGTGAATTAAAAACTGGCCTCCTTTTTGTTATCATATTAATTATTTATTTTGAATCAAATAAAGGAAATGAAATAAAAGAAATGTTAAAGGCAAGAAAATCTTACAACTTAAAATCTAACGGCCTGGGTCATATGTCGGGTGAACTCACTTCATTTGATCAATCAAACATGTAAATGTTATTGTGTATGTAACATAAACTACCTTAATTTAATCGACTCATTGGTAACTGTAATTAAAGATAGCAAGGCAACCAAGTGAAATGAATACTTTGCAAAATAAAGAGCTTGGTTTCATAGATATGGACTATTATGGGTAAGCGTGTTTCAGAAATTCTTGAACTGGCACTTAGAGATATTTTCAAGGATGATAAGAAGTTTCATTATTACTTCCAATGAAATCACAACATCAGTACTGTACAAAAATTTAGATTTGTTGTAGAAAATTATCTTGGAAAAAATAATTTTCCCTTGTTTTTTGGAGAAAAGGAATCTTGTTTGGTAGTGTATCAACAGTTAGTCTAATTTTCTGCTCTCTTGTCCCCCGATTTTGCAAGATACTATTACAAACCAGTACAGGAACCAGACTCATCAAAATAAAAAAAGTGATGTTATACACAGATGTTTTCACATGTGATGGTTGTTGAAACTACGTTGAATGATATTGCACATGTTAGGCATTTTGAAAATAAGTGTTATTTAAACAGAATAATGAACAACTTCATTTGAAAAGCACATGATTAAAACAATATTATCAATATGATTGTAAAATGATGATTCATTCATTAAACTAACCAGTTCCCTAACCCCACTCCCCCCCGCTGTTTTCTCATTACATAAGCGAAAGTTTTAAATTTTTTGCTGGTCACTCAGTAACTCATGCACTTGCTTATAGTGCAATCTATGTTTGTGGACCCCATTGTGCACGAGTTATCGAGGAAGATGTGTATCTTGTGAAGGAAAGCAACTTCTAGAAACATTACTAAGCATGATGATGTTTTATTTTATAACTGAGCAACACATTACCACCTGATGTTTTGAGTTAAGTCGATTCCTCAAACATGTGACATGATTGTTATTTAGCATGACCATATTTAGAGTGGAATACAATCCAAATTGGAGAGTGCCCAACAGACAAGAGGATTTAACTCTTCTATCATATACATTATGTTTTGAGGATCTTGTTTGTGACATCATTGCTGTATGTTTAGAATACAATGAGCTTCAAACTCAGGAAATTTACCAAATTTGTGTAAGCACAGATGTGGTTTAAAACTGAATTCAGTACTGATATCTAATGCTTCCCACTTAAACAGAAAGCTACAGCTTAGAAAAAATGTTCACAGGTACGACTCCACATTTTATGCAGCTGATGTTTTCAGTTTCCTGTTACAGATGTTTCAGACTAAGAGACTGTAATGTTATGCATGAGACAGGTGATAGATTGGTTAAAAAGTTAAATGCTTCAAGTCATGACTGCCATAGAATGCTCACTTTCAAGCATGATGGCATGAAAAGGACATTTTGTTTATTGTCATGAATTTCAAAATTTATTCTCTGTTTTGTATTCAAAAAGATTACTTCTTAGTTCCATTAGTCAGGGACTGAAAGAGATTATGGAATGGTCAATTATCCACCATTGATCCATTCATTGCACAAGTTTGTTTTTGCTACTCCTAAACTGCTAGGAAGATTGAAGTGAAAGTTTACACACATGTTCACCCAACAGAGTGGTTGATCTGAAATTGTGCCAATCTGACACCTTGAAAATGATCTAATAGCTACTTCTCACATATTGCTGGCCATATCCCACATGGGTTTTTCCACTGAAAGACTTCTATTCATAGTTAGTTGGTTCTAAATAAAACTTACAATATTCATTGAAATATCTTCCTAAGCCTTATTGAGTGCATTCTCATCCTTTAGTGAAAATTCACAAGAAACATTCATTACTAGATTTCTTGATCCCAGCAGCATACCTGGTGAAGGAAAGCAGCTTTTGAAACCATCACAAAGTATAATGACTTTTCTTATAACTAAATATCAAAATACCATCCAATGTATTGAGTAGATTGCAGTGAAAGTTTATTTCTGTCTTAGAAATAAACTGACCTACCACAGCAATGATCTTGTGAAACTTGTTATTGTAACTCCTTCCAAACAAAAAGTCATGTTGACATGAGGTTTCATCAAAAGGGCTGGTATTGATGTCAATGCCAAGTCAGTCTTAATTGTAAATAGTGTCTACAATATGGCCACCATACAGCAGCCATCTTGAAAATCTTGTTTTTGCAACTCCTTTAGAATAGATTTTGATATCAACATGAGCTTTTTACTAAAAGACTTCTTAAGTCATCTGGTTGGTCCCAAACGAAAATGGTACCACTCTGATGTCCAGAATGCCTACCACTTTAGCCATCTTGAAAATCATGTTTTCTTCTTATAACTATACCTTCTGCATATATAGATGATATTTTCACTAACACTTCTAATGATAAATAGTTTATCTTGAATGAAAATGGTGCAGATTTCCCTTACATTATAGCCAGCACAGCAACCAGCTTGAAAGTCTTGTTATTGCTTCTTCTTCTGAATGGAAGTTTATATGGGATTTTCACCAAGACTTCTTGCAATGTTATCATGGTGCTCATGCCAAGACCAGCCTGTCCACCACATTGATGATTTTATAACTCATCAAGGGAAGACCATATTTACACGTTTTTTTTTCTTCACGAAAATACTTCTTATGATATCAAGTTAATACTAAATTAAAAAATTGTGCTTATCTGATGTCTAATATGTCTGTCACAGTGGCCATATTGAAAATCTTGTTTGCACTTTTAAATGGAAGTCATAATGACATGGGGTTTTCCTCAGATTAATTCATATGGTGTTTAGTTGGCCTTATACACAAGTATGGCCACCATGTTGTCAAGCTTGAAAGTATTATTATCTGTACTTCTCCCAAATGGATGGCTAGATCAGTGTGGAGTTTTCTCCAGCAGACTTTTTATGATATCTTGTTAGTCCTTCATGAAAATGTTGCCAGTTGTGCATCCAATATGGTCACCATGATAGCTGTCTTGAAAATATTGTTGTCCCCTTAATGGAAGCAAATGATGCCAATCTAACATCTAGTATGTCCACCACAGCAGCTATTTTGAAAATTATTTTATCACTAAAAAATACCAAAACATAGTTTCAACACTCAGCTGATAAAAGAAAGAAATGGTCTTATCTTGAATTCCTAGAATCACATTGGTACCTTCAAGGGACTCTTGGTCATGTTTTAATTTTTTTTTGTTTGTAAATAATGCAGATTGTACTTAGCAAAGAGAGAAAGAAGCAGTTGAAATCATTATAATTTAAAGCATTTAAATTGTTTTATTTCTAGTTTCTACAGGTTCTCTTCTGAGCCCCACTAGCACACCTTGTTCAAACCTGTCATGTGGTACTAGTTGTTCCATATGTAGTAAAAAGGCAGTCACCAGTTTCCATAGGGGTACAAGCAGCTCCCGGATTATTCCCTTGGTAAACCCAACCCCAGGGCAGTCCCAGGATGATGAAGAGGAACGCCCTCCACTGTCACCTGAGCAACAGGCTTATCTTGTGAAATGCCCCCATCTTGCACGATGGGATCCACATACAAAAGTAGTGAACCTTGAGAAAGGATTATCTCCCAACTTTGGATTTAAGTACAGAGTGAAAGTTGGAAAGGTAGGTATTATGAATTCTCCAGTAAATAGATACAAATAGATGGCTTTCTGTTTACTTATTCACAGACCACTGAAATACAGTGAATCATTTTAAATTTGTAAGGTAACAGTTTACATGGGTTTTTATTGATAAACTAGACCACAAATTTAAGTCACAACAAAATATTTTCTGATATTAAAAGCACACCTTCCACCACCACCTCCCTCCCTCACCCTACTACCACTGCCTCATTCTGGGCCATATCCAATGATACAGCAAAACTATGTGAGCTTATTTTAACACCTGTGGTATTTGTTGTGATTATATATATATATATATATATATATATATATATATATATATATATATATATATATGCTGTATAAATGTATTATATTATATTCCAGACCAAATGGAAAAGTTGTTGCAATGTGCATTCATTCACAGTAAGACCCTAAATTTAAATTTTAAGTAGACAAAAAGATATATTTCTTTTGAAAATTTAACTGGACAGAGTTATGTGCACATTAACATTGTTGTTATATGTTGATGACTCTACACTTGTGTATACAGCATAAATTCAGTTACCTTTTTTCTTAATGTATATTTTTGTTTATATAATGAGGTCTTTGGTATAATAAGAAAATGAGTATATAATAAAAAGGTTACTGCATTTGTATGGGAAAATATAAACTCATTTTGTCAGATGGATATACTGCACTCCCAAGGTAATGCAGAATATCTATCCGAAAAAACTAATATTTTCCCAAACAAACCTTTTGGGCCCCGAGTGGAGTGGCCGATTAGTCTAAAGCGCTCTCCATTACAGATAACTGCCATCGCACCTCTGTCTACATGGGTTCGAGTACAATTCGGAGAATGTAGATATGTGAGAAAGCTTGCCAGTAGCTTCTTGGGGGCTGGTGCTTCTTTCCGAGGATTTCCCGGTTTCTTCCTCCACCATTAATACTGGCCACCATGTATAGCCTATCATGTCTTGAAAAATGGCATTAAGCCCAACAACAACAACAATAAACCTTTAAGTATAAGCAGAACATTTTAGGGAAAAAAAATGAAAGCCTGGAAGGGAGATTGGCAGGCAGGGTCTAAACTTGAAAACTTTTATTTAAATTTTCTTGTTGATTATTGGTATATATTTTTAATGCAGATTGCCAAAGATATGATCACATACTTAATCTGATTCCCCAGGATCTCCAGGAACTGGATTCTTGCCAAAATTTAACTCATTAACCCCTAGCGCCATGTTTATTGGGCACGAGGTGCTAGCCTATTTCTGAGCTCTGTAGCGTTAAGGTCATGTGTGACACAATAAAGTGGGTGGTATTATAGAAAGGTAGACAGATGTAGCTTTACGATGATATCTAATAATATGGATGTTCTAGTTGTACTACAAAATACAGAGGGAAAAAAATCAATTTTTGCACCAGTTTTTTTTCAGCCGAAATTCACCTGAGGTTGTGATCCGGTTTTGTGTCTGGATTTGAGACTTTTTGACCTCAGATCTAAGACAGACCAGTCTGAATTGCACACAGACATGTGAACCTTTCCAAAAAGTAGGATAAGATGGGCATTTAGAATGAAGAGTGGTCTCGACTTGAAAATGATGGGTCCATTAAGCCAAAATAAAAACTCCAATTTTTACCCTCATGCTCAGGCGAAAGAGCTAATGAAAATCGACACTACTGACACAGATAGGCATTAAGTTAACCAAAAATGTCTTAGAAGCCGATGTATTATAATATATTCAGAAATATCTCCCAAAATTGATTTCCTACTCTCATTTCAGGCAAAAACAACAAAAACCTCTAAAGGTTAATGGGTTAAAAAACAGATCCCCATCCTTTTCCTCACCAATAACTGGAAATTTCCAGACCTAGCACTAATTCCTGAAGAGGTCTTTATCCATATACTAAAATTTCTCCCAAATGCAAAAGAGCAGTAACACTACTAGTTTCCAGCTAAAACAGTTGTATTAATGAAAATTTGAGATTTTTTTTCCAAGATTCTTTTGTGTTACGACCCTGTAGTTGAATTATAAGTGTTAAGGAATGAATTCTGCATAAGTCGTTTTATTTGAATTTTATTTCATTAAATGTAATTATGATTATGTTAGTATGGGTCTAATATTTTGTTGAAAATATCATCTTAAATTGTAAATATGACTCGTGTAAGCACAAGCTATATGTAAATTCGTTGCAAGTAAACATTCAGAAGTATGAAAATGATTGGCTGATACTTGGTCAGGCTTTCCTAATGTCCAGATGCATTGCAAAATTACATGTATTCGCTGTGCGCGTGTATATGAAATGATATATTAGCTTTGTTATTTATAAGAAAGATCAAAGTCAAAGTCAGTTATAGCCGATTTTGACATCTTAGAGTCACGTAGCTTCTGTGTAGAAAAAGTTGTCTGTTTGTGTGTCTTCATAGAATGACGTGTTTTGTTTGTGGAGCTAATTGTACTTCGTCTTTCTAAATGTTTTCCTGGAGAACAACACTACTGGTTTGGACAAAGACATTTTCTGAAAATCTTCTAAATTGGAAGGAACAACACAAACTTTGCTTCATTGTGTAAATTCTGGATTTTTGTGTTGGCTTTCATCTGACGTCATCATCTGCCGTCTTGAACCAGAAATGAACTTCAGACTGTCAATTTATAACTGTTCACAGGACTTGTGTTTTATATTGGTCTGCAAATTAAAATTGTTACTCATGAAATAAATCAGTTTGCATTACTTCAATCTAGTGTTCTAACTCTGTCCCAAAATCCCATCTTGGAACTTGCTATGAATATCCAAAGTAAAATGATTTGAATTTTTTCAGCTTAGTTTTCGTATATATTTATTAGCTTGAAAAACCCTAAATTAGTATTCAAAAAAAATAAATATGTGCATATAAAAGCTAAGTGATGTTTATAATTCTTTGTAAATTGAAGCTATTAATTTATCCATTCCACTAACTCTAATGATAACTAATAAAAATCCATATGTCATATTATACCAGTTTCACCATCAAGGCCAGAAGTTGACAACCAGTACATGCAAACGATATCAAAAGTCATACCATGGTTGTGAAGGAGGGTATTCTTTGTACCTTGGTGATTTGTTAAATTTAAGGGTATAGTTTCGGGTTGAAATAAGTCCCCTTAGCTCGCTAGGTGAAACACTGAGTAATGTTACACATTGTAAGGAGATACATACTTTGGCAATATTAGCTGGTACTCAAAACATGGATTTTTGATAGCAAACAATATGAACAAAAATATGGAAAGGTTTCTTTTGTTAAGACCTTAAAGCAACTTAAATTTTGAAATTTCAACTTTGCTTTCTCTCAGCATTTTTGCTGGAGTGTTGGTCCAAATTCTTTCATTATAATTCCCACATATCTTTATATTTTCGTCATTCTTCAAAAAACAAATAACAAGACCTTTTCCATCTAATATTTCTTTACTTCAGAACACAGATGGAAGCCTAGAGATCTTTACGATTGTGGAGGAGGTGATGCATGGTGGGCCATCGGATGGCCTGCTGAATGTGGCAGATTGGATACGTTCAGTCAATGGACACCCTATCCAGAATGCTAAAGATGTAGGTATTACACTTCGGCTTTGCTTCCCAACAAATCTTGATCAGCTTATTGACTATTGTTGATGCTGATCTTGCTATTCTTTGCTAAATTTAAAGACTACTTCAGAGAATACCACACAAAATGCATGCAAATCTTTACCAATAACTCTTTGATTCAAAGGAAATTAATTTTACTATGGGTAGAAAGTGCATGATAGAGGTCAAAGTTATTCCCATGGTACCATGTATGCTTAATTGGATATAGTCTTTCCCATGGTACCATGTATGCTTAATTGAATATGCCTTTAGTAGTCTGTTTGCTTCCAATTTTAAGTCCTCTAAGTGTATCATAGTTTTAATATACCACAATGGTTGCATTGTGGATTTAATTTTATCTGCTTTAAACATTGGTTATGGATGTAGGGGCCATGGGATTGGTGTCCACAATATTTGGTGGGCATCCACTGTAGCATGGAACTCCATAGATTTAAATGCAGCCATAGTGGGTTTTATGGCATCCATCACTAATTTTATTACAACCACAACAAACATCAGTAATCAAAATTCAGTCTGACGAACACAGTATAACTTTAAAACTATTATGTACAACAGTATACTTCTAAACAATATTTATTTATGATTTTGTTATTAATTTTTAATTCATTTACTTCCAAGGCAGCACAAACAAAAGTCAGTTGAAATTAATAAGGATAAGAGTGTATACTAAATACATTAGCATCTTTTGCAACAAATTCCTGTTTACATGAATAAGTTCTTAAGCAGATTTTTGAAATTGATTTTTATTATTTACTGAAATAAAACACTTAGGTTTTTACTATATGAATTTGAACTACAAATATAAATATTATCTACTGTAGTATTATTTATGCAACTTTTTAATTTTACATATTTGAGAATAATACAAATCATTTTTAATCAGCGTGTCACTTGGACTGAAACCTATTTCTTTTCCAAATACTGCATGTTTGTCAGAGGTTAACATTATTTTGCCTGATTTGTTAGGCGGAGTGGTCTGTCATCTTGTGTAAGGTCGATTTAGAGATAAAGTCTTGATGCCTCTCTTTTTGCTGAATAAATAAATACATACAAATTAAATAATAAATAAATTGTTGGTTAACACTGATTTTTTATATATCATTATAAAATTATTAATTGATTTGTTTTTAATCTGCTATCTTTGCACTGTTGTCCATAGAAAATGATTTGTTATAACTGTCTCTACACCATATTGCTTGCATGCTGGTGGATACACAGAGAGAACAGTTACAATTACTTAATTAGAATTCAAGCATGTCATGCAAAATTATTGTGAAAACCTGAAAGGCTTGAGCCCAATGAAGCCTTTGTAATATATGGTAATTCATGAACTCAAATGACTTGGATGATTAGTGTAATATGTATTGTGATGACCCTTACAATTAATCAAAGACAAGAGGAAGGAAATTAAACATAACAGCATTTAAACCTTGCCAGCCTCTCTTTCAGATTATATAGAAGTTCATTTAAAGTTCCCTACTTAAAACCATTATGAAGTAGGTATCCACATATTAAAAGCAATCAAGAAAAGTAGCCTTGGTAAGACACTTGGGTTAATAATTTGGGGGTGAGATATAAAACATTATTGATATAAATTTTGTGTTCATTTTAAGTATATTGCAGTATCAGTTAAATAATAACAAATTGAATAAAGACGTTTTTCATTTTTTTGAACAATTGCACTTTTTTATATTTTTGAGGAATTGTCTAAATATTCTCATTGACATCTTTGCTGAGAAATAGTTAAACTTCATTCATAGTAATACAAGCATGATTAGGTATATTAGTGGCATCAGATTCCATGGATGTTACATATTGTCATGAAATCATGATAAAAGTGATTGATCTTGACAGGTATTTGATTTGTGCTCATAAATGTTGTAGTATTGTTTTAATGATTTACCATTTGCTGTTATCATAGTTGTATTCTTTGGTTTTCTTTAATTTGGATATTTGTTGTTGTTGTTGTTGGGCTTAACGCCATTTTTCAGCACACAATAGGCTATTCATGGCAGCCAGTATTAATGGTAGAGGAAGAAACCGGGAAATCACCGGAAAGAACCACCAACCAACGAGAAGCTACAGGCAAGCTTTCTCACATATCCACATTCGCCGAATCCTAGACTCAAACCCACGTAGACAGGTGAGATGGCAGTGATCCGTAATGGACAGCGCTTTAGACTACTCTGCCAATCGAACCCTGTTGGATATTTGTAGAGAAATCATGAAATTAAAGTTTCATATATATATATATATATATATATATATATATATATATATATATATATATATATATATATAAAGAATACAAATCATATGGCGAATAACAACCCTCTCAAGCGTACTGGATCCACCAAGGGATCACGTTTGTCAGGGATTAATTAAAATAGATGCAATAAACTGACGACGAACAGTACGAAACTAGTAACTAACTAGCCTAAGCGCTTTCGACTCTTAATGAGTCTTTTTCAAAGGCAAATACAAAACATATAGATCTGATTGGATGACAAACGTGCAAAACAGAATGTGATTTATCTTATCACATGTAAGATCTGTGGCCTTCAGTACGTGGGAGAAACTGAAAAGCTACACATAAGGATTAACCTTCATAGATCTGATTGGATGACAAAAAAGCTGTACAGAAGCCCGGTCGCAGAACACTTCTCCTCCCCTGGCCACACTTTCAGTGATATAATACTTATCGCTATTGCTAACAACCACAGCTGGAGTTCCGAAACCAGGAAGGAAAAGGAATCATACTGGATACGCCGCCTTAGAACATTGAAACCAAGCGGTCTAAACCAAGAAGACTAGAAAATGAAAACTATGCACTAGTAGAATTTAACATTTTCTAAATCTTCTTATTATCCTTCAATTTTTACTATAAGAATAACCGGTATAGAATCAAATATCCAGGATATAATCTGCGTTACATATGTACACAAAGTAGAAATAGATGTCGCTTTGGCTTGTAGACTTTTAGGGAATTATACAACGTTTTCAGTTTCCGCAACTAGTCTATACAAGCTGGTTGTATTTATAGTTTTAGCACATGTGAAGACAGAAATGTAGAGGTTTACAAACACAACGTTTTTGTGTTTATTTGTTTGTCGTAACTATGTTTTGTATTTGCCTTTGAAAAAGACTCATTAAGAGTCGAAAGCGCTTAGGCTAGTTAGTTACTAGTTTCGTACTGTCGTCAGTTTATTGCATCTATATCTATATATATATATATATATATATATATATATATATATATATATACACATCCACACAAGCTTTAACAGATAAATTTAAGTATTCATGCACTTCAGTATGTGTACTAGAAGGATCCATATCACAGTAAATCAAATTACCAAAAAAAACTTCTAAATGCGGGCAAAAGAATTTCTGTAAACATGTTTATATGTATGTAAGTGACTTGAGTAAAAGTTCATGCTTTATTTTTCTCTTTTGTTTATAATGTTCATGTGTCTAGATTTGTTTATGTCTGTAAAAAAACCAAACATCCTTGTACATGTTTTTTTTCAAGGATCTTGTCAGCATTTATAGGTAACATAGACAAATGAAATTTGGACTAGAATATTTGTATATATATTTATTTTGACTGATTAGATTTTTAGCCTATTACACAAAATTTAGCGTTTACATGTTTTACAAGAAAAAAAATCTTGTGGATTTTTCCTGTCTTTTAGTGATCTTTTTTAGGAAAATTAAACATTAGTGATTTAACAGGTGCAATAAAATAGGTGGGCCTTATTATATTCATATATATTACTTTATTATATTTGTATTCCATATGATATATTTTGCAGAATTCTTTGGAAATTTTGAAGATTGAATTTTTTAGGTTATAGTGGAGGCATGTTTTTTTACAAACATAGATCCAGCTTTTTCTTCTTCAGCCATTCCAACTTTTATCTGGAAATGAGAATTCCTACCGCCTTGTTATACAGCGTCCTGTTGGTGTGTCACAGAGTTCTAAAGGAGGAGAGCAGAAGCAACAGCTATCTAAGAAATCAGAGAAACTGTCAGAAAGATTGCAAGGGTCTCTCATGGAACCCTTTGAACCACCTGGAACAGTAAGTCCCTCAAACAGTAATCAGCAAGATCAATCAGACTTAATGAGGGTTTCTCTTCTGCCACCTTCTCATTTAAACATTTGCACCTGTGTGTCTTTTGACAGCACTGGTGAACAACCACATTTAAATGCTATTAAAGATGTTGGCATTCCAAATCAAATCAGACTTCCAAAGGTGCGTATATTTGTGTGTGGCAGTGAGGCTGTAGCATTTTCTCACCTTCTGATTGGAGAGTCAAGGTTAGAAGGTAACATCCAAAAGGAGGGTTTTACATGTATCAAGTGTTCTATGACTCTGGATCTCTTTGGTTCATTGTCTTTAGCTCCCTGGCAGGCTGGTTTATACTTAACAGAAACAGAATCAGATGCACTTTCCTCATCTGTTATGAGATTGGATCAGGACAGCATGTTACGAGAAAATAGTGTATGTGGTAAGTGTGGACATCTAGTGCAGGCCCTGAAGACTCAGAATGTAACAGTGGTCAACGTAGAATTTTTTATTGTTCAGGATGACAGTTTCTTTCATAATTGTTGTCCATATTTGTTCACCAAATACTGTATATTTTTGTTGACATTTGATGGTGCCAAAATGCTTCGAGCCTCATCAGAAGAAATTGTTCGACTTCAGAATCTGTCTCACACAATACGAAGCTTTGCTGGTGAAGAAAGTCAGATTCTTTCCTTTGGACTCATCAATAATGAGATTGTTCCACGTGAAACAGAGACTATTACAGCAGATGAAGTTAAAGCATTATTCTATATGTACACCTCACATGGAAATAAATTGCAAAGCTATAATGTACCAGTGCCAGATCTGATTCGTTACAGTTCCACTGCACAGCATAATAAAGAAAGCCTAAAACAGATTCAGAATGCTCTGTGGAAAGTTATAACAGAGACACTTCCACGACAGCGAATCATGACACCAAGCCTGCTGATCCTCGACACCCTTCATAACCTTGGAGACCAATTCCTGACAGAGACCCACCTTATGGAGATCATTTGTTCTAAGATGCCACAGTACCATCAGGATGTCTGCCAAATTATCATCACTGAACTACTGTCCTTTGGAGAAATTTTGTCTGGAAGTAAGTCTTTTTATAATCTACATTAATAAATGGCAATTCAGAGGCACATGTATTTTCGATCTAAACATTTTTGGGAGATTCCTATCGCAGTTAAAAAAGGAGGATTTTCTGAATTTACAAGGGAATTAATGAAGAGCTATAGGTGGCTGGAAAATAGTGTGTGCAGTTTTCATTAAATGTTTACCATGATTTTTTGTCTTGGTAAAGACCCTATAGATGTCACTTTTCTTCCTTTAGTTACATATCTAGTGGAGTTCAGGTCTGAAGAAAATTAAAATCAAAATTATCGCTGTGCTTATAATACACATTTCCCGAAAATTACTTAAAGATCTGGAAGTTTTGTTCAAACTTGGTATAAAGTTATTGTAAATAACTTAGTGTTTAGCTCTACTGGTCATAGACCAGAACAGCTTATGTGATGGCCTATTGTCCATCATCCATTTGTTTTATGTTAACATTACTACTATAAAATCACCAATTGGATCACCATAAAACTTTATGCATATATTGACTGGTCATGATGATGCTGATCAGTCATCCAATATGACTGCCTCCTTGGTGCCCATCTAAAAAAAATTCTTATCACTACTTCTTCTAAATAGATGGTCAAGTCAGTATCTGTTTTTAACAAAAAAATCTAATAATAATTTCTACAAAAGATAATGTCTATCTGATATCCGGCGTGGTCATCATGGCAGACAGCTTGACATTCCTGCTGTTGCCTCTCATCCTGAACTGATGATCATATTGATATGGGCATTAAAGATGTCTGATGTTGTCCAGTTTGTCCAAAATAATAAAAAAAATGATGTACAATATGGCCACTATGGTGGTCATCATTAAACTCTTGGTATGTATACGTCTCCTAAACAGATGGGTATAGCAACATGGGGTTTGTCACAAAGAAATATTTTTTATGATGTCTAGTTGGTCATAAAGAAAAAGGTACCAGTCTGACATCCAATATGGCTACCATGATAGCCATCTTGCAGATCTTGTTTTAGCTACTTATCCATTATGGATGGTCACATTGATATGAAGACATCACTGAAAGATGTTTATGGTGTCTAATTGGTTCTCGTTGAAAATAGTGCTGATCAGACCTCGAATTTGATGGCCATGGTGTCCATCTTGAAAATATTGTCATTGCTTCTTCTCATAAATGGTAGTTATAGTAACATGGACTTTTCTCTGAAAGAATTTAAAATGTTGATCCGAAATGAAATGGTGTTAATCCAATCTCCAATATGACTACCACAGTAGCCTTTTTAATAATCTTATTTTATCTGCTTATTCAGAACAGTCATTTACAGTTTTAATTGCATTACCATGAACAGGTTAATATTCTTGTCTTTGGTTCTTGGTTGTACTTGCATATAATAACAGACAAATTTGTGTATATATGTGAAAAATACCTTGAATGACATCACAGCAGTAACTAAGTTCAGTGAAGCTGATCCAGTATAGCAGGGTGAAGTCAAATGTAATGACTAAGAATTTTTTTACTGCACTTATAGATACCTTGGGAACATGGTAATTTAAAAGTCAGAAAATAGTTTTGTTAACAATTTAGTTTGTTGGACTTTCTCAAGCATATCAGAGATGGTTTCAATAATTAGAGTAAGAAACAGACTTATCTTGATTCATGGAAATTCTTTGTAGATATTGGAGTGTCACACCCCTCAAGGGGCATTTGTATTTCTTTTTAATCCTGACAATTTTATATTAGCATCTTTTTTGCATAATCCAGTAACAGTTAGTATATTCTGATTTAGATGATCTTTTACCATTTTTTTGTGCTAACAATCAACTGATTTGCAATAAGTCAGTGTTTTTCTTTTTTGCTTTCATAATGTACTTCCCTGGCTAAACATGAACAGATTATCTA
The DNA here is from genome assembly GCA_016746295.1 of Potamilus streckersoni. NCBI lineage: Eukaryota > Metazoa > Mollusca > Bivalvia > Unionida > Unionidae > Potamilus > Potamilus streckersoni. The sequence goes on along the minus strand of JAEAOA010001782.1, from coordinate 1,414,602 downwards.
AATGAAAATGCAAATGTCTATATGTTAGACCTATATTTATCACTTGCATAAGATGACATACATTAGGTAAAAAGCAGTTTACTTTGCACACAATAAAATGATTAATATTAAGACAGTAAAATGAAGTTTTCCATTTGAGTTATAAAGGTTGAATAATTGTCGAAACAAATATTTTCCAGTGAGATAATAGGTAGATGTCCTATTTAAATAATAGGTGGCAGACAATTTAAGGCTTCATATATAGGCACAGTTTATATATATATATATATATATATATATATATATATATATATATATATATATATATATATATATATATATATATATATATATATATATATATATATTGAAATGCCTATATCATAATCATCAAAGTCTGTGGCTCCTGCTGGGGCATATGCCACCAAAAAAGTGTCTCCAGCCATCCCTGTCTTCAGTAAGTATCTCCAGAACCGGCTATATATGAAGTCTTAAATTGTGAGTAAGTGTATATATATATATATATATATATATATATATATATATATATATATATATATATATATATATATATATATATACATATTGTTAAAAATGTTAATATCTGATGAGATCATAAAAATATTTTTGAAAGAAAACTTTACTATTAAAATTTGTGAATTTCATTATGACATTGAAAACACCTTTCCAATGATAAAATGAATGATTTTGTCATTTTAATCAAATAAAAGCCTATTTTTGCCATATGGTAAAAGAAATCAGATGGGATCCACTGTCTCCATATTCAGAGAGGGTTCATGAGTGAGGGAGAAATTTAGGAATAAAAGCTGTAAAGTATTATTGGTTTGTAAGTGGTGTGGGCCAGGAGTTCGGTATAAATGTGTGTTACTTTTACAGTCAAACTTTCCATAAGGTCAACCTTTATTAAACAACATCTTGTCTTCAAGAACCACTTTTTCTATAACCCATAAGCTCAATTATTGTAGAAATAAACCTTTAAGTAACCACCTGTCTTAGGAGGACACTTTTCTTTTCTCATACATATTTAGTATATCCGGATTCTCCTAGATGATACTAATAAAATATTACCATATGTACTTGCTTAGAGGACAGGTCCAGCTGCAAACTACGATGACTCAGGTCTGCCTTGGCATAATGCAATGGTAGATCGGTGTCTGCAGTTTGTTATGAGTAATAAGTAGAACAAACAGTAAGAACCTTGATCGGCAGGCACATTATGCTAAGCCAGATCAGGGTGTTCAATGTTTGCAGTTTGACTCGACTTATAAGAAAGTGTAGATAGTAATTTTCTACCTATTATAATGTAATTTAAATAATCAGAAATGTTTTGAATGCCATCATTCATTAAAGTGTTAATAGCAGACAGATCTTTTGGTAAGGGTTATCAAGCATTCTTTTCTCTCAGCTTATAAATTATGAACAAACAAAAAAAATTGTCTCTTTCATTTCAGCCTTCTTTTACCATTTTTTGCAGACTTCATTGAACAAAATTTTGCTATGGTCATTTCTTCATCATATACATTATTGAATCAGATTAATATTAGGAAATTACTCTCAATTACTTCCAAGTCTATCCCTCCCTGAAAGACACAGAATAATGTCTTTCCATCTGTATAGATGGTATACAATCAAAGCAAGTTTAGGGGCAAAAAACAATTCTGTACAATCACATCTTCATCTGAGTCAATCTGCTGGAAGCCCACTCACAACACTGCTACAGTATAGGTGAAAAGTCATAGTGTATGTCATTGTATGCCATTGCAAGAGCCAGGATAAAATGTCCTATCATTTGTGAACCACCAACACCAGATGCACATTGCATACATCATTTGAAGGTCCTTTAAGGACCCAGCATAGACAAGGACTGGAGGAAAGTGATTGCTATATCTGTTGGAGAGCTGTGATGGACAGGGTGAGAGACCACGGTCATATTACAGACAAGTACTACAATGTAATCATAAGCTATGCATCTGCCTTAAAGAAAAAAAAAAGGTGCCAGCTGTGATTCATAACTAGTGCAGCTATGATGGGCACATCATCATGTTAATGAGGGAAACAACCACTGTAAGAAAGATAGATGTCATCCCAAACAAAATAGACAAATACTTTGAACTCTAATAGTTGCAGTTTGTCAGTAGTCTTCAATAAGCTGACAATAAATCTGACCAAGGTGAGCAAGGAGGGATTATAGTACCACAACAGTGCACAGAACAATGGAACAGCAGACCATGGCATTGTCCTTTGTACCAAAAATGGTATCTATTTAAATGAATACAGGAATAGCTGAAGTGATTCAAGGTAAAACAGCTTCTACTGATAGAAATCTTCTGCAGACAGCTTAGCTATATGATCATAATCAAAAAAGAACATGAGCATGATAAGAGTTTGTGGAATGTGTTTAAATGCCAAAATCTTGAAGACTACAATGATCTTTACCTGATTACTAATGTGTTTAAATGTCAAAATCTTGAAGACTACAATGATCTTTACCTGATTACTAATGTGTTTAAATGTCAAAATCTTGAAGACTACAATGATCTTTACTTGATTACTAATGTGTTTAAATGACCAAATCTTGAAGACTACAATGATCTTTACCTGATTACTAATGTATTTAAAATCTTGAAGACTACTATGATCTTTACCTGATTACTAATGTGTTTAAAATCTTGAAGACTACAATGATCTTTACCTGATTACTAATGTGTTTAGATGCCAAAATCTTGAAGACTACAATGATCTTTACCTGATTACTAATGTGTTTAAATGTCAAAATCTTGAAGACTACAATGATCTTTACCTGATTACTAATGTGTTTAAATGTTAAAATCTTGAAGACTACAATGATCTTTACCTGATTACTAATGTGTTTAAATGCCAAAATCTTGAAGGCTACAATGATCTTTACCTGATTACTAATGTGTTTAAATGCCCAAATCTTGAAGACTACAATGATCTTTACCTGATTACTAATGTGTTTAAATGTCAAAATCTTGAAGACTACAATGATCTTTACTTGATTACTAATGTGTTTAAATGACCAAATCTTGAAGACTACAATGATCTTTACTTGATTACTAATGTGTTTAAATGACCAAATCTTGAAGACTACAATGATCTTTACTTGATTACTAATGTGTTTAAATGTCAAAATCTTGAAGACTACAATGATCTTTACTTGATTACTAATGTGTTTAAATAACCAAATCTTGAAGACTACAATGATCTTGACCTGATTACTAATGTTTAAAATCTTGAAGACTACTATGATCTTTACCTGATTACTAATGTGTTTAAAATCTTGAAGACTACAATGATCTTTACCTGGTTACTAATGTGTTTAAATGCCAAAATCTTGAAGACTACAATGATCTTTACCTGATTACTAATGTGTTTAAAATCTTGAAGACTACTATGATCTTTACCTGATTAATAATGTGTTTAAAATCTTGAGGACTACTATGATCTTTACCTGATTACTAATGTGTTTAAATGTCAAAATCTTGAAGACTACAATGATCTTTACCTGATTACTAATGTGTTTAAATGACCAAATCTTGAAGACTATAATGATCTTTACCTGATTACTAATGTGTTTAAATGACCAAATCTTGAAGACTACAATGATCTTTACCTGATTACTAATGTGTTTAAATGCCAAAATCTTGAAGACTACAATGATCTTTACCTGATTACTAATGTGTTTAAATGTCAAAATCTTGAAGACTCCAATGATCTTTACCTGATTACTAATGTGTTTAAATGACCAAATCTTGAAGACTATAATGATCTTTACCTGATTACTAATGTGTTTAAATGTCAAAATCTTGAAGACTACAATGATCTTTACTTGATTACTAATGTGTTTAAATGACCAAATCTTGAAGACTACAATGATCTTTACCTGATTACTAATGTATTTAAAATCTTGAAGACTACTATGATCTTTACCTGATTACTAATGTGTTTAAAATCTTGAAGACTACAATGATCTTTACCTGATTACTAATGTGTTTAGATGCCAAAATCTTGAAGACTACAATGATCTTTACCTGATTACTAATGTGTTTAAATGTCAAAATCTTGAAGACTACAATGATCTTTACTTGATTATTAATGTGTTTAAATGACCAAATCTTGAAGACTACAATGATCTTTACCTGATTACTAATGTGTTTAAATGCCAAAATCTTGAAGACTACAATGATCTTTACCTGATTACTAATGTGTTTAAATGTCAAAATCTTGAAGACTACAATGATCTTTACCTGATTACTAATGTGTTTTAAATGTCAAAATCTTGAAGACTACAATGATCTTTACCTGATTACTAATGTGTTTAAATGTCAAAATCTTGAAGACTACAATGATCTTTACCTGATTACTAATGTGTTTAAAATCTTGAAGACTACTATGATCTTTACGTGATTAATAATGTGTTTAAAATCTTGAGGACTGCTATGATCTTTACCTGATTACTAATGTGTTTAAAATCTTGAAGACTACAATGATCTTTACCTGATTACTAATGTGTTTAAATGACCAAATCTTGAAGACTACAATGATCTTTACATGATTACTAATGTGTTTAAAATCTTGAAGACTACAATGATCTTTACCTGATTACTAATGTGTTTAAAATCTTGAAGACTACAATGATCTTACCTGATTAATAATGTGTTTTGCTTTCTGATGTGATTGAAGCATTTCAATACACTTCAATAAAAATACTATGGACTTATCTGACCCATTACTCCAGCTCTCCAGGAATTAGCAGAAAGACTGTTAAGCTTGAGTTGGTATTAGACATGGACCTGTTTGTTGAGAATGGCATCTGTGGCAGCTTTTCATTGGTGACACAGCATCACACAGAAGTGAATAATCCAATGTGCCCAGACTGACAGCAAAAAGCCAAACAACTGGTAACCCACCTTTAAGAAAACAAGCTATACAGCAGAGCTTTGATTCAGAGTCTGGTGGCTTTAAGTGGATCAGCCACTGGATCTCAAAATAGCTCTACCTTAAAATGTGGATAAAACTCACCACAAAGCTGGCAGAGTGGCATGTCTAATGAATGAATTAGTGTGCACCAAGTGAATGAAGCTAGTTCCAAGTCTTTAAAAACAAGGAATGCTGCGTAGTCCATTATTGAAACCTCAAGCTCTACACCAGTCTTTGGATGAACATCACCAAGGTCCACTGTGTACTAGAGATCAATCCATGAGCATGGATGGTGCTAACACACAGCTCAACACTGATCGCAGGACCAAGAGAAGAACTTCTTGAGCTTAGTGAACTGCTGATCTGGATGGACTTTGTAAGGTTAGAAGGCACAAAAAGAGAAGCTGCATTACTTGGTTGCTGACCTGGCATTTAATATGTAAAATTTTCAGACACAACCTTGTTGCTGTCAAATCAACAAAGGCCAGCCTTAATCTCTAAAGCCAGATCTACACAGAAATATCAGTCCTGTGTCTGAGCAGGCTCCTAATGTATATCTTATACAGCTGTATCAAAAGCCAGATATGGATATAGGGCTACACTAATGTATGCAGACATTGATATCATGCTTATGGGTAAAAAGAAAGATGTATACCTGGACAGTTTCCAAAGTAATACAAGTTTGACCATGAGGGCTGACATCTCTATATTAGGGAGGCAAGTCCCACATTCCTGGACAACCTTATTAGTACTGCTTGTATCAAGTCCATTGACCAAATCAAAAAGACCATGTGGAGTTGAAGTTGGAAATACTTCACTACTGTTTCTCTTGGAAGCATTTATCAAGGTTGTCAGTCAATTCATAACACTGTGAGCAAGGTTGTCAGTCAATTCACAACACTGTGAGCACTATTTTCAGACAGGACTACATTGTTGTACCTGGCATAGTGAAGATCACCACCATGATCTCTATGTATCTTACATGTGATGCTGTGAGCATATCTTACATACACCAGCAATAAGACTGGTCCTGACTTTGTACTCAATAGTTTTTCACCTGACCAGAATCCATGAGGGCCTTAATGATATATAATTATAATACTGCCATTTTTGTTAATTCCTCACAGTAAAGCTTAAAAACTGGCTTTCCTCTGTTTGTTGCTTAAAACACCATTAGGTGTGAGGCTCAGTATGTTAGTGCACATCAGACTAGATTCACAACCAAACTAAACCATGTTTTGCATGCACTTGAGGAGTAATTTGTGTTACATATCTTGCTTAAAAGCCTATTATTAGCCTTGCAAGCCCTGGGGTAGCAACCAGACATAGATAATGAATAGGAATCATCAGTGCCACCTGCCAGTATTGAAATTTGCATGAGAGTACTGGAGCAGCTCACTGGCATGAGAGTATTGGAGCAGCTTGTTGGCATGAGAGTACTGGAGCATCTCACTGGCATGAGAGTACTGAATCAGTTTACAAAACAAGTGCCTGGTATTGACAAGGAATACAAACCAGTGGTGCAGTAAAGTTGGATACTGTAAAAAATTTGTAACAATGTATTTCTGAACATACCACTGTTTACCACATAATTATATTAGGGACCAACAATTCAATGTTCTGGGGCAGGTGTATGACTCTTGTGTTTTAACACCTTTAAAAAATAGTTTATTGCAAAATAACAACATATTTATGATGTTATCTGGAAAAATATGAATTGATATAAAAAAATAAATATGTGACACAGGCCAAGATCTGTATTACTACATCATATCAAACAAGTTCTCCCCTTCTAAGTTGCACACTCCTTTCAGTTTTGTAATGTATACTTTGAAAAATATTAAATAGAAATTTGGCCTTCTATTGGTTGGTTGGTTGAATTTTTACGGCGCACCAGCACAGAGGCCATACAAAAGGTTATATCCTTCATTATATACAAATGGTAAAGAGGTTCTGTATCGGCCAGCGATACAAAACCAAAAAGCTAAAGGTAAAACGATAAGAATGGTAACGGTGATAAAAAATAAAGTTTCCCTTTTTATAAAATTATTGTAACAAATATTGTGGAACCTCTGAAAAAGTTCCCACATGACATACATAACTGGGACTAGGTCTAGATATAAACTGTGCAGTTGTGTCATCAGTCTGTCTGCATTACTGAGATGGCGATTTACTCTTTAGCTTCAAATACTTCAGAAATGTTGTATGGGATATGTGAATTGATTTAAACAGCAGTCATAGGCAAGTGGAATTTTTTGTACTTCTGTAATGGAATATAGGTATTGGACTAGTAAGTAACCCCTTCTTCACACACACTACTTCCTAGCAAATTTCAGTGCATATTAACAAAATAACAGTATTTAAATACATTTATTTATATACAGAAAGCTCATTATTCTACAGTACTTAAAAACTATTTGTATGGTATCATTACAAGAGGTCATTGATGCACTGTACTTAATGGAGATAATTAAAGCATACGTTATTAAAAATGAAGATATAGTCTCTTTCTAACAAATGTGGACTATATTTTAAGAATCATTTGGATATTCTTTATCAAAAAATGTTTAATCAGTATTATTCCATATTATGTTTATTTTATACTTGAACAGTAGCAAGAATTGAAAATGTAAACAATCATAATTTCCATCATGTGTATCAATAATGAAAAAGTCTCATCAACAGTGATAGCAAAATATAAATCATATATCTTTACCTCATTAGAAACAGCTGATGCTCTTTGTGATGATTACCTATATTTTGCAAATGTTTTATCTTGGATTTACTAAACAAATTTGATTTCTCAGTAATATTAACAGACAAATTGAAATGTCCAATGCTTAATCTTGCTCCTTTACAAATTCCAGTTTTGAATCCCTGAAGCTGAAATGAGTTTTCGGTGGTTTTGGTTTCTTAGATGATTTATATTGTGAACAGTTCTGGTTTCATTAAAGTGATCAGTTAGTCACCAGCTTAAGTATTAAATAAGGGTAAAGTTTTATTGAGACATGGAAGCATTTCTCACCATGCCTATAAACTTGACTCCCTAAATCAATTTTACTTAGACTGGATTTTAAAACTTTCAATACAAGATTTCTTCTGCAAAGTACTTGGTCTCTCACTTTTGTAATCTGGTCTGAATAGGAAATCACAGTTTCATATGAGAACTCATTATGAAACATATTGTCTAAGATATTGTTATCAACCTCTTTTTTTAATTTCTCAGCAGTAGACAAAATGACATACTAAATTCTCATTGCTAATTATTGTACCCACTGAGTATTTCCAGCAGCAAAAGTGCTACTTTCACCAAATACTAAAATTACAGATGTGTGTTGACATCTTTTTAAAAAGTTAAAATGTATAGTAATAAATCATTTCTAACAGTTTATAAGTGGTCTATTGCATTTTAAGTTGTAAACAGTGGAGAGAACAAGTTGGATGCAGGGTAGGAATGTCAAGCCATATGGAATTAAACCTGTGTCTCAAACAAAGGACAGTTATAACCATGTCTTGAATCTTTACTTTGTCTAAATTAATTTCAAAACAAGACTTTAGCGACATGCCATTTTAACCAAATATGTCTGAATTTCTTAAAATTACAAACACATGTTGGCATTTTTGAATAATTAAAATGTATTGAAATAAATCATTCTGAATATTTTGTAAGTCAGCTATTGTTCAATATTTCAAGTTATAAAAGTAGTTCCAGGCTGTGTGTGAAATTTTAGGTGTGCAATATAGAATCAGATTGAACATCTGAAATGCACACCAGATCAGTCATGTTTGAAATGCACACCAGATCAGTCATGTAATATTAAATGTAATAAAATTGTATTTGTAATATTCACAATTAAGTTGTGACAGATATAACCACTTTATACAAAAACAAGTTAATCTGTTGAACAATTTTGACATCAATAAAGAGAACATGATGTTAATAACATTTAAGTCATAACAAGATTCCTCATGAATTAACATACATTGCTTACTTACATAAATGACTGATATACCAGTTTAATGAAAAAGTACTATGGTAATTAACACTGGAAAAAATTACATTGGTAAGCAGTATACTAGAATTACTGTGCACCTCTGGGTGAAGAGTATCTGCACCAACTTGACATGCCCCAGTTAGATTACTCTTCCATGATCTCAGACAAAAAGTTAGCCCTTTTTATAATCAATGTATATTCTTCCATGATCTCAGACAAAAAGTTAGCCCTTATTATAATCAATGTATACTCTTCCATAATCTCAGAAATGGTCAGGCAGTGTATAGCAGATAAACAGTATTGAAACCACCCAAACTACCCTTAGCAAACCTGCTATCAGCCATGGGTGTTTGTGAATTCACTGTTGGAACAAAACCTGAAAGTGCTGCTCGCAGTGGGCAATGGGAGCAATTGTCAACATGGTAATGAGTGATATGGCCTTAAAAGATTTGTGACATTTTCATTTCATCTTTGAGGACAAGAAGTTATCACTTATTATAATCAATGTATACTCTTCCATGATCTCAGACAAGAAGTTATCCCGTATTATAATCAATGTATACTCTTCCATGATCTCAGACAAAAAGTTAGCCTTTTTTATAATCAATGTATATTCTTCCATGATCTCAGACAAAAAGTTAGCCCTTATTATAATCAATGTATACTCTTCCATGATCTCAAAAATGGTCAGGCAGTATAGAAGATACAGCAAGGACCATTCCAACATGTTGTCCAATTTCTGCATATCCAGAACACCTTAGGTGCTTGCTGAGACACTCAAAGAATGCCTTCAGCAGCTGTCTAAGGCTCTTCGCACTGGTTAAGTTAGGAAAGCAAGATATACAGTGACCTTTATAGCACTAGCCACTTGGCTCAAGGGTTTTAGATGGGTGTACTCTGAACTCTTACAGTATCAGATATAATTGATGAAGATTTCATATGCTTGGCTTTCAAACTTTGTTTCAATCCAATACATGGTTTACTCCATTGGCTAGTACTATCTGTCTACTTTCTCCAGCTTCTATTTGCATGACATGGTATCAGCAACTTGAGAGATGAATTTTGTTGGGCCACTAGTTGTTGCCCAGACAGTACATGACATGGTATTGCCAACTTGAGAGATGAATCTTGTTGGACCACTAGTTGTTGCCCAGACAGTGCATGACATGGTATTGCCAACTTGAGAGATGAATTTTGTTGGGCCACTAGTTGTTGCCCAGACAGTACATGACATGGTATTGCCAACTTGAGAGATAAATCTTGTTGGACCACTAGTTGTTGCCCAGACAGTACATGACATGGTATTGCCAACTTGAGAGATGAATTTTGTTGGACCACTAGTTGTTGCCCAGACAGTACATGACATGGTATTGCCAACTTGAAAGATGAATCTTGTTGGACCACTAGTAGTTGCCCAGACAGTACATGACATGGTATTGCCAACTTGAAAGATGAATCTTGTTGGACCACTAGTTGTTGCCCAGACAGTACATGACATGGTATTGCCAACTTGAGAGATGAATCTTGTTGGACCACTAGTTGTTACCCAGACAGAATCTTGATGGACCACTAGTAGTTGCCCAGACATTGCATGACATGGTATTGCCAACTTGAGAGATGAATCTTGTTGGACCACTAGTAGTTACCCAGACAGTACATGACATGGTATTGCCAACTTGAGAGATGAATCTTGTTGGGCCACTAGTTGTTACCCAGACAGAATCTTGATGGACCACTAGTAGTTGCCCAGACATTGCATGACATGGTATTGCCAACTTGAGAGATGAATCTTGTTGGACCACTAGTAGTTACCCAGACAGTACATGACATGGTATTGCCAACTTGAGAGATGAATCTTGTTGGGCCACTAGTAGTTACCCAGACAGTAATATATGTGATGGAGAAAGGAAAATAGTTAGAAAATCTCTGAAATTTTTTGCCCAATTATGTAACTATAAATCCACCTCCACCCTTCCCCAGAAATGTGAGCATCTTGTTTCACTCGAGCTTAAATTGTTAACATAAGGGATACATGTGCTCACCTAGTGTGAGCATTCATTAGTAAAAATTACTTTCTTCTGTCTCTATTGGAAAGATGATTGCTGTCTGAGAGGAATGGATTGGAGGTAGCAGAGAGCAATTTCCTAATGCTAATGTAATTGGGTAAGTATTTTTGAAGAAAATAATTTACCAACAAATTTATTTTTTTGCAATTCCAATGATTGGTCATTTTCATTTGTAATAGAATGGCTCCACAGAAAAGTAAAGAAACATTTGAAAAAATAGACAGGTACCAGTTTTTAGTTTCATAAATTAAATTTCTTCTTGAAATAACTTTATATGATTAGTTTTTAGGCAAACCAGTTTTACAGAATCCTTGTTCATTGCAATATTATTCAATAATTTTGTCACTTTTTCAGAGTCTGCTCCAATATCCCTCCCTCACCTACAGGATATTGAGTCGGTTGTTCTTTTAGACCCCAAAATACTGCTGGATAAACTTTCTGTACTTCTTATGACATCACCAAGGATGTCTCAGAGTATTAACGCCAAGAAGCTTTTCCGGCTTGGCTCTACGGGAGTCATCTCTGCAGGGGATTTGCTGAATCTCTGTACAAACTTAGAACCAAATGGTCCCCAGATATTAAACTTCATGGAATGTTGTGGATTGATATTTCGATGCCGGGAACCTAAAACAGGAAGTACTGAGTACTTTATTCCATATTTTGCACAGGAGACCAGCTTAGATTCAGAGATACTAAACCATGAAGTACCCAATGAATACATTTTACATTTACAGCTCAAACATCACAGCTCCACGCAACTCTTCCTACATCTGGTGTTTACCATGGCCAGCAAATCAGAAGGAATGTCAGCATCTTCAATAAAATGTCTAAATTGTTGTCAAATTCAGTACAGTGGTGTTAATTTTACTATTCTTCATCATAAAAAGGAAAATAGGATTTCCTTTCTCTTTAAAAGGTATGAAATTTATATCAGTTGTCTGCAGTGAAACTTGCAGACATATTCAAAACTCGGGGTAAATATATAGGTACTATTAAGATAGGGGTTTATAAATATTTTTCCTTATGAGCAGATGTCCTTTATTTGAAGTTCTTTGCCATGACAGGTTTCACTGTATAATCATTACTTTGTTTTCATAGCATCGTCTGTGCAAATTAACCATATATATCATGAATTGTGCATATCCATGTTCAGTTTCCAGGTTTTAATGGCAACTGTCCAAGAATCACAACTGTTTGTGTTTATTTAATTATATCTTGCAGAGTTAATGTAAAAATTAATTGTTCATTTCTGAAAATAGTACTTAGAATCCAAGATAGAAAATATCAGTAGGTCAGGTTAGCATGCTTAAGATTTGAGAATGATCTGTGACGGTAGATTTTTAATCAAAATTTGTTTCCTACCTGGAAAGTGTAGATGTGATATAGGTGTCAATCTTTTGGTGAAAAGATTGGCAGCACCACAATCAGTATTTTTTTTTTGCTCTGTTGGTATACATTTTATAAATTTAGGTTCAGCTCATATTAGTAGGATAGTGCGACAAAGCTGTCACTTTTCTAGTAGCTGTATTGACTGTTATCAGTTTAGAGATTTTTCATTGCATGTATTGATATAGTCTAACATAGCATGAATCATTATGAAACTTAGGATTCCCTTTTTGACCATAATGTCAAGATCATGCTCAAAGGAAAGATTTTGGTACAAGTTTTGATAGATACTTATATTTCCTAAACAACATGATTCATTTTGCTTGATATATCATTACAAAGTTGAGACATTTCAGCAGCACCACTTTTTTCTTACAGTCAATGTCACAACCATTGTAAAGTTGCATGGTGTTAACATTTTTTTTTTCCTTTGATTATAAAAACATCTTATTTTCCTTGTTCATATTTAGGGTGAATCATTATAAAAGTCATTTTTTTTTCTTGCAACATATTTGCTGAACCATTTAATCGCAATGTCAAGATAACGCTTTGTGCAATAATGCTCCAGTCATGGACTCAACTTGCAGTTCTTGGCCTTCATTTTTTTCTCTTTGGGTATTTGAATAATTATCGCTAAATATATTAATTGTAACTTTTAACAGATTCTTATGTAAGGAAAAATTTAAAAATTGCAATCTGAATAAAGAGATTAAAAGTACCAGATTGAAGTATTTACAGTTTCTTTGGATTGTCACATACAGATAAATAAAAGGGTATAAAAATTACTCTTTTCATTTTTCATCCAATTTTCAGGGAAGAGAAATCGGTAAAGCTGTTGGATGTTTATTACTCTTTGTATCGTCTTTGTGAACGTGTGCTGGTGCCCATAAATATGGGATTTGTGTTGGGACCACCCTGTCCCCTTGAGGATGAGTGCCAAAAAAAAAATGGACAAAGTTCTATTCACATCATCAACCTTCAACATTGTGCTGATCGCAAAAATGAGTGCTGTGGAGATGTTCAGCTGAACCAGATGATGGAAGTGAAGAGATGGCTCACAGATTGTCCAGTATGTTTTCAAAATGGCATAGATAAGTATTTTTAATCAGATCAGGTACAAGGCTGGCCACATGTTACAAATATGCAGAGCTTAAAGTTGACAGTGCATATGTGCCATTTCTGCAGCATATGTTTAATTTAGCACACCTCTTATATGGTCTGTGGCCATTCTGGTGCCAATTTACTCACCATGTTTCAGAATCAAACATTATTCTAAAAGAAGATACTGCATATGCAAGACTTTTATCTGTTTCTAACAATTAACTAGTTTGATCAAAACGATTATAGAATTTTCCACAAATCACAGATTTAGATAGCCATGGTCACTGAAATGTTTGTTTTGTGTTGGTCATTACAAAATGTATCAGAACAAATGCCTTTATAACCAAGACTGGGATATCCTCTTCTAAGCATGGTGCGTACTGCGTACTCTTGCCATTCATTAAGCTGATTGCTAATTTTATTCAATGATTGCTTTTGAGTCTGAAATTGTAAAATATTGGTAGCGTTGAAATCATTCTGAGATGGAATAAAAACTGAATGAAATGGCTGAACAAGCTAGTGCCACTCAATCATGTAATTATCACACAGAATAATGAATAGTATAAATGATCCAAATACAGATGACATTTACAATTTTTTCCATAAAACATCTGTGGCATGAATGATGTGGTATGCATGAATTGATGAATATAATTATTTTTTATTGAGAAAGGTAAAAAGGAAATGCATTATCTGTCCAGCATCAGTCCATAAGGCATGAGCTTTCTACTGTGATGTATCGTCAACCTTTCTCTCCAAAAATGCTTAATAGAATTTGACTAGATATGACAGAAAGAATACTGGCATCAGGACTGGACAGTTTTTAATAAGATGCCAGTTATCTATAAACAATTGCTATTTTTCTCATTTTCTCCATACTGCTCATCAAATTTTACCAAATTTTATTTCTGGCATGAAAGCTCTCAGATCTGTACAAATGCTAACAGATTGCCAAATTTTATTTCTGGCATGAAAGCTCTCAGATTTGTACAAATGCTGACAAATTGCCAAATTTATTTCTGGCATTAAAGCTCAGATCTGTACAAATGCTGACAGATTGCCAAATTTTATTTCTGGCATTAAATCACTCAGATCTGTACAAATACTGACAAATTTTATTTCTGGCATTAAAGTTCTCAGATCTGTACAAATGCAGACATATTACCAAATTTTATTTCTAGCATTAAAGCTCTCAGATCTGTGCAAATGCTGACAGATTGCCAAATTTTATTTCTGGCATTAAATCACTCAGATCTGTACAACAAATGCTGACAGATTGCTAAGAAATATGACTGCTGTTGCTAAAATGGGAAATTTCCTTAAATTACTTCCTCAAAAGCCATGCAAGTGAATGTGACCAAATTTTGTGTAAAGCTTTCTGGTGTAAAGAACCATTAATATTGCACAAATGATGCTGATCAGCCACCAAATACTAACAACAGTGAACTTCTACATTGCTGCATATTACAATTTGACAATACATTTTTTTTTACTCAAAGTGTCCTTGCTTTAACAACTTTCAGATTTAGACACATGATACTGTTCAAATATAGCTACCATTACTAAAAGTAGAAAAATTTATTTACACAATTTTAGCTCTGGAAAATGCTGAACATACGAACTTTGCTACAAAGAGTTTTGGCATATGGACCATTCAGTATTGTACAGGTGAAACATTGATACAAAGAGTTTTTGCATAGGGACCTTTCAGTATTGTACAGGATACAAAGAGTTTTGGCAAATGGACCTTTCAGTATTGTACAGGTGGAACTTTGATACAAAGAGTTTTGGCATAAGAACTTTTCAGCATTGTACAGGATACAAAGAGTTTTGGCATAGGAACTTTTCAGCATTGTACAGGATACAAAGAGTTTTGGCATAGGAACTTTTCAGCATTGTACAGGATACAAAGAGTTTTGACATAGGAATCTTTCAGTATTGTAAAGGATACAAAGAGTTTTGGCATAGGGACCTTTCAGAATTGTACAGGATACACAGTGTTTTGGGATAGGGACCTTTCAGTATTGTACAGGATACAAAGAGTTCTGGCATAGGGACCTTTCAGTATTGTAAAGGATACAAAGAGTTTTGGCATAGGGACCTTTCAGAATTGTACAGGATACACAGTGTTTTGGGATAGGGACCTTTCAGTATTGTACAGGATACAAAGAGTTTTGGCATAGGGACCTTTCAGTATTGTACAGGATACAAAGAGTTTTGGCATAGGAACTTTTCAGTATTGTACAGGTGATGCTGATCTGCAGTCAGATTTGGAAGAAAATACACAAACTAGAGAAACCTTGAAAGTTGTTGTATGAAAGGAACAGAATTGAATAAATTAAACAATATATTTATATTATTGTACAATATATATGACTCCACATAATCCAAAAGAGTCTCAAGTTTCACAATGTCTGAACATTCCCCAACTCACAAAACTCATCCAATGATAGTGAAATATGTGTATGAAGACTTCCCAGTTTTATTTGTGTACATCATGTTATTTATGATTAATTGTGCATACATGGTTTTACTGAAAAGTTTGTTCTAAAAGCCTTTAAAATATTTTTCTCCAACAAATATGTTCACCAATCACATTATGTTAGGAAATTTTAGCCTGGTACATAGCGAACCCAGTCCTGCAAAAAGATTAATATAGTCTTTTCCTGTCTATTTCAAATTGCAGTAATTCTGGCCTATTATCTCACCTTGCTGCCACCAGGTGTCCCTAGTTTTTAGCTTTGCAGGTTACTGTTAACATCATTCAGTTTAACCTCCAACAATCCATGTCAATTTTGTGTTCCAATGGAAACATCCAACATTCTGTTTGGATCTGTTGTATTGATTAACCATTCTGCTGCAGGTTGTATACATTATTTTTACAGTTTCTGCCAAATTTGAGTGATTTTATACGGTTATTATTTTCAGGCAACTTTGACTATTTTTGCTTGCTCTGTTTTAGAATATTATCTTCTTGTTGGATTACTAATTTATGCTTTGTTTTCCCTTCATGTAGCATTTCAGTAGAAATATCAACTAAATGAAATACAGAAGTTCAAAGCAAGTCTTTAAGTTTTTAATGGAACACTGACTTATTTGTATTACTACATATAACAAGTTATTGTTTTGTTGTCTCATCATGTCTCATTTCAGCAAATGTCATCTTAATGCTATAATGCAAGTTCAGAGCATTGAAACCTAATATGACTCTTGTTTTATATATACTAAGTATCATCTGTGACATGCAGCATGTGTAATGCATAATCAGAGAAAGTCTTGGCTACAGTATTGACTAGTTAGTAACATACTGAATTGCTAATCTATGCTTTGGTTTTGCTTCTTTTGTCATATCAGGATAAATGTCTTCTAAATGCATGAAATGCAAATTTCAAAGCAGTTGTCCGTAAGAGAAGGAAAGGCAGAATAAGATGAGGAAGATGATTTAAAGTTTATTGCTGGTGATTCTGATTCATGGGGGAGTGTCCCCCAATTTTAGGCAGCTCAGTGGGTATAAGCCCCCCTCCCCAGCATGTCTGAACATGGCCTTTAGGCCTGTAAGTCAGGAGTTTGTACCAGATCCATTGGATCCAACTCTTAACACCACACTGTTATCACCTCTGTTACCACCACACTTTTACCTCACTGTTACCACCACACTTTTACCACCACAGTTACCACCACACTTTTACCAGCCACCACTTATCATCCAGCATGGGAAGACACCCAGCCTGCTAGTTCATTATTTGCAATTCTGACGCGGGTGGGAAGTATCCCCCAATTTTAGACAGCCCAGTGGACACAAGTCTCCCCACCTGTGTGAGCATGGTTTCAGGATGCATAAGGTTTGTAACTGTATACAATGCATAAAAAAACTGCATTGTCACCAGCCATCATGAACTGAACCAACATGGGACCTTTACATTGAAATGGTCCAGCTAGCTGTAATCCATCTCTATCATCAACGAAATACTCCTACTTTGATAAAGACTAAGTGAGGAATATGTCCATCCAGCATGGCCCTTTGAGCGGTCAGTCCTGGTGATAGCCAGACCATCGTCCATACCACCAGCATCGAGGGTGACCATTTGCTGGGCACCATTTCATATATTCACTTATTGTCCACAAGACAAAGCTGGTGACATTTTTAAAGCAGATGGAATTGAGTCTTGATGCTACCTGTTACACCTTCTCCAAAGCTGCAAGCAGATTGGGCCTCGACACACAGTCCATGTGACAAAACTCCTTCAGATCATTGAAATATGACCATGGAACAGACTGAATTTTAGCTTTAAAGCCACTGTCAAGGACATTTGTATGGTGATAGTTTCCTAAAAATGCCCTCCACCCCTTACTACTACTCAAAACTATCAAGTTTAAGAATCAGTAGATCTTGACAAGGAGGATGAGACACCATTGGGTAACATTGATGGTAAATATAGACACCCAGCCTGCTAGTTCATCATTTGCAATTCTGACGCGGGTTGGAAGTATACTCCAAGATGGTATGAGTAAACTATATGGCTTTCTTCTCAGAAAGCCAAGTTTCAGCAACATTTCCACCTCACTGGGATAAAAACTTAGATGTCTCAGTTTTTGACAAGAATGTACACTTGTTCAGATGTCTGCTCCATTTTTTTTAATAAGACAAATGTGTTCCATATGATGTCAGAGCTGGTTCAGAACAAAGTTGCTACTTCATCAATGTTAGATTTTGCTTCATTGGCAATTTTCAGACTAGCTGAGAAATCCAGCAATAGCCATGCTTGGGAGGCAACAGACAGAATTGCTAGGGTCATTAACCTGGCATTTGACCAAACCACAACCAATGCTTTTGCAGCTTCAGCCAACTTATATATGATACAATTCCCTTATCTGCTGTCCATGATGTTCAATCCTCATCATACCCTTGCTTTATGGATGACCATTCATTGCCTTTGGAGAAACTGCCCTTCAAACTAGACACTCACCCACACAGGCATTTAAAAACACTCAGCCCCCACCAGTGCAAAAGAATTTTAAGCTTTCATGGACAAAGGATCTTTTCAGTTAGATTTGCACCAATTTGAATTCCAATCCTATGCCAGGAGGCAACAGTCTAACATACCTAGGAGCCAATCATACAGAAGTGGTGAGAAACCAAATTCCACCCCACCCCTTCTCTTTATTTTGTTCCCCTAAGACAGCACATACACAGATGGAAGAGTAATTTATTTTGCCTATTTATTGTCACAAGACCATAATGTGTATGAGCCCCTGGTACGTGCATTTAAGTCACAAAGGTAGATTTATTTATTGCATTGCTGACACATTCATTTTATCAATTGCATAATAGAGAAGTGAAATGACATTAAGATACAATATGCTTATTTAGTTGTTACAGTAAAACCCAGTTATCTTGATTATGTTGAAGGTGTAAAAAAAAATCATGGACATAGCCGGGTCATGAGATATCAGGGTTTAGTTGACAAAGCTACTGCAGAACAATCGTTTTGCAACTGAAATAACAGAAATGAGGAGTTTTGTTTCTAAAAACATGGCTTTTCTAGTTCATAATAAAAATAATAATTAAAAAATGCGAGGTTGCAGAAAAAAAGATTGAAGGTCTTTTATATGCAATTATGTAACAAATCACACATTTGCAACTCTCAAGTTTCTGTAACAATATCTGTGGTATAAAGTTGTTTTGATTTTCCTCAACAAGACAATAGTTTTCATACACTGACTAAAATCTAGGCCAATTTAAGTACATGTACATGAAGGACTATACTTTTTTAATAGTGTTTTCTGTTGTTACTGTTGATTTGTGACTAGTAGCAAAATGTAACTGAACAATTTTGTGTGTGAAAATTGATCGCATTTGTTGATCTTAAGAGGTTCTTTTACACCGGTATCTGCAGGATTTTGCTGTTACCAGAAAAAGTTGTTGATGTCAGTATTCATGTACCAAAAATCTTTAAAATGTTAAAGTCTTTAATGTTAATTGTTTCAACATCAAATTCTGTAAGAAGCCAACTTATTCTATTCATACAGTTGTTGTCCTGTATCCATTCTGACTTGGATCAGTGACTGTTGGCAAGAACACAGTGCCAGAAGAATAGTATGCGTATCACTTTAATAAATTGCAAGGCTTTGATATTTGATTCAGGATAATACAAAATGAAATTGATCCTCTTTCTCCTTCGTAGATGTTACATTTCAGTTACATTGAAGAATCTATAATCATGGCACAGCAATCGACAACTTCATTTTTAAACAAATGTTGGGTGCTGTGGATTTTTTTAGAGTATCATTGGTACTTTTATTTATTCTTGTTCAAAACAAATTGATCACATGTTTGTTGGGGGTGAATGAACCAGTTTCATTTGGAGTTTTGCAGGTTTTTATATAGATGATTGTAAGTCTAGCAATGCTGAAGCTGAATGTTATACTCACATAAAAGCATGGAAACACAATTTACTTTATAAGTGAACTATGACTCACACCAAGTATGGAAACACTATTTACTTTATAAGTGAACTCTGACTCACATCAAGCATGGAAACACTATTTACTTTATAAGTGAACTTTGACTCACACCAAGCATGGAAACACAATTTACTTTATAAGTGAACTATGACTCACACCAAGTATGGAAACACTATTTACTTTATAAGTGAATTTGACTCACACCAAGCATGGAAACACTATTTACTTTTTAAGTGAACTTTGACTCGCAACAAGCATGGAAACACTATTTACTTTATAAGTGAACTATGACTCACACCAAGCATGGAAGCGCTATTTACTTTATAAGTAAACTTTGACTCACACCAAGCATGGAAACACTATTTATTTTTTAAGTGAACTTTGACTCACACCAAGCATGGAAACACTATTTACTTTATTATAAGTGAACTTTAACTCACACCAAGCATGGAAAAACTATTTACTTTATAAGTGAACTTTGACTCACACCAAGCATGGAAGCGCTATTTACTTTATAAGTAAACTTTGACTCACACCAAGCATGGAAACACTATTTATTTTTTAAGTGAACTTTGACTCACACCAAGCATGGAAACACTATTTACTTTATTATAAGTGAACTTGACTCACACCAAGCATGGAAACACTATTTACTTTATAAGTGAACTTTAACTCACACCAAGCATGGAAACACTTTTTACTTTATAAGTGAACTTTGACTCACACCAAGCATGGAAACACTATTTACTTTATAAGTGAACTCTGAACCAAAGTTGTTAATCATATATGAAATAAATTTGTGACTGACATGACAATATTGGAATGGGATTACACTGTAGTTGTTCCACCAAATATCATCAAATTTATTTTATCTGTAAACTCTGTAAACTTTTCAGGTCACCTTGACTAAATGTAGCTAAAAGTAACTAATTCATTGTAAACAATTAATGTGAAATAAATTGGTTATTTTCAGCTATATTTTTATTGATGTTGACCTGATAATTTTCTGAGTTAAAGATAAGATCAAAATCATAATGCTGATTGGTACAAACTATATTGTCAGTGTTGATGTGGTGCTGTCCATTATGATTACAGCTTTCATAAAGGTCAGAAACACGTTCACTCAATTTCCTACTCTAAGGTATTGTTTACAACATAAATATCTCCACTTAGTGCAAGTGATAAACCATGCATTGGTTGATTAGCATTTGTACCAGTAACATTTGGTCTGTTCCGATGACTTCCATCCTTGCCGTTACGAGGTACCAATAGTAGCAGAAATGCCAGATTATTTCTTGTAAAATTTCTCTGAGATAGACACAGAAAGTTTCATTTTGTCAAATAAAGTGAGTTCACATGTTACTTCAGACCAAAACTTATGCCCATCATAACAGAGTGATCGATTTAACAGGGATCATTATAAGCTAGAAAAAATTCTTTACGTAACACTAGTTTCTCTAGATAAGTCGTTTTAACTGTATTCCTATCCCATGCAAAATAATTTGGCATCGTTTGTGACATCAGGTGTAATTTCAATATAAATTATGAGTATATTAATCAAAAACACATTACATATGGGATAAAAATACTTTAAAAGATTACTCAAATTCCACTTTGCATAATTTTTGACCAAATTTAACTGAAAGTAATCTAGCATGAAAACTTTTCAAAATTTAACTATGTTCCCAGGCTGCTATCAAATATGATTGTTGCTAACTCTGAATAGGAAAACATTTAAATAACTTTTCAATAACAGGTCAGTTTGACCTAATTTTGCAAAAAGCATGCCATCACAAAAGTCTTCAAAATTTGTCTAAGTGATGCAAATCTGCCATTAAATGTGATTGCCATTACTAAAAACTGAAAAAAACATTCAAACAGCTTTTCAAAAACCATTTAATAGAATTTGATCAAATTTGACAGAAAGTATCAAGTTTATACACATTATGTCAATTTGCCATCAGTGATAGCCAACTTGAATGATCTTTGAGCACCTTCTGATAAAAATAAAGCAACATATATGACAGAAAGCATCCTGACCTAAAATGATTGGCTGATGCCAGAAAGTATTTTTTATGTGTTAAATATATGAAAAT
Source organism: Potamilus streckersoni (assembly GCA_016746295.1). Taxonomy (NCBI): domain Eukaryota; kingdom Metazoa; phylum Mollusca; class Bivalvia; order Unionida; family Unionidae; genus Potamilus; species Potamilus streckersoni. Next base: position 1,392,552 of record JAEAOA010001782.1, on the reverse strand, counting down.
GATGATATGAATATATTCACATCATTAAAAGAGTAGTCATGTAATAGATACCTTTAAAAGAGTTCTGCTAAGAAAATCACTATGCAGAATTTGGCAACTTGTAAAATTTTGATGAGGTGTTCTGTAAGATGCATAAGTCTGCCTCAGCCATCCATATAAATGTTGCATGCAGGGCTATTAGGATGATGTCAACAGGTCGTGTGAAATGAAGATGCTCTAACTACTTAGGTCAATGGAGCTGTTCACATGTATTTTAGTAGCCAATTAACTTAGCATTTTTGGCTGTATCAGCTCCTTTTGATCTTACCTACTAAGTGATTGATCTTGACCAGTGTTTGATTTGTGTTCGTACAGATGGTAGTATTGTTTTAACCATTGAGGTGACCAATGTTTATTGTCAACAAAGGTTTGGGGTTTTTTTGTATTAATGGGTTGGTATATATAGAGGTTAAATATAAAATGAAATACAGTACTTACAAATATTAAACTTTGACAGGCAAACCCCTAATTTAAGTACCCATAAAAATGTTTTATGTCACAAAACTACTAAAATTGATATCTTCAAAAAAAATGATAATATAATATAATTAATCATCACATGTTCATGACTTCAAAGCCTGTACATGATCTTTTGTATAGATTTGTTAAGATATATTTTTTATGCCATGGCTGAAGACTGGAACATTCCTTGTCAGTCAGGCAAGAAATAGTGTTTCATGGTAGAATTCTTATGATAACTCATGATCTTTTTTTCCAGCCTGTTCTACCAATAACTTCAAGTTCCCAGAAAACACTAATTGAGACCGTGCCTTGGTCAATCTTCAACATGGTCTGCTTGAAGCTTAAGGTTGAGCAAACAATGGGAAATGATTGGCGAGGACTTGCTGGTAAGTTTGCTGCTGGTGTCTTGAAGCAGTAAGTAACTGAGCTGTTTATGGAAAATAATTGACGAGGACTTGCAGGTGAAGCTATCTTAGACTGATTAAGAAATTTGGGGGATAACAATCTTGCATGTGAGGATTTGTAATGTGTCGCATACAGTTGCAAACCATGTTTTAATAGTGATGCATTGGCAGAGCAAGTTGAAGTTGCAGCACTAAAACTATTAGTAACAAAATCCTCAAATGGAATAGTGTAGCCGTATTATAGCACATTACAGAAAACATAATGTTGCTAAAAATATTGTGTTGCTCGGTATCACATTGTGCATAGATCTGTATAATTCCTGATCATATCGAATACTTTCATTCTTACATAATACATAAGTGAGGTTCTGTTTAGACCAATAATTTTGTAAGTTATATAATAGAAGAGAAATGTTGCAGGAAACTTTTTATATCCTATGTAAATTTTGCTATCCATAAAATCTGAATGGAGAATGGTATGTGCCATCATTATCAAAATCACTAATACTGTCACCTCCTCCTCATCAATCTAGTATTTACAGATATGTGATCAGTAGCCATTTGTGTTTTCCTAAATGGACCAAGTAAGATTTTGATGAGATAACTTTAACGGATGAGCTTGTAAAATGTTTTCTTGTCCATCATCTGTCAACTTTTAGCACAAATTTACTATTGCTACTCCTCATAAAATACTTTTGAAGTTATTTAAAGGTTTTAGTTTCTCACACAGTTGTATATATAACCATGAAACTTTATTCATCTAATTAGGCATTGCCCACTGCAGGCCAAAGTGAACTACTTTTAATTTTCTAGTGATCCTGTTTAGATTTTGCATTTTGCTCAGTTTCTGTGACAATGATCTTCAAAGTAATGAAACTGTATTGGTAGTTTTATGTAAGAAAAGAGGTGCTCATGGAAAAAAAGAAACTATTGGTACACATTATGGACAAAAGTAGGGTATTGTAACGTACTGTTTATGATTCAGCATTTAAGTTTAGATTTTGCATTTAGTTTCCGTGCTGTCTTAATTGAATGCATGTATTCATCATGTCAGTTACTACTCACCCAAGTTAGGTCACTGTGACCTACATTTCTTTCTCCAGCAATTACATTTTTTATCTCAGATCATTTGCATTGTATCTAAACATGAAATTTAACTGATGTATTTGTGTTATTTATATTGATAACTTCACTGTGTACAGGACAAAATGATCAACTTTTACAGGGACTGTGGAAGGTTTTTGGGATTATGCCATGGATGCACATGCAGTATGCAGCATTCAGCCAAATTTTGGTATTGCATTCAAGTTTCTTATTATGTTTTGTGCAAGATAGGATGAGTTTACTGTGGTCATTATTCACTGTTGATTTGTTCTTTCTCTTAGACAGAGTCTTTGGAATAGCAACAAGAATCTGTTTAACAAACCAAAAGTAAATGTAAATGAGATTGCATCGCATTATATATATATATATATATATATATATATATATATATATATATATATATATATATATATATATATATATATATAAAACACTGTCTACTTTGATGCATTATCCTATACAATATTTGGTTGCATTATTGCAAGTCATGATACCTTGTCTGCTGACTGTATTAATACTCAAATTTCTTTCAGAAAGTTCATTATATTAAGTTTTAATTGGACAAGAAGTGTGAAATCTTTGTGACAATTTAATTTGGAGAGTATAATTTCATTTAGTTTTCTGCAGTGTTGTTCTAAACACAGTTATCAACATGTTTAGTTCTGTGTTAGATTTAAAGTTATTTGCACAAGGCTATGTAGCCAGTCCAGATAAACCATGAGACAAGGTAAATCATCTGCCAAGCTAAACCATTGGCTAAACTTACAATTTAAGTTAACCATCAGCCTCATGGAACAATCAGCATAGCTACACCATCAACCTACCTAAATCATCAGCCTGGCGTAACTATTAGTCTACCTAAACCATCAACCTAGCTAAACCATCAGCCTGGCTTAACTCTTAACCTACCTAAACCATCAACCTAGCTAAATCATCAACCTAGCTGAACCTTCAGTCTGGCTTAATTATTAGCCTACCTAAACCATCAACATAGCTAAACTATCAGCCTGGCTTAACTCTTAACCTAGCTAAACCATCAACCTAGCTGAACCATCAGCCTGGCTGGACCATCAACCTACCTAAACCATCAACCTAGCTAAACCATCAGTCTCTTTCAGTTAGATGCTTCACTACATAATACACATCATGGTAAAGGACTAAATTCTCAGCCATGAACATGACATGAACAGGGATCTGTGATATTTGTGCTATCAATTTTGATGCCATGCCATGTATAGTCTGACTATACCTCCCCGTTTGTTTGTACCCCAATGCTGATTTCAATAATGAAAATTATAAATTAGAAATGCACAGAACTTATTCAGATCATTCATTGATTTATAATTTCTAACCTGACTGGTACCAGGGTCTACCCTAACACCATTATATCTAGATATTTCATGCTTAATGCAAGTTTTAAATGTAAATTACTGCTCACACAAGATCCATTTGTCCAGTTCCTGGACAAGACCATTTTCATTGAAGGGGTGTATAAACAACTAAACATGTATATATGTAGAAAGAAAATACAATGTCATCTGCTTCCAATATTTACAATGTCAAAGCAAAGGAAAAGAATGACAATTACAAATTGGCCTTTCATGTGAATTTAACAAGCAGTGTAATTTCAACGTAGATGTGTCCAAAAAATATAGCTAATAATTGTCAACATTATGATATTTTTGTGGAATTATCCAGTGGTTACCAAATACCGTAAACTATGTCACAATGTTGTCTGAGGTAATCAACTTGCCCATAGTGTACGCAAAATGGCACCATGTTAGTATGGAAAGTCCTTTAAAGAGAATGCTAGTGTGGGGGCTATTCTGGTTAAATTTTTTAAATTGGTTGGCAGGGTACACAATGGGGAGATATATATATCCTTCATATTTGATTGGACTATCATTGGGGTGGGGGTGCCCTTTTGCATAATTATTCAGCCTATAAAGGATGCTGTTCATTACTATTTCTGTTTCCTGATGCAAGTTAGGAAAGAACTTAGAATGAGAACAACAATTCAATGATAGAATTGTAATTTAATGTTGTTGTTGTTCTGGGCCTTAACACCATTCTTCAGCTAACGATAGGCTATACATGGTAGCCAGTATTAATGGTAGAGAAAGAAACCGGGAAATCTGCGGAAAGAACCACCAACCCACGAAAAGCTACTGGCAAGCTTTCTCAAATATCCACGTTCACTGAATCATAGACTTGAACCCACACAGACAGAGGTGAGATGGCATTGATCCATAATGGAGATTGCTTTAGACCACTCAGTCACTGGAGGCCCCTGTCCATTTAATGTAAATTACCAGATTTATATTTGGAATTTTCATCTATGAAAGTATAAATGAGTAAATAATTTGTTTCACCACATTTACCATTTGCAGGGAAACCTACTTTAGCAAACACTTCATGATAAATACATCTTACAATAAAGGACAACATTTATGAACTCCTGTGGACTTTTAAGTTGTCCTCTATTGACAAGTTTCACTGTATAATGTTGTTGTTTTTTTTTTGCAAATAGGTGCTCTTGGCTATACAGCAGAACAGGTACAGTTTTATGGTACAGTCTCCAACCCACCTATGGAACTTCTGAAAGACTGGTGTTGCAGCAAGTTAGGAACAGTGGAACAGCTGGTAGAAGTGCTGAGGGGACCAGAAATGCTGAGAGAAGATATTGTAACAGTTCTTAAAAATGAATCGTGACAAAATCGTTCTGTCAGAAAAAAGGGGATTATATTGTTTATGATATATTTGAAAATTATTGTGTGAAGTTAATATAACTCTGGAAACCAATTCTCTAGCCATCAAAAATAAAAAAATCAGTCTTTCATAATTAATTCCTGTGAAATAATTTTCCACTTTATTTTGGTACATATTCCAATGCAAGTGTATGTGTGAAAATGATTTCATGAAGAAACAAACTGAGCTTCAGTACTATTTGTCTCTTTGAAAGTATAATTGCACTTAGTGTATAACCTGTAGTATTTTGGAAGATTGTTTGTATTTTTTTAAGACAGTTTGTATTTTTTGTGCTGCTTCTCATATTCTAACGCGAACCAGATTCACCTCTCATTGCAGCATATGGAAGAAAATGAAGTAATTATCTGGCACAATTTGATGCCTCTATTGGAGTTTAGAGACATGTTTCACCAACAGTAAATCTCATTGTGATTTAACATTGCCAACTTATCACATTGTGTGTGGTTGAGTATGTGGTAAATGCATGCAGGCTGAATTTTGTTTCCTTATATATTTCAAATAATAAATACCAACTTTTGGTGTTAAAATTTTTTGGGCTTATAGAGACAATTTCAGATAAACTGGCTGTCAAACTTATATTGATACTGTTGGTTAGTTTGAGTCTGACCTAGCCTATTCTTTAAATTGTGTCATTTAATGAAGACACAGTTTTTGGCACATCAGTGTACCATCTAAACGCTTACAGGTATTTCTTGCAGTTCTTAAGTTGCTTTCTGCTGTAGGGTCCTTTTGGTGATATGCATTGAATATTTCATTATCAAATTATGTGTTGACATTGTAAATCTAGTTAGAATGGCATAACCTTATATCTGTGGCCATTTTAAATTTTGTGGCTGTATTGGATGACAACTTGAAATAAGCTTTTTCTTGGAATCCTGAATTGTTGCACTCTTTATCATGAAATTCCAAGACCATGCAAGGCAATATAAATAGACTGGAGCCTACAGGTTTAGATCAGTCAGTACATTGTCCATTAATTATTTATACCAATATATTCTAAAAGTAATGTCCACATTTCATTTTTGGAAAGCAAGAAAAAAATTCATATTGCAGAGGTGTGATGTATTCTGCAGTGCATTAGTTATAGTTCATAATGTACAAACCCAATTCTGTTTTGCTCAGGGCTGATATTTGCACTTGAAATATAAGCCTACCTCAAAACACTGCCAGTGTCAACAATAAGATTTGATAATGGGTAATAGTTAGGTTCAACATTTGTATGATTCCCATAGTATTCCTTTTCTGATGTAAAAAAAAGAATATCAATATGATTCATAAATTAACATGTAGCTTTTATCCTCATAATTCAATGAACAAATTTTTTCAAAATATAATAGATTATTCAGGTTATTCTCCACACATTTATTAAATTTAGTGATAGTGATACTGGTCATTAGGAACTTTGGACAAATGCATTGTTGTCACAAAGTGTAGCTGTGTTTTGTGTATATTTGCATAGTTAATACTCATACCTTTAGTGTTGTCTTTTTCATGGAAATGAATTTTGCTATTTGTATCCCCGCCCTAATAGAATTCAAAGTATAAATTTGTATCTTTGTTGAGGTTATTGGTTCAGCTTTACTGCACAAAAATTAATTAATGGGCATGGAGATTGTTTGGGTAATTTTTTTGGAATATATAGCAATGAAGTGTTGTTTTGGTTTTGTTTTCTATTGACCTTCACATAGGTCCAAAGTGAGTTGTGTTAACTAAGTCTTTCATACCCAGGGCATGAAATTGAGTCATACAAGTAGACATGTGCCAGAATGACTGATTGTGGACCATGGATCCTAAAATTCTAAAGGTTCTTGGTGGACATTATTTTTACCAAAATATATGTGGATGCCATATTTTCATGAAATTTATAACAAAATAAAATATTTCAAAGCAAATGTATTAGTTTTTGACAAAGATGAAAACAATGATATAGCTGATTGTCACGAGAAATTTTTTTTTTAGTTTTGGCGGATGGGCTGCTTTTTTAGTGTTAGTATAAGCCTTTATTTACTTTCATATTATTACTTATACAATTTACTTAATCTTTCAGAAAATTGTAAATTAGATATTGACTCAACAGCTGTTTTGTTCAGCTCTTTTTTCAGACTTTAATTTTTATTTGACAGCTAACAGACTTGTGACCTGATGGATGTTTTGATCAGGTCCTCAAGAAAGTCTAGGAGGATGGTAATAAAAGATAATTGTCATTACATGTGTCTCTTAATCCATGCCTAGATTTCAGATTTGGTTGATCTAAAGATATCATGTACTGACTCTGCAACACACTAGAGTTAAAAGCTGTGAGTGGATGATGTAATAATGTCAATGGTATAAAGCCTGGGCCAATATTTCAAGTATTGGGTCTTTAATAAATCCTGAAGAGCTGATATAATGTGTGTGGTATAGAGCATGAACCAATCTTTTAATTATAGGGTCTTTAATAAATCCAGAAGAGTTGATATGATGTGTGTGGTATAGAGCATGAACAATCTTTTAATTATAGGGTCTTTAATAAATCCACAAAATAAAGCTTACAGATTTCTTTTATTTTGTGGTTACTGTGTTTAAACAATTTGGAAATGATTCAAAAATTTGTTTTATGTTACAATGTCGACATCTTTATTTAATATAACTAATTCAAGCATTGTATGATGTGTACTACATTGCCACAAAAACTACCTTTCCATGGCAAAGTAGGTTTTATATGTTACCTTAATCTGAGCCAATACAACTCTTTCTACTACCTGTGTGTTTACAACAGTTACAACAGAGTTATGTAGTCTGAGCCTTTGCAATTCTTCGTCCTATTAAAGACAGCACCATGTATTCTGAGCCTATACAAATCTGTCTGCTTCCTGATTAGAAATGTTTACTTCCTGTGTATGGCAGAACCATGTGTTCTGAGCCTATACAACTGTCCACTTCCTGTTTAAGACGGAGCCATGTGATCTGAGCCAATGCATCTCTGTCCACTTCTTGTTAAAGACAAAGCCATATATTTAGAGCCTATACAACTCTGTCTACTTCTTCTTTGAGAGAGAGCCATGTATTCTGAACCTGTACTACTCAGCTTTCAGTTTAAGACAGAGATTTGTATTCTGAGCCTATTCAACTTTGTCAACTTCCCGATGGCCAGTAATCTGAGCCTGTACAACTCTGATTACTTCATGTTTAAAACAGTCATGTATTATGAGCCTATACAACTCTGACTACTTCATGATTAAGACAGTCATGTGTTATGAGCTTATACAACTCTGACTATTTCATGTTTAAGACAGTCATGTGTTATGAGCCTATACAACTCTGACTACTTCATGTATAAGACAGTCATGTGTTATGAGCCTATACAACTCTGACTACTTCATGTATAAGACAGTCATGTGTTATGAGCTTATATAACTCTGACTACTTCATGTTTAAGACAGTCATGTGTTATGAGCTTATTCAACTCTTGACTACTTCATGTTTAAGACAGTCATGTGTTATGAGCCTATACAACTCTGACTACTTCATGTACAAGACAGAGTCATGTATTATTAGCCTATACAACTCTGACTACTTCATGTATAAGACAGTCATGTGTTATGAGCCTATACAACTCTGACTACTTCATATTTAAGACAGTCATGTGTTATGAGCTTATACAACTCTGACTACTTCATGTTTAAGACAGTCACTACTTCATGTTTAAGACAGAGTCATGTATTATTAGCCTATAAAACTCTACTTCATGTTTAAGACTGTCATGTATTGTGAGCTTATACAACCCTAACTATTTCCTTTTAAAGATTGGCCTATTTTTGCTGCATAAAGACTGCTTTGGATTGGTTTATAATGGTCCATTTTCACTGTGTAAAGACTGCTTTGGATTGGTTTATAATGGTCCATTTTTTATCTGTTGCATGTTGTGTGATGCTTATTCTTGATCTCTGTTATAAATTAAGGTCTTGGCTTTTACTAAGTACAGTCAATGGAGAGGTAGCTTAACACATGACAAATTCATTCTGTTATAAATTAATGTCTTGCCTTTTACTAAGTACAGTCAATGGAGAGATAGCTTAACACATGACAAATTCATTGTTATAAATTAATGTCTTGCCTTTTACTAAGTACAGTCAATGGAGAGGTAGCTTAACACATGACAAATTCATTCTGTTATAAATTAATGTCTTGCCTTTTACTAAGTACAGTCAATGGAGAGGTAGCTTAACACATGACAAATTCATGGTTTATATTTTTTGTCTTACCTGGAAAAGCATATCACTTTTATTTTGCTGGAATCAGCTGTGATATGAACTGTAAAAGTTGAGTGTTAGAGTTCATACAAATTAGATACAGTGGGTATTTATAGCATATGCTATAAAATATGTGTATGAGAGTTTTGTGGAAATTTGCATTTGTAAATTGCTGTTACTGTTGCATGTAAAAAAATAATATTGACATGAGATTGAGCTTCCATTAGCTCTATGAGAAATATTACAAAGTGCAATTTACAATGCTGGTGAGAATTTTGTTTCTTTTTAATACAAATAAATAATTCTTGATATTTTATTTTTGAGTATGAGATTTTATTGATTTGTTACTTTTGTTTTTCAGAATTATTAATTACTGATATTAAGCATCTACAGTTTTAATTTAATAATGTATCTATTAAAATTTTAAAGTATGTTTTTTTGCAATGTTGAGTACCAAGGTGATTTTGTGAGCTTATAATCAAACTGCAGTCTTGTCTCATGATATTCCAGATGTAATGGCATGACTAATGTGTTGTGGATAATAATTACTGCTGGAATCGGATATAGCCAGATTCTTATGCCTCCACTGCTTGGCATCTTGATTTGGATTTATTCATTTTCATGTCAGAAAATCCATTCAGAGAAGCTTTATAACAAAATAGTACAAAAGCAGCCATTCAGAACAGACAAATGAAATTTCAGCAAGTATATTTGTAGGCATAAGTAGATAAATTAGCTAAAATATTTTGTGTATGCATTGATGAATCAACTAGAATATTTCTATTCATATGTAGATGAATCAGCTATCATGTTTGTATGCTTATGTATTTGTATGCATATGAAGGTGAATCATCAAGCATATTTGTATGCATATGAAGGTGAATCATCAAGCATATTTGTATGCATATGAAGGTGAATCATCAAGCATATTTGTATGCATATGAAGGTGAATCATCAAGCATATTTGTATGCATATGAAGGTGAATCATCAAGCATATCTGTATGCATATGAAGGTGAATCATCAAGCATATTTGTAGGCATATGAAAGTGAATCATCAAGCATATTTGTATGCATATGAAGGTGAATCATTGACAGTTTTAATGGTTTACTATCGTAGAAACATTTGTGCAGAAAATAATTGTACTCAGTATGTACTTAAACAATATTTCTCACTTTTATAAGCAGGGAGAGGAGGGGCTGTTCTGAAAAACTGAACTTAAATAAAAGATTTCCATAATTTTCTGAAAGTTGGATATTGTCCTGTCATCAAGCCAGTTTCTATTACGGATGTTCCCATTAAATATATACAGTACCCAGGAAAGGTGTTCCCATTATATATGGTACCCAGTGAAGGTGTTCCCATTAAACATGCATGGTACCCAGGAAAGGTGTTCCCATTAAACATACATGGTACCCAGGGAACTTGTTCCCATTAAACATACATGGTACCCAGGGAAGGTGTTTCCAATTAAACATACATGGTACCCAGGGAACTTGTTCCCATTAAACATACATGGTACCCAGGGAAGGTGTTCCAATTAAACATACATGGCACCCAGGGAACTTGTTCCCATCAAACATTTATGGTACCCAGGTAAGGTGTTCCCATCAAACATACATGGTACCCAGGGAACTTTTTCCCATTAAACATACATGGTACCCAGAGAAGATGTTTCCATTAAATATACATGGTACCCAGGGAAGGTGTTCCCATTAAACAAACATGGTACTCAGGGAAGGTGTTCTCATTAAACATACATGGTACCCAGGAAAGGTGTTCCCATTAAACATGCATGGCACCCATGGAAGGTTGTTCTTTAAAAAATATGTGCAAGGGTATCCTGATTACTCATGGAGTTCATATGCAAAAGATAATTTTAACTTGTTAACCTCTGGAGGTTTTGTTGTTTTTGCCTGAAATGCGAGTAGAAAACACATTTGGGGGCTATATTTTAATAAATCCTAATACATTGACTTCCAAAAGATTTCCAGTTAACCTAATGCCAAATTGTGTTAGAAACATTATTTTTCATTGGCTATTTCACTAGCACTAGTGCATGCGGATAAAAGTTGGGGGGGTGTTTGCTTAACGGACCCATAATTTTTGTATTGAGACCACTCTTTATTCGATATACCCATCTTATCCTACTTTTTGCAAAGATTTGCCTGTGTGTGTGCGCAGTCTGCCTTAGATATGAGGCCAAAAAGTCTAAAATCTGGACACAAAATTGGATTCTGACCATGGGCAAATTTTTGGTGCAAAAAATTTGATTAAAAAAATTGCATTTTTCCTCTGTATTTTTTAATGTAACTAGAATGTCCAGATTATTTAGTATTGTTGTAGAGCTACATCTGTCTACCTTTCTATAATATACCCTCTCTAGTGTATCATATGACTGTGATGCTACAGAGCTCAGAAGTAGGCTACTACCTCCTGACCTGTAAACAAAGTGCCAGAGTTTAATGACTTAAATTATATCTGTTGGTGTTAGCTCCACATAAAAGTGCCTTTCTTTGATCCCATGTATGTTTAACTGGATCATCTTTTATGAGAAGCAGTATGTTACATACCTATTAACAATACTTGGTTAATTTTTTTCAGACTGTCATCATTATCAAGTAAGGTTTTAAAAATTCACTTTACTGTTGAATGAATATTAATAACAATTGATGTATTTTAAAAATGTATGATTAGTTTGTTGACGGAAATGATATTTTTTTTGCCATATAGCCACTTGACATTTGAATTCTAACATAAAACATGTGATATTTTGGATTATTGTGTACATGTAGTTAAAATAGTTGGATGAATTTTATGTTTTTTACGATGTTGTAATTCATTGTACAGATACACTGTTTACACTGCCAGATTTTGAAAGATGGTTGCATAAATCTTATCAACAGCATCGTTTAACATGTGCCTTCTTTATTTTCATGAACTTTCAAAATTTCTAAAGCTTTGAAAAGTCTTATTGGTAACTCTCTATTCAACATAGTTGTTATAAAGTACATGTAATCTTTTTCAGGACATCATTTAATTCAAATGTATGAACAGATGAAAACTTCTTAAACAGTTGCTGTCAATTATAAGCATTATATATCATATAGCTTCTTTGTTTTCATGGAGTTGCAGCAAATTTATTAAATTTTTGTTGTCTTGATTCCTCATAATTTTGTTTAATTTGCCTGATAACACCAATATATTTTGTGGTGCAATTCCCAGACAAAAATATTTCCATTGCTTCACTACAACATTCAGACAGTTCCTGATATTTTAATTGTAGATATACTTTTTGGTACATGAATTAAATCAAGAAAATGACAACCAGGTTCAAACATATGTTAGATCCAGGGTTCAATTCTAGTAAAAGTAGAAAATACCACTCAATCTGCTAATAAAATAATATGTGCATCAGTGCACATTATTATATAGTTCCTATCTACAGTAATCAAATACATTTTGTGGTTTCTTGTTTGTTTTTCCTCATTCATTTATATTGTTATGTTTGTTGCAGGAACTATTAAAGCAAACTAAACCTAATTAGATCCTATGTTCAGACCTAATTGGATATGTACATTTTTTAATCAGACCAGACCTAATTGGATATACACATACTGAGCAAGACTAGGTCTAACTGGATATGTAGATTACTGAACCAGACCTGATTAGATGTGCAGATTATTGAACCAGATCAGGTCTAATTGTATATATAGATTACTGAACCAGACTAGACTAAATTGGATATGCAGGTTATTGAATTATACAAGGCAAAATTGGATATGTAGATTATTGAATGAGACTAGACCTTATTGGCAGATTATTGATCCAAAACCAGCCTACTTGGATGTGTAGATTATTGAACCAAACCAGGCTTAATTGTATAATGTAGATTAATGAACCATACCAGGCCTAATTGGATATACAGATTTTTGAACCAGACGACATCCAGTTAAATATCTTGATACCTTAAAATGTTCCCAAAACCTATGTTCTCTGACTTGATCTTAGTATAATTATTATTGTCACAGGGTGAAATTTTATGCCTTGAAAAGGCTGTAAGCATGTGAGTATAATACCTTTTTTATCTTAAAAATTATGCTTAACTGAATTTTATTTTGCAGATTCATTAGGAGATTATGAAAAACTTATTGTCTCATTCAGTTGACAAAGTTTTCATGGTCACCGGCAGATGTTTATTTCCTAGAAGTGGACATTAGATATCTGATTAGGTTATGCTGACCTTGACCTTAAGTTTTATGGTCATACTTGTCAGTCCTGTATACACTGTCCTTCTTATGACACCAATTACATTGTTTGCATGCATGCATATTTGGCCATTTTTTTCTGTCATGAATGATATTTGCAAGCAAATGTTATATCTGTCTTTAAAGAAACAATTATATTTTGGGTTTTACCTTTAATAATAATTACCCTCAAGTAGTGTTACTGAAGGAATATGTTAGTACCTTAGCACAGTGCTAAGTGATTTTTAAAGATCTGTATTAAGTTGTTTAGTGGACACATTCATTTGTTTTTTGCAAAATCTTGTACTAACATGTTAATGGGAATATTGCTTGTATCCTAAATACTGTATGCTGGAAATTAATTTAAATGGACCAGAATATATGTAAAGTTATTCATATAATGTAATTTTGTATATAATTTGTCAGCTATTGTACATTAAGTAACACAAACTTTCAGGGCACCAGGTGGTGATTGGTCAAAGGTGCTTACCTATACAGATCGACATCTCACCTCTGTTTGGCTTTGAGTATCAGACTTGGCCAGCTCACCAGTAGCTTCTTGTGGGTCAATAGTTCTTCCTAGGATTTTTCAAGGTTCTTTTACCAAAAGATAACACTGGCCACTGTGTGTAGCTTAACATATGCTGAAAAAATTTATTAAACCCAAAACAACAACAAAGAAACTTTCAATTCCTCACATTCCAAGAATTCTACCTTCAAGCTGTATGAATGAAGTAGAGAAGCAGTGCATATAAATTCTAGCTTTTCTTTTATAGAACTGTTGCTTGTATTTTAATGCATTTTTGGAAGAGGGAGTTGAGGCAATTCTAAAGAATATTTGATTTGGAACAAGCTGAGAAATTAACATCAACACTTCCAAGTACACAAAATGATTGAATGTCAATTTTATGTTAGCTGTTGGTAATATTTTTTCTTTCACTAGGTCATTAGTTAACAAATATAACTTTTTGCAGCTATGTGCACTTTATGAAATGAAGGTGTATAATTGTTGTAACCAAACAGAGCTGCTTTATTATTTGTGTCTTTGTAAATATATTTAAATTCATTCATTTGATAAATTCTGTTGATTTTTTGAAATGCATAATGTTGTAAAGAAATGCATCAATCAAATTGGATATGTGCCTATATTTACCAAGCCCATATAGTACAACAGCAAGATATAACTGGTTCTTTGCCCAACCTTGATACCATCATTATCGTTAGCTGTTTTATTAAGATTTTAGTTATGTTTTTTTTGTTTGCATGCAAACTACATACAGTTTGTGACCCTTCAGCACTTTTGAATTTTTTAAAATATTATTCAGATGTTCATTTAATCTGCCATATTCCAAAACGTATTAACAGTTTTAATATGTATATTCTGTTATACCAATATTGTTTTACAGTGTCAATATGTATAAATCAGCCATACTCCACTATCTGACGAGATTTTGTATGAATAATCAGCCCTACTTCAGTATCACTCGACAGTTAAAGTATGAATAATTAGCCCAACACCAGTATCACTTGACAGTTTTAATATGAATCATCAGCCCTACTTCACTATCACTTGACAGTTAAAGTATGAATAATCAGCCCAACACCAGTATCACTTGACAGTTTTAATATGAATCATCAGCCCTACTTCACTATCACTTGACAGTTAAAGTATGAATAATTTGCCCTACTCCACTATCACTTGACAGTTAAAGTATGAATAATTTGCCCTACTCCAGTATCAATTGACAGTTTTAATATGAATAATCAGCCCTATTCCAGCATCACTTGACAGTGAAAGTATGAATAATCAGCCCTACTTCAGTATCAATTGACAGTTTTAATATGAATAATGTCCTTCTCCAGTATCACTCGACAGTTAATGTATGAATAATCAGCCCTACTACAGTATCACTCGACAGTTAAAGTATGAATAATCAGCCCTACTCCAGTATCATTTGACAGTTAAAGTATGAATAATCAGCCCTACTCCAGTATCACTTGACAGTTTTAATATGAATAATCAGCCCTACTCCAGTATCACTTGACAGTTAAAATATGAATAATCAGCCCTACTCCAGTATTGACAGTTTTAATATGAATAATCAGCCCTATTCCAGCATCACTTGACAGTGAAAGTATGAATAATCAGCCCTACTTCAGTATCAATTGACAGTTTTAATATGAATAATGTCCTTCTCCAGTATCACTCGACAGTTAATGTATGAATAATCAGCCCTACTACAGTATCATTTGACAGTTAAAGTATGAATAATCAGCCCTACACCAGTATCACTTGACAGTTTTAATATGAATAATCAGCCCTACTCCAGTATCACTTGACAGTTAAAATATGAATAATCAGCCCTACTCCAGTATCACTTGACAGTTAAAATATGAATAATCAGCCCTACTCCAGTATCACTTGACAGTTAAAATATGAATAATCTGCCCAACTTCATATTATTACTTGACAGTTTTAATATGTATATGCAGTGTAGTGCACATATGTTATGACATGCTGTTCTGTGATGGCAATAAAATCCTTTTCAATAATGTTTATTGCATTAGTAATTTTTGTATAGATTGTGTGAGCAAATGATAAGACAAAAATCAATTTTTCAACTGCAACTATAGCAGCTACATAAACATTTTTTCAGCATTAAAAAAAATCAACAGGTTTTTCCACAATTATATACATCTGGACCTTGTTGGGTTAATTAAATAAATTAAGCAAAATAAAAAAGAACTATATCACTCTCACCTTATATCTACTCTATAACATACAGATAAGCCTGTCCTAATGGTCACCAGAGTTAAATGATTGCCTGGCCTCAAAATTAATTTTAATTCCCACTGGCAAATTTCCTATATGTCATGTAATCAGGGGTCACCTGCCATTCTTGTTTTTTAATGAATAGGTGATTTCACCCTGCCTGGAACATATCATTGGTAAGCACTGCAAGTATGCAAATTAACTTCTTTTCTTATGATGAGCAAATCATCATATAAAGAAATGTATATTACCAGAATAGACATATAAACATTTCATAATTGAGTGTATTTTGTAGTCCAGTGAAACTCAAAGAAGTCAACATGCTGACTTGAAAAGCATGCCTTAGAGAAGGTATACTGCACTTGTGATGTTCCTCAAAATTTAGTAAGATGAATCTCATCTGACCCTTCCCAACCCAACCGTAATATTTGGACATTAATGTGTGGGGTTAGAATCAATATCCTATTGTAAACTTGGAATTTACAGCCACCATTCACTGGTGGCATTTGGTTGCTGTCTTCTAATGACCTAACAAACGTAAATAATCTTACATCAAGTCATATCTGCAAGAAATCAATAGTAAACATTTTTATTTCTGATAAATTGTTTGTATTTTAATTGTTATCATGTTATCATTTAATCCACATACAAAAGAGACAAAACTTCACTGAATTAAATTTGACCTGATACTTGTCATTTGCATTACTACCGTAGTCACATGACTACATCTCACAGCCTATGTGTCTATGTAGTTGTGCAATGTTAACGACAAACCTCTTTCCAGAGTTGCTATGCAAAAGTTTGAAAATATTAAATGAAAGTCCTATTTTTTTTTGTAACAGATTGAAAGGACACATAATTCTCAACATATTTAATCCAAGAACAATGACCAGAAAATTCTAACTGTTGGATAAAGATTCACCATGAATGGAGCACATATCAACAATGTGTGTGTGTCTCAGTGCATGCATGTGTGTGTGTGAGTGTGTGTGTTGAGAGAGACAGTGAGAAAGAGAAATTAGTGCATATTCAATGTTGTGTTTTTTTTTATTGTTGCTAATAAATAAACTAAACGTATCTTGGAGGCATACTGCTAACAATAATGAAATAAAAATGATGCTAATGATATTCATTTCCTAGTATATAAATTTGCCTTGAACCAAGTTTGGGAGTTGTATCTGCAATCAGAGGTTATCTGTCTACAAAGGTTACTTTTGCCATTTCCCATGGATAGCTTCTGTAGACAGGTTTGACTTTTTTTTAAAACTTAAGTTTTTCTTAAAAACTTAATTAATTTGATAAATATAGAAAATATGAGTCTATATTTTATTGTTTAACATTTATTTTGCATAGTATTGCATTTGATAAAATACATTGCATGATATCTGTCATCCCTCATTAAACATTGTTGGCAGCACTGAAAGAAAAGCTTGAGCTAATGTTATTGTGTAATGTGACTTGTCAATGAGAAAATTTAATATGGGTTAAAAATTTACAATTATCAATAAAGTTTGTTTCAAAGAATATTTGATACATAAATTTGCTATATAAACATGTCTTTAGAACACTGCAGACAATAGGAACAGTTAAATACACTCTGTAATTCAAAATTATAGTCTATGAGGTAACAATTCTTGTGCAATATCCAGTCATAGAGCAGACAGTTGAGTGTAGTCAGTGACTTTGTTCACCTGATATATATGATAAAATAAGTTTAGAAACAATATATTTTGATTAAAATCTCTGTCTCTTTCTCTCACCTTTTTAAAAACACGGCATTTCTTAGTTCAGAACATCTTTAAAACTACAGTCAAAAAATCTTGAAACTATGATTGTTGAGAAAAACATATTTATCAAATGATACAACCACCCTGACTGCCACCGCGAAATTTACATAATTTTGACAAATCATTGCTAAAGATACCTCCACCTGCATATAAGGCTCCATCCTAACTATTGAAATACAAAAGGATTGCTCACTCAGCATATCAAATGAGAAACAGAAGGTGAAGTTAGAGTTGTAAATGGCCTGAAAATAAGATAAATACCATAAGATTAGAACAGGGTATTACTGATTAGAACAGGGTATTACTTTAGGCCCATGAAAAATGACCAACTATGAAATGCTGTATAAAGAACTATAACTCGCATGAAACACAATGAAATGATACTCAGTGATTTTGTACAAAAGAAATGACCATGTCCCCTCTAACTTTATGCTGTAAAGATGACTTTGATGTTAAAATGTTATATAAAAGTGACTTAGTTTATGCACTAATTATGTAAACAATATTTATTTAAGACTATACAAAATGTAAAGCCAATGATTAATATATGGACAAAACAAGCAGGTTAAAAAGTTTTAAAATAAACAGATTTACAAACCCCATCATCATAGAAGAAATACCTTTGATAAATAAAAAAATTTCCTACTACTGTAGAAAAATATAAAATGGGTAACCAATGACAAGAAAAGCAAAAAATATCGAAATGTACACAAAAATAATTATGCTTCTGTATTTTGTAAAAATATTTTACTGCTAAGTAAAACACAAGTGGAAGAATTGACATTTTGTAGGTTGCAGAGTTTACCAGGGTCAAGATTTTTCATTATTATTGATTTATAGTACCAAGTGCAAATAAGCAAATGAGCTAGCTAACCATAGAAACGGGTTTTGGAATATAAATGGAAAGTTAATTGAGAATATTTTCTCTCTGGCAGTGGTAGCAAACCAGCTTCAGAATAGACACCTGACAGGTCATTTACCTGCCTAATTAATTTTAGAGGTCAGTTGTGAACATGTGCTGGTACAAAAAAACCAGTTTGAAAACTATATATATATATATATATATATATATATATATATATATATATATATATATATATATATATATATATATATATATATATATATATATAGATGTGTGAGTACTTTTGTATTGTATGTAATATGCATTTATTTCATGCATAAGAAAAAAGTAATTCTAAGCAGGTGCTATGTAATTAATTTGAAATGTGTGTTTTGAGATTTAGTTTTTTAACATAGCTTTATCAATTTTTCAGTCATATCGCTATGTCTATCACGGAAGCATCATGCTGCAGACATGTAGCATGATGTCCCACCCAGTTACATTAACCTGACACTGGGCCAACAAGTCCTAACACAAACCTCTTAATGCCGAGTGCCAAGCAAGGCAGCTGTTAGTACCATTTTTGTATATCTTTGGTATGACTCAGCTAAGGATCAAACCCACAACCTCCCACATCCGAGGCAAACGCTCCAACCACTAGGCTACCAGAACTTATGATCTAGGCCACCGGAACTTATAATTTAAGTTTCATCAGTTTTTTTAATGATCTTTCAGGTCTTTACCAATCTGTTTAGTTACCTAAATACTAAAGTCACTTTTATTTGCTATTTGTTCAAAATATTTGCTTATACCTTTAAGAGATGTGTGATTTGTTCCATTACATTTATGTACTGTGCTGTGCTTGGTATGTCTTGCAAATCATGTTATTTTAATGTCTTTGTTGTTTCTATGTCCCATCAATGGAAATCTCATTAGCACTTGTAACTTTAGACCAAATAGTAATCACAATAATTTATAGGTTTATGCATACTGCTGAAAGTAATTATCTATCCATCCATTTCTTTATTACACCTTCATTTAAAATAAATACATTGAAATTATGAGCTATTGGTGTGACCAAACAAACATGGAAAAATGTATCTAATAAAGATTTCCAAAAATTAAAATATTTACTTTTTAAAAATGACCAATGCATGTTAGCGGAAAATAATTTTCTTATGATTAAATAAAGCTATTTCACACACATATTTTGTTCTAGACAACTTAGTTTTGTTTGGCAAGTAAAATTTAGTTTTACTTGTCCATTGGTAAAATGAAAAATAGTGACCATTTGTTTCCAACTGTGAAAAAATAACCCAGAGTGACACTGATGCATGAGACCAAACTGAAGTTTAAATGATTATTCTGGGAACACTTAAATTTATATCTCCATGTAAAAGGCAGTCACAATTTTGTAGTAATAAAATAATGAAATAATATCTCCAAAGTTGTTTTTTGTTTCTTCTGTTGTTTTCTGTAATTTTTTAGTTCCTCTTTATCTTATTGTGAAATGAGTTGCATCCTGCTGTGGCCTTGCTAAACATTTTTCTGATCGTTATAACTCAGCTATACTAGTATTGACAACTACTGGGGTTTTTTCATTGATTGTCTCAGTTCAGATATAACAACCAACTCTTACATTGTATAATTTTCTCACCTCAGCTATCTTGGCTAAATATTTTTCATTGATTATTTCATTTCATAACCATATGATTCACACCTTCACATTATCTTAATTCATACGTAAGACCCATTGTTTTTAGATTGTTCCAATTCAGAGATATATTAACCTGCATATAATGCATTCTTAATTGCAAATGGGCTTCAAATTAAAATTACAACAAAGAGCAATAAACCACTCAGATCCGCTATCCAATAATGAACTTGCAAATCAAACTCTTTCTCTTTTTCCTTGAAATCAAAAGTAAAATAAATAGCATTAGACCAACATCTGCATCAGGTAATGAATTGGCAGATCAGTCTTTGTTTTTTACCTTGAGAAATCAAAGTTTCTGAACAAACAGCATAGATCCTGCTATGATTGCTTGTTAGCAGATCTGGATCTATACTGTTTGCAATTCAGTGTATGCCAGAAAATACAGTAATTGAATCATTATTACTAAGTAAATATTTTTAAAAAATTTCTGAGACAGGCATCAAATATAAAAAGTAAACGTGAAACTAAATCTCCCATTCATAGTCTGCAGGGTCGGGCATTTGATACAGTGCCAATCTAATAGCTCTCTGTCGTTTTTCAAAACCGTATTGAATTGCTTTTATAACTGCATCTTTATGATGAATCTGTTGATCCTGGGTGCTGTTTCGGTGTGGTGACTGAGAACGACTTCTCACATAACGAGTAACATGTCCTGGTATTTCTCGTTGGGAAAAACGTTCATCATAATGATCCTCAGAATGACTTCTCCCGTCTATCCATTGATTTTGATTTACTATGTTATTACCTCTGTGCTGTGTGTATCTGTGTTCTTTGGGTTTAGAAGCTGACAATGCCCAATTTTTATCACGTAAGGATTTTATGCCATCAAACACAAAATGTGCTGGTGTGTCATTTTGGTGTCTCATTTGTGCTCTGTGTTGAGATAAATATTCCCTGTTATGTAATGATTCCTGTGATCTTGATGAGAAAGGGTAACTGGAATGAGATCCCCGACGTGATGCATGGTTTCTGTCCAGTTCAGGTTTTAAATGTTTTGTTCTGCGTTGTTTCTCAGGAGGAGATTCACCAAACCCACTGGTTGAATCAATCATCATTTCAGATGAAAATGTATCAATAGTCTCAAATTCGCTGTAAGGAAGGAAGAATTCTGTATTTAATCTTTGCTGCTATTCTTCCCATGTATAGACAATGTATTATTAGTAAAAGTAATTTTAAGTTTTGAAACAACAATTTTCTTTATTTTTTTAAGTTAATTTAGAACTTCATTTTCTTCTAGTAAATCCAATTTGTTACTAATGTAACAAATCTGTTCATTATAAATCTAAATTACAGTACTTTTTTTTAAATGATTTTTTTAACCATGAAATCAACCACATTAGCAGTAAAGAGACCTGTGTTGTGCTTCAAAAATCAGCTGCAATCCCTGACTTTGTGCATTTATTTAAAAACAAAGTCCCTCTCTTGTAGAGGTCTTAGCTTGTAAATAAGCATCATAGGTTTGTGTTCTTTTACTTAGCTTATTATTCAGCTACAAGTAGAAAAGGTTTGGATGATGATCAAGAAAATCATGTGACACTTGGATAGTGAAAACAAGTGTTGTACACTTTGTTTTACCAATCTTCAAATGAATGGATAGATTGCATGATTCATGTGGTTCATTTTATATCTATACTTGGATGTATAAAGAACAATATACGGCAAATCAGACAGTATCATTGTTGCTATGTATATTTAATTTGTTGTCTTTTTCCCATGATTCTATGTTATGTATATCTGAATTTTGCACTTGACCTAGTTTGTCCAAACTCAAGGTAATGGTCTACATCCTTTTGTCAACAGCATGATATATTACTAATATTTCTCAATTAGTTTGGATTAAATGTGCAGATCATTATTATTTGCAAACAGGTTTAATTTTATTTGATGATACACTCTTGATTCTTTCCTTATAAATTTCCAGGATGGAAATTTCCCATTAATTTGAAAAAGTATCTCCAGAAAATGATAACTGCAACTTAGATCAGGTAGAGGGGTATATAATCTTCTTTTGCCAATAAATTATTTATTCTTGCCTTAACATCCGAAGCACAATCAGTCTTGTTATCTTCAGCTTTTATATGGTTGGATTTATTTATTCATTAAAATTATTATTCACTCAAATTTGTAAGTGCTCAATAATATTCTTGGATTAAAACATTAATTTGGAATTTTAGTGAAGTCAGTCAAGAGCATTTTGTATTATATTATTGTTACGCATCAAAAGACTTAACACATCACGACATTCTAGGTCATTGGCACATTAGCAAATTCGAGACTACAGGCACATGAATTAAATCAATATTGGAATTTATTTGGAATACCACTGGAATTCAATTAAAAATTCATATATTTGGACTTGTGATAGAACTTTTAGGACTATTTGGGATTTAATTCAGAATACTATAAACTATTTTTTAAAATTTTCATTTTGTGTTCTAGGGAAATAAATTAGTTATTCAATTTACAAAACTTCTTGTTGTTTGCTCTTTTCTGTTTTTTAGTTTAAAACCTTAGAGTTGTAACAATTGAAAATGCCAACCAGAATGAGTCCCACCAAGCTCATAAAATTCATCCATCTTTTCTTGATTATGGTACTTGATTCTGATATATTTTATGAAGTATTTTTTGTATATTGTTTCTTGTTAGGAGATCCACAAAGTCATGTCATGTGTCTCATTTCTCCAGTGTTTAATATAGACTTGAAAAAAAGATTTAAATATATTACATTCTTTTATCAGAACTATAAGATCATTAATAAAGAAATTCTGTCAGCAAAATCTGTGTCATACAATCAAGAATCTGAAAAGTGATTGCAATTCAAATGTTTTCAATTAATTCGTTTTTTTTATGCTTCATATAAATTTCTGATATTTGATAATTAACAACACTGATTATGTAGGCTCAATGTGGTAGCTTATATAAACAACAATTTATTTCAAGGCAAAATAGCAAGATTTTCTCCACTGCTTTGCTTTAAAATTGTTGGGGTTTCTTTTAATTTCTGAAATCAAGTGAAATAATTGTGGTAAAACTAATTCTAACCTTCCATGCTGGTCTTGTTCTGCAGAGTATGTCAATTGTTTTCCTGAAATAAATGTAATGTGTTTATTAAGTTCACGGGTAATTTAAACATTCATCTCTGTCTCACAGTCAACTCTGTGTGTGTGTGTGTGTGTGTGTGTTTAAAAGAACAATACTTCTTAACTCTCTCATTCTCAGCATACAAATAGTGTCATATATTGCCATTTAGATAGTTTTATTTTGATCAGAACAGCTTGTGTTTTATGCTGGAATCCTGAGCAAAATTTTAAAAATTCAGCACAATTTTAAGTTTGAATATACTGTACCTTCACTTAATTCTAAAACAGCAGCTTTGACAAACATTTTCAGAATTAAATAATCTGAATGACATTTAGTCCATTTTTGTCTATATCTAATCATACATAAATTGTTTCAGTTATTTTTAGAATTTTAAAAAATAAAATTGTGTTACCAAATCAAATATAATCTTATATACCATCAAAACTCTACACTGTACATTACAATACTTCCATGAGGTACCAAGTTTGATTGATTGCATGGAAACTTCTAAATTTACACTGTACATTACATTACTTTCATGAGGTACAAGGTTTGATTGCATGGAAACTTCTAAATTTACACTGTACATCACAGTACATTCAGAAGGTACCAGGTTTGATTGATTGCATGAAAACTTCTAAATTTACACTGTATATTACAGTACATTCATGAGGTACCAGGTTTGATTGATTGCATGGAAACTTCTAAATTTACACTGTACATTACAGTACATTCATGAGATACCAGGTTTGATTGATTGCATGGAAACTTCTAAATTTATACTGTACATTACAGTACATTCATGAGATACCAGGTTTGATTGATTGCATGGAAACTTCTAAATTTATACTGTACATTACAGTACTTTCATGAGATACCAGGTTTGATTGATTGCATGGAAACTTCTAAATTTACACTGTACATTACAGTACTTTCATGAGGTACCAGGTTTGATTGATTGCATGGAAACTTCTAAATTTACATTGTACATTACAGTACTTTCATGAGGTACCAGGTTTGATTGATTGCATGGAAACTTCTAAATTTACACTGTACATTACAGTACTTTCATGAGGTACCAGGTTTGAATAATTGCATGGTTACTTCTAACCAGAAATCTAAAGATCTTAAGAACAATGATGTTTTTGTGGAAAAAAAAGAAAAAAAACCTTCCAGAATCCATGAATTTAAGTTCTGACAAAGATTATAACCTTTTAAAGAAAACAAATAATACCTATGAAAACAAAAGTCATCATTGTACATAGCTTTTTTTTAAATGCTATTGCTATTTTTTTTCTTGAACCTTTTTATTTTATTTTATTTTTTCTTTATGAAATCCCAGTTTTTTTGTTTATCAACAAGTAAGAACATTTTTTCCACTGGTTGACGAACAGTACTGTAGCGAAGTATCTTTGCTTGGTAAATATTTCCCTAGCCTGATAAGTGATAGAGGTCACAATGGATCTAATAAGGACAGAGGCTCCTGGTGCATATTAACTAGGGAATGATATTATTATAGACTTAAGAAGGAAGGTTAATGACCTTGTGTTGTTGGAAAGACTAGCATGTCACAGTCAGGATAAGTAAAAGGGAAACTAGAAAAATATCAGAAAAAAAATCTAGACTTTAGGTCAGTATAAGAGAGTCGTGGTAACATCTAGACAGGGGTTGCATGCTATATTACAGTAAAAAGTTATATTTTGGTTATTTTTCTTTGCTACAGTACAGTAAAAAGTCATATTTTGGTTATTTTTCTTTGCTACAGTACAGTGAAAAGTTATATTTTGGTTGTTTTTCTTTGCTACATTACAGTGAAAAGTTATATTTTGGTTGTTTTTCTTTGCTACAGTACAGTGAAAAGTTATATTTTGGTTGTTTTTCTTTGCTACATTACAGTGAAAAGTTATATTTTGGTTGTTTTTCTTTGCTACAGTACAGTGAAAAGTTATATTTTGGTTGTTTTTCTTTGCTACAGTACTGTGAAAAGTTATATTTTGGTTTTTTTTCTTTGCTACAGTATAGTGAAAAGTTATTTTGGTTGTTTTTCTTTGCTACAGTACAGTGAAAAGTTATATTTTGGTTGTTTTTCTTTGCTACAGTACAGTGAAAAGTTATATTTTGGTTGTTTTTCTTTGCTACAGTATAGTGAAAAGTTATTTTGGTTGTTTTTCTTTGCTACAGTACAGTGAAAAGTTATATTTTGGTTGTTTTTCTTTGCTACAGTACAGTGAAAAGTTATATTTTGGTTGTTTTTCTTTGCTACAGTATAGTGAAAAGTTATTTTGGTTGTTTTTCTTTGCTACAGTAGAGTGAAAAGTTATATTTTGGTTGTTTTGCTTTGCTACAGTACAGTGAAAAGTTATATTTTGGTTGTTTTTCTTTGCTACAGTATAGTGAAAAGTTATTTTGGTTGTTTTTCTTTGCTACAGTACAGTGAAAAGTTATATTTTGGTTGTTTTTCTTTGCTACAGTACAGTGAAAAGTTATATTTTGGTTGTTTTTCTTTGCTACAGTATAGTGAAAAGTTATTTTGGTTGTTTTTCTTTGCTATAGTACAGTGAAAAGTTATATTTTGGTTGTTTTTCTTTGGAGGAGGAGCCACAGTAGCTTAGTTGGTAAAGCATCAGACTTGTAACCCAAGAGTCACAGGCTTGATACCTGCCCAAGCCAGCCTGGGTCATCTGCCCTGGTGTATCCTTAGGAAAGGACTTTTATACCCACCCTGGCCAGTCCACTGTCTCAGTGTCCTCCTTGGAAAGGCATTACACTGCCATGATGTGCCCTTGGGAGGGGCAGTTTTTATAAAGCCAATGTGTTAATGTGGCAGGAACAAAACTTTACTTTTAATTCATGCAATTATTTGCAATTTACTTACGTTTGTCAATAGCATTGCGATGAATGTTTACAACCATTCGCTTGGCATTTGTTAACATGACAATCTGCTTCTCAGAGAGCTCTCGTACACTAATACCATCTATCTGGAGAAAAAAAATTATAATCTTACATGAAATGGATAAAGGCATTTGAAAGGGATTTTCAATCCCATATTGCACATCCAAGCTGGACCTTCAAGGTGTAGATAGCTATTTTAACACACCTCTTTGAACTTAATAATATGGAATGAATCCAAATTGCACAGTTATAAAAATAGACTGAAAGCATAAAAATGAGATATGTAATATAAAAAAATATTTGTATTTTAAGTTAAAGAAAAAGAATTCATTTGTTATGGTAAAACAGTAAATCCTGGACTGAAAGCATGGATATAACTACATTAAATCTCTATGGCCTTAAATGAAGTAATGAAAAGCAAACAAGTTTCATAAAATTCACAAATAATTCATTTCTCTAGAATACAAAGTACAAATATAAAAGGAACTTGCAGTTTTGTGAATTTAATCCCAAATAATCTTAAACATTCTATCACAAATCCAAACATATTGAGTGTTCTGAGTAAATACAAAGAAACTTGAATGTTCTGATATACCAATGGTCTTGAATGTTCTGATATACCAATGGTCTTGAATGTTCTGATATACCAATGGTCTTGAATCTGCTGATATACCAATAGTCTTGAGGTATGACATAACCCAAAGTAATCACAGTGTTCCAGTCCAAACTTTCATGAGTATTTTGTAATTGCAATGATTCTACAAAGACTGATATTAAAATAGCAATTAATAAATTATTTTAATCACAACCTTTTGTAACAAGCCTACAACACATTAAAATGATCAGGATGTGGATTAAAAGTTTGCTTCTAGAACATTCTAAATTTTGCAAATGAGGCAAAAACCATGAACTCAAATATAAGTAAACAAATTAATTTATAACCAACAAACAAGACAAAAATCAGGCTAACAGTATAATTTTAATGGGGAAAACCCAGGTCCTGAACTAAAATCCAAATAACCATGTTGTTTACATGTTATCATTAACTTAAAGTATAATCTACAATCTGAGACACAAAAGTTGGCTATTTAATATATTGTTTATGAATGACAGTTACAATCTACAATAATGGCTAATACAGTGTTGATGTACCCTTGATATACATAGCAATCTATATCAAACTCTTTCTCCTAACTCAGAACAAAGTATAAAATATAATTTTGTTCTTATACACTGCAACCTTGGCAAGACAAAATTTGAAGAAAAAAAGCTTCATTTATTGGCTAAATTTCTAAATGTGTTGACTCATGATTTTTCACGAGAAAGTACTAGAAGACTGACTCTGTTTTCTGTATAAATATAAAACTTGAAATGTCCCTCTCAGAGTATTATTGATACAGTCACACAATGCAAGTTTGGTGACCCTAAAACAATTAGCATTTTTGTATTCTATTCAAGTTTCTTTTTAATATACCAATTTTTTAAGATTATTTCTATTGATACTAGCATGTCAAAACTTTCATTAGGTGTCCAGTCTATACATGATGCTAGCATGTCAAAAATTCATTAATTGTCCAATCTATACCTGATGCTAGCATGTCAAAAGTTTCATTAATTGTAACCAATCTGGTGGCCTAGTGGTTAGAGCATCTGCCTTGGATGCGGGAAGTTGTGGGTTCGATCCTTGGTCGAGTCATACCAAAGACTTACAAAAATGGTACCAACGCTCAGCATTAAGAGGTTAGTGTTAGGACTGGTCGACCTGGTGTCAGGATAATGTGACTGGGTAGGACATCATGCTACATGTCTGCGGCATGATGCCCCAGTGCTAGACATCACTATAAACTGCCACACTGCAGACATCATAGCAATATGACTTAAAAATTGTTAGAGATATGTTAAAAATCACAAGCACCACCAACACCTCATTAATTGTTCAGTCTATACAGGAGTTCTATACAGAGAGTTGCCTAATGGGATGAACCATTGTAATTTTCTCCTGTTAAAAAGTCTTTACCTTGATGATGATGTCATTAACAAGCAGTCCAGCCTTCTGTGCAGGTGAGCTATTCTGTACTGACTTCACTATTAGTCTCCCATTGTGAAGCCTGTAATATATAAAGATCTTGTATTAAATTTAAAATTGATACAACACATACAATAAGAAAGATATGTGTGGTTGGGTAAGGGGTTAACTTGTATGTTAAAAGTAGCAGATGATATTTTGTACAGTGATATTTTGCACAGTGATATACAATATTTTGAATAGTGATATTTTGTACAGTTATTCCTAGTTTTTTCCATATAAAGGACTTACTTTTCACTGGAACTTTTAGCTGTATGCATGGACAATCCATTCAAATATTTGGGTCCATTGAGTGTGATGTATACAAATTGGCAGAAGCACAAAACTCTGTAAATGTTTTGTTCTGAGTCAGCAGAAAGAAAGAGTTACATTGGCATAGGGACATGTCAAGGCCATCAGGCCATTCATAAACCATATCAAGAATGTTCTAATGAGTTGGAAGAAAACACAACAGCATTTTTGTATCTATTATATACCCCTCCTTTGCCCTTTCAAAATATTTGTAGTTTTCTGTATGAATCAAATTCAAAATGTATTGAACTTTATAAATTTCATTAACTGTATCTAAAAATATCTATGCACAGATGTCAAAGAGGGTATCTATGTATATCTAATCTGTGATATCAAATATAAGTTGAACATCTGTATCAAACACAAGATCAAAGAAACCATTAACTGGATATGCATCAAAATTCACTCGGATATGTACCAACAGTTTGATGTTCTATATTATATTTCACTATAACATTTTGCATGATTCTTTGACACTGCATAGTGAGTTGCTAAACTCAACATTTGCACTGTTTGTGAAACTGGCATACAATATTTATGATCAGTGTGATATGCAGTATTTACAAAACAATGTTTGCATACAAAATTAAAAGTATGGCATACATTGTTTATGAAACGGAGTGGTATAAAATATTTATAATGCTGTATTATTACACCAATACAAAGCAGGCTCAGTTAAAGCCGTACATTGATGTCAGAATCTTGGTGTTAGTTCAGTTGGCCAAACCCTGCCACCAAGCCCTTAATAGACAACAGTATGTACTTATTGGCCAAACCCTGCCACCAAGCCCTTATTAGACAACAGTATGTACTTATTGGCCAAACCCTGCCCAAAAGCCCTTAAGAGACAACAGTATGTACTTATTGGCCAAACCCTGCCACCAAGCCCTTATTAGACAACAGTATGTACTTATTGGCCAAACCCTGCCACCAAGCCCCTAAGAGACAACAGTATTTACTTATTGGCCAAACCCTGCCACCAAGCCCCAAAGAGACAACGGTATGTATTTATTTGCCAAACCCTGCTCAAAAGCCTTTGAGACAACAGTATGTACTTATTGGCCAAACCCTGCCACCAAGCCCCTAAGAGACAACAGTATATACTTATTAGCCAAACCCTGCCCACAAGCCTTAATAGACAACAGTATGTACTTATTGGCCAAACCTTGCCCACAAGCCCTTAATAGACAACAGTATGTACTTATTGGCCAAACCCTGCCCACAAGCCCTTAAGTGACAACAGTATGTAGTTATTGGCCAAACCCTGCCACCAAGCCCCTAAGAGACAACAGTATATACTTATT
Organism: Potamilus streckersoni; assembly: GCA_016746295.1. Taxonomy (NCBI): domain Eukaryota; kingdom Metazoa; phylum Mollusca; class Bivalvia; order Unionida; family Unionidae; genus Potamilus; species Potamilus streckersoni. The sequence goes on along the minus strand of JAEAOA010001782.1, from coordinate 1,362,520 downwards.
GGCCAAACCCTGCCCACAAGCCCTTAATAGACAACAGTATGTACTTATTGGCCAAACCCTGCCCAAAAGCCCTTAAGAGACAACAGTATGTACTTATTGGCCAAACCCTGCCCACAAGCCCTTAATAGACAACAGTATGTACTTATTGGCCAAACCCTGCCCAAAAGCCCTTAAGAGACAACAGTATGTACTTATTGGCCAAACCCTGCCCAAAAGCCCTTAAGAGTCAACAGTATGTAGTTATTGGCCAAACCCTGCCACCAAGCCCCTAAGAGACAACAGTATTATACTTATTGGCCAAACCTTGCCCATAAGCCCTTAATAGACAACAGTATGTACTTATTGGCCAAACCCTGCCACCAAGCCCTTAATAGACAACAGTATGTACTTATTGGCCAAACCCTGCCCACAAGCCCTTAATAGAAAACAGTATATACTTATTGGCCAAACCCTGCCACCAAGCCTCTAAGAGACAACAGTATGTACTTATTGGCCAAACCATATACAGTATTAACATTAGAAGACTGACAGGATGACATAGCATATCTCTTCCTGTTTAGATTATTTAATGGCCAAATCAAGGAGATATTTGGTAGTCATATTACAACTTGAAAATAGCCCTCCCCCTCAAAAAAAGGCAGACTATTCAATTACTCAGTAACTCATATTGTATGCTATTAGTTCTCTATGCAGTTATATACTTAGCTCCAAAAAAAATTAGTCATTGATCTCTGAATATTATAAGATGAGGTGCCCCTTTTGAATATTGACATTGACTTTATACAGGTACTCCCAAATTTAAAATGGACACCAAATTGGAATTTATTTAATATTGCACTATTCATTCAAGAATCTTACCTGTTAGTAACACAGCCAAGTTTTCCTTTTCTGTTTGGATAAATGATTAGCTCCAAGTTGACTTCTTGTATTACATCTCCATCAAATTCTAAAACAAAGATGAATTAATCCCTATTTGAATTTTTTTAAAAATATAATTCTTATTGTTAAGTGGTACAGTACAACTTTTTATAGGGTAAATTGTTCATGAGAGACATAAAGGTAATTAAATGTGACATGCAAATAATATGGCTATTTCTGCACCATGCCTAAGACAAAAAATAATATAAGTACCATATATACTAACTGATAAATCCAACTGCGAAATTCACAGATCCAGATTTTTCATTGCATAAAGCACTGGCAGATCTGGTTCTGTGCAGTTAGTAATAAGTAGAACAAACAGCATAGATTCTGATCAGTTAGAGTAATAAGTAGAACAAACTGCATAGACACTGATCAGTTAGAGTAATAAGTAGAACAAACATCATAGACACTGATCAGTTAGAGTAATAAGTAGAACAAACTGTATAGACACTGATCAGTTAGAGTAATAAGTAGAACAAACAGCATAGACACTGATCAGTTAGAGTAATAAGTAGAACAAACTGTATAGACACTGATCAGTTAGAGTAATAAGTAGAACAAACAGCATAGACACTGATCAGTTAGAGTAATAAGTAGAACAAACTGCATAGACACTGATCAGTTAGAGTAATAAGTAGAACAAACATCATAGACACTGATCAGTTAGAGTAATAAGTAGAACAAACTGTATAGACACTGATCAGTTAGAGTAATAAGTAGAACAAACTGCATAGACACTGATCAGTTAGAGTAATAAGTAGAACAAACATCATAGACACTGATCAGTTAGAGTAATAAGTAGAACAAACTGCATAGACACTGATCAGTTAGAGTAATAAGTAGAACAAACATCATAGACACTGATCAGTTAGAGTAATAAGTAGAACAAACTGTATAGACACTGATCAGTTAGAGTAATAAGTAGAACAAACTGTATAGACACTGATCAGTTAGAGTAATAAGTAGAACAAACTGCATAGACACTGATCAGTTAGAGTAATAAGTAGAACAAACTGCATAGACACTGATCAGTTAGAGTAATAAGTAGAACAAACTGCATAGACACTGATCAGTTAGAGTAATAAGTAGAACAAACTGCATAAAAACTGATCAGTTAGAGTAATAAGTAGAACAAACTGCATAGACACTGATCAGTTAGAGTAATAAGTAGAACAAACTGCATAGACACTGATCAGTTAGAGTAATAAATAGAACAAACAGCATAGACACTGATCTGCAGGCACATTATGACTCAGCAGTTAAGGATCTTTGTTGTTTGCTGTTTGACTTGACTTATACATGTGTACACTGTGTCAAATTACATCTAATTAGTTTGCCCAAAAGTTAAGCAGAAATGAAAGAATAGTAATCACTCTCTCACTATAAGGACCTTCATTATAACACAGTTCCTGTTACAAGGAAGGATGGTAATGGATCCCATTTCATTATGTGGTAGTACAATTTATATGTATAATGTACTTGATTATTAGGTGCTCAAAAAGATAGACAATATAATTATGCTGAGATAGGCACAAAAGAGAAATAACTTTGTCAATAATATCAGCTCAGACAAAAATCATCTTCAGATAAAGTTTTGGAGACAAAACATGGTTGGAATTATATTTGTTTTTGTCATTTGAGAATTTGTACTCTGGGCTACTAGCATAATTAATATATAACTTGTGACTGTGTATCATGGGGTACTAGTATAGGTTGCATATAAATTGAGTGTGTGTACCATGTAGTACTAACATAAGTAGTACATAAAATGAGCATGTGTACTATGGAGTACTAACATAGGTAGTATATAAATTGAATGTATGTACTATGGAATACTAACATAAGTAGTACATAAAATGAGTGTGTGTGTACTATGGAGTACATGTTTTCTAACATAGGTAGTATATAAATTGAGTGTGTGTACCATGGAGTACTAACATAAGTAGTACATAAATTGAGTATGTGTACCAGAGGACTAGAATAAGTAGTACATAAATTGAGTGTGTGTACCATGGAGGACTAGAATAAGTAGTACATAAATTGAGTGTGTGTACCATGGAGTACTAACATAAGTAGTGCATAAATTGAGTATGTTTACCATAGAGGACTAACATAAGTAGTACATAAATTGAGTATGTGTACCATGGAGGACTAGCATAAGTAGTACATAAATTGAGTATGCATATTATGGAATACTAACATAGATAGTACATAAATTGAGTGTGTGTACCATGGAGTACTAACATAGTACATAAATTGAGTGTGTGTAATATGGAGTACTAACATAGATAGTTCATAAATTGAGTGTGTGTACCATGGAGTACTAGCATAAGTAGTACATAAATTGAGTATGTGTACCATGGAGTACTAACATAGGTAGTACATAAATTGAGTGTGTGTGCCATGGAGTACTATCATAGGTAGTACATAAATTGAGTGTATGTACCATGGAGTACTAACATAGGTAGTACATAAATTGAGTGTGTGTACCATGGAGTACTAACATAGGTAGTACATAAATTGAGTGTGTGTACTATGGAGTACTAACATAGGTAGTACATAAATTGAGTGTGTGTACCATGGAGTACTAACATAGATAGTACATACATTGAGTGTGTGTACCATGGAGTACTAGCATAAGTAGTACATAAATTGAGTGTGTGTGTCATGGAGTACTAACATAGTTAATACATAAATTGAGTGTGTGTACCATGGAGAACAAGCATAGGTAGTATAATAACTGAGAGAATCAACCATGGAGTAGTAGTACTATTGTACATAGATTAGGTGTGTGTACCATGGGGAACTAGCATAAGAAATTTTACAGTACTAATAGACCATACCAGAGGACTGCTTATATGTGATGTCACTTCATATAGAGTTATTTGATACAAAATATTAATAATTAATAATGAAATAATGAAATGGGATCTATGATCATACCTGGCTATAAACAGGAATGACTTATACCTTATAATGATGTGCCTTATAGTCAGGGATCATGGCATTAATGTTATATTCAACTGCAATATTTTGCATAAATAGTAGATCATTTGGTTTAGTATTGAACTTGCAATCAACACAGTTACAGGTCTGATACCTAACCTGGCCAGCCCAGGTCAGCTGCCATGGTATTATCATTGGAGAGTCATTTCACTCCCATTTCCTCAGCATGGTATAATGAAAAGTGCCATTAACACCAACAAAAACAAAACAAAGCAAAAATCAGTATTTATGAAAGGTACATTTATTTAGTGGTCGTTGCTACAGAAATCATGAATCACAGTTATTTATTGCTTAAAATTTGTACCGGTCATTATCCCATTCAAAATGTATATAGCAATAACCTGCTGAATACATGTACCTTTCAGAAATACTGATTTGTTAACTTAAGAAAAAGCTGAACATTATTTTCTTCAATTCCCCAAATGCAAACAAGAGTCCCTTTAAATGCTCAACTGGCCAAAAATAATTATTTTCAGGAGATCAAGACTAAGATTAAGTTTGTTTTTTTTTCTTTTAACAGCTGGGTGTTGAAACCATCTCTGATATTCTTGAGTGATAAGATTTTCAAATTAGCAATTGTGGCAGCCATAATTGATGCAAGTTCAGCACTGTGTCTTTTTTTTATAAACTTGGCACCATTAGACGGTTTTTGCTGAAAATCCCATGCCAATATGACCTTTAAGGGAAATCAATGACAAGATTTGAATATATTCATTGTGGCAGCCATAATGGATGACTTCAGGGCAAAGTTTCATTTCAGACCAATGAGATATCATGAGAAGTCATTTGGTGAACAACCTACACTGATATAACCATGTATCCTGGAGGAGTAGCTGTTAAAATTTAAAGATGTACACTATGGTGACCATGTTGGATAGCAGGTCATTTTCATTCAGGACAAACTAGACACTATGGTGACCATGTTGGATGTCCAGTCATTTTCATTCAGGACAAACTGGACACTATGGTGACCATGTTGGATGTCAGGTCATTTTCATTCAGGACAAACTAGACACTATGGTGACCATGTTGGATGTCAGGTCATTTTCATTCAGGACCAACTAGACACTATAGGAAGTCATCACATAAAATCCCCATGTCAATATGACTTTTCACTTACTCTACTTAGGAGTAGTAGTGACAAGAAGATTTTCAAGATGGTTGCCATGGTAACCATTTTTGAAGTCACATTTCATTAAGTACAAGCAAGATATCATAAGAAGTCATCTGGTGAATGTCAAGATGACTTTTCATCTAACAGAAGTAGCAACATGATTGTCAAAATGGCAACTGTGGTGGCCATACTGGATATCTTCAGACCAACTACACATTAAAAGAAATCATTTTAGTGTAAACCCCATGCTGATATCACTTTCCACTCAGGAGGATTGGCAATAACAAGATGTCTGCTGTTGTAGCCATATTAAAGTCACATCAGTACCATTTTCATTTAGGACCAACTAGACATCACAATAAGTTTTATTTCATTTAAAATGATATGACCTCCATTTAGATTGTCTAGGAATAAAAGGATTTTCAAAATAGTCCCTGTAATGGGCATAGTGGACGTCTAGGCAGTACTGTTTTCATTCAGAACCAGTTGGCATCATAACAAGTCTACTGGTAAATCCATATGCTGATATGTCATTCTAAGTGTAGCAATTAAAAGCTTTAAAAGATGGTTGCCATGGTGACTATGTTGGAATGACACATCAAAACCATATTTGTTTATGCCTATATTGACACTATAAGAAATCTTTTGGTGAAAATCCCATTATGATGATGGCCATCCTTTCAGGAGGATACAAAAAGTTTCATGCTGGTGCCTATGCTGGCCATGTTGGCTGTCACAGCATTTTCATTTAGATCCAAGTTTCATGCTGGTTCCTATGCTGACCATATTGGCTGTCACAGCATTTTCATTTAGATCCAAGTTTCATGCTGGTTCCTATGCTGGCCATGTTGGGTATCACAGCATTTTCATTTAGATCCAAGTTTCTAGCTGGTTCCTCTTTTAGCCATATTTGCTGTCATAGCATTTTCATTTAGATCCAAGTTTCATGCTGGTTCCTATGCTGACCATGTTGGGTATCACAGCATTTTCATTTAGATCCAAGTTTCTAGCTGGTTCCTCTTTTAGCCATATTCACTGTCATAGCATTTTCATTTAGATTCAAGTTTCATGCTGGTTCCTATGTTGGCCATATTGGCTGTCACAGCATTTTCATTTAGATCTAAGTTTCATGCTGGTTCCTATGCTGACCACTTTGGCTTTCACAGCATTTTCATTTAGATCCAAATTTCATTCTGGTTCCTATGCTGACTATGTTGGGTGTCACAGCATTTTCATTTAGATCCAAGGTTCATGCTGGTTCCTATGCTGGCCATATTGGCTGTCATTTAGATCCAAGTTTCATGCTAGTTCCTATGCTGGCCATATTACCTGTCACAGCATTTTCATTTAGATCCAGGTTTCATGCTGGTTCCTATGCTGGCCATGTTGGGTATCACAGCATTTTCATTTAGATCCAAGTTTCTAGCTGGTTCCTCTTTTAGCCATATTCGCTGTCATAGCATTTTCATTTAGATCCAAGTTTCATGCTGGTTCCTATGCTGACCACTTTGGCTTTCACAGCATTTTCATTTAGATCCAAATTTCATTCTGGTTCCTATGCTGACTATGTTGGGTGTCACAGCATTTTCATTTAGATCCAAGTTTCTAGTTGGTTCCTCTTTTAGCCATATTCGCTGTCATAGCATTTTCATTTAGATCCAAGTTTCATGCTGGTTCCTATGCTGACCATGTTGGCTGTCATTTAGATCCAAGTTTCATGCTGGTTCCTATGTTGGCCATATTGGCTGTAACAGCATTTTCATTTAGATCCAAATTTCATGCTAGTTCCTATGCTGGCCATATTGGCTGTCACAGCATTTTCATTTAGATCCAAGTTTCATGCTGGTTCCTATGCTGGCCATGTTGGCTGTCATTTACATCCAAGTTTCATGCTGGTTCCTATGTTGGTCACAGCATTTTCATTTAGATCCAAATTTCATGCTGGTTCCTATGCTGGCCATATTGGCTGTCATTTAGATTCAAGTTTCATGCTGGTTCCTATGCTGGCCATGTTGGCTGTCATTTAGATTCAAGTTTCATGCTGGTTCCTATCCTGGCCATGTTGGCTGTCATGGAATTTTCATTTAGATCCAGGTTTCACGTCAAGTTTTGAGGTAAATTAGGACGAGTAGCTTATAGGTAGATGGATGGTCACATGACAGCAGACAAAGGACATTGAACAAAAGGCTCTGACCATAATAAGTTCCTCTTGTCTGTGACCAGAATGACAAAAAAAAAGTGTACCATATATGCTTGCTTATAAAACAAGCCCAACAGCAAACTGCACAGACCTGAACATGCCATTGTATAATGAACAAACAATACACACCCTGATCTGCAGGTGCATTATGCTTTGGCAAATCAGGATCTTTGTTGTTTGCAGTTTGATTCAACTTACATATGATGCATATGGTAATTAAAATTATTATAACTAAACTGTCTATTAAAATGATAAATTGATGAACTTCATCTTTCCAAATGTCAATAATACAACAAAACATATGCACAAAATGTGGAGAGTTAATTTTTGCTCTACCAAGTATGACAAACAGATCAACTTATGAATACTTAACAGCAACGTAAAAATGTTCAATGGCAAAGGTGTCTATTTAAATGTAGCCCAATATATAATTACAAAGTACTCACTAATGAGCATGCCTATGTCGATGTGGCCCTATGTATATTTACACTAAACATTACATGCTAATTGTTATATTGTAATTAGTGATAGAGCAATTATACTTACTTCTAAGGTAACTTAACGAATCAAAAATTGCCTACACTTTAAATATGTGGCTTCATGATTTGTGATCCATATATGACCAAGACATTGTTGTTTTCCTAAATGTCTAGGTTTTTATCAATGGCTATAGTTATGATACCTTACTGTCAATGCTGTATGTTACATTGACTATAGTTATCATACCTTACAGTCAATGCTATAGGTTACAATGGCTATAGTTATGATACCTTACTATCAAGGCTGTAGGTTACAATGGCTAGAGTTATGATACCTAACTGTCAAGGCTGTAGGTTACAATGGCTATAGTTATCTATACTTACTGTCAATGATGTAGGTTACAATGGTGATAGTTATGATACCTTACTGTCAATGCTGTATGTTACAATGGCTAAAGTTATGATACCTTACTGTCAATGCTGAAGGTTACAATGGCTATAGTTATGATACCTTACTGTCAATGCTGTATGTTACAATTGGCTATAGTTATGATACCTTACTGTCAATGATGTATGTTACAATGGCAATAGTTATGATTCCTTACTGTCAATGCTGTATGTTACAATGGCTATATGTTATGATACCTTACTGTCAAGGTTGAGGGTTACAATGGCTATATTCATGATACCTTACTGTCAATGCTGAAGGTTACAATGGCTCTAGTCATGATACCTTACTGTCAATGCTGTAGGTTACAATGGCTATAGTTATGATACCTTACTGTCAATGCTGTAGGTTATAACGGCTATAGTTATGATACCTTACATTCAATGCTGTAGATTACAATTGGCCATAGTTATGATACCTTACTGTCAATGCTCTATGTTACAATGGCTATAGTTATGATACCTTACTGTCAAGGCTGTAGGTTACAATGGCTATAGTTATGATGCCTTACTGTCAATGCTGTAGGTTATAACGGCTATAGTTATGATACCTTACTGTCAATGCTGAAGATTACAATTGGCTATAGTTATGATACCTTACATTCAATGCTGTAGATTACAATTGGCCATAGTTATGATACCTTACTGTCAATGCTCTATGTTACAATGGCTATAGTTATGATACCTTACTGTCAAGGCTGTAGGTTACAATGGCTATAGTTATGATACCTTACTGTCAAGGCTGTATGTTACAATGGCTATAGTTATGATACCTTACTGTCAAGGCTGTATGTTACAATGGCTATAGTTATGATACCTTACTGTCAATGCTGAAGGTTACAATTGGCCATAGTTATGATACCTTACTGTCAATGCTCTATGTTACAATGGCTATAGTTATGATACCTTACTGTCAAGGCTGTAGGTTACAATGGCTATAGTTATGATACCTTACTGTCAAGGCTGTATGTTACAATGGCTATAGTTATGATACCTTACTGTCAAGGCTGTATGTTACAATGGCTATAGTTATGATACCTTACTGTCAAGGCTGTATGTTACAATGGCTATAGTTATGATACCTTACTGTCAATGCTGAAGATTACAATGGCTAAAGTTATGATACCTTACTGTCAATGCTGAAGGTTACAATGGCTATAGTTATGATACCTTACTGTCAATGCTGTATGTTACAATTGGCTATAGTTATGATACCTTACTGTCAATGATGTATGTTACAATGGCTATAGTTATGATTCCTTACTGTCAATGCTGTATGTTACAATGGCTATATGTTTTGATACCTTACTGTCAAGGTTGAGGGTTACAATGGCTATAGTCATGATACCTTACTGTCAATGCTGAAGGTTACAATGGCTCTAGTCATGATACCTTACTGTCAATGCTGTAGGTTACAATGGCTATAGTTATGATACCTTACTGTCAATGCTGTAGGTTATAACGGCTATAGTTATGATACCTTACATTCAATGCTGTAGATTACAGTTGGCCATAGTTATGATACCTTACTGTCAATGCTCTATGTTACAATGGCTATAGTTATGATACCTTACTGTCAAGGCTGTAGGTTACAATGGCTATAGTTATGATACCTTACTGTCAATGATGTAGATTACAATTGGCTATAGTTATGATACCTTACATTCAATGCTGTAGATTACAATTGGCCATAGTTATGATACCTTACTGTCAATGCTCTATGTTACAATGGCTATAGTTATGATACCTTACTGTCAAGGCTGTAGGTTACAATGGCTATAGTTATGATACCTTACTGCCAAGGCTGTATGTTACAATGGCTATAGTTATGATACCTTACTGTCAAGGCTGTATGTTACAATGGCTATAGTTATGATACCTTACTGTCAATGCTGAAGGTTACAATGGCTATAGTTATGATACCTTGCTGTCAATGCTGAAGGTTACAATGGCTATAGTCATGATACCTTACTGTCAATGCTGAAGGTTACAATGGCTATAGTTATGATACCTTACTGTCAATGCTGAAGGTTACAATGGCTATAGTCATGATACCTTACTGTCAATGCTGAAGGTTACAATGGCTATAGTCATGATACCTTACTGTCAATGCTGAAGGTTACAATGGCTATAGTCATGATACCTTACTGTCAATGCTGAAGGTTACAATGACTATAGTTATGATACCTTACAGTCAAGGCTGTAGGTTAAACTTATTACAAAATGGACTCCATATATATTCTCTTATAAGTTGAGTTCAACTGCAAACTGCACATACCCAGATCTGCCATCACATAATGTGCTGGCAGACCTGGGTCTGTACAGTTTGTTAGGGTTATTTGGTAGAATAAACAAAACATACTCTGATCTGTAGATGCATTTTGCTACATCAAATCAGGATCTTTGTTGTTTGCGGTTTGTCTTGAGTTATATAATAATGATACATGTACATGGAGAAATCCTGGAAAGAACTACTGACCTGGAGAAACTACAAGCAAGCTTTCTTACATACATACATTGGCTGAAACTGAGACTCAAGCCCAAACAGACAAAGGTGGGATGGCAATGATCATAACAGAAAAAACTTTAGACCACTTGGCCACTTGAAGCCCCGCAAAATTATGTCTTTGTATGATAAAAGGACAAAAGTAATATAGTCTCTAAAGACATCTTCAAATGACATTTTATGGAAGTTTGAAATAAAAGCCATATTGACAGATGACCAGCAAGTTGTTACTATGTAATGATGACCATATTGCTAAATAATATCAAAAAGAGGTATACAAATTTTGTATCACTATGAATCCGTTTAAAATAACATTTTGTGAGTGATTTTTAAATGTTAATGTATGCATAATAAGAAACAATTTGCATCTCTTGGAGATATATTAGCACCAGTACCAACAATTGGTATGAGACATGAACTGATCCTGGGAGAGTACAGTAGTTTTAAATGACAAGAAAGAAACCAATTATGATCCAGATCCAAAAATGATGAACATTACTTTCTATGTTTGTCTGAATCTATAGACCACATTTTTGGCCCAGTTGACCAAGACCCCATGCTAATTCTTGCCTTACCAATAGGGACCCAGGCTAATTCTTGCCCTTACTGAAAGGGACCTATACTAATTCTTGCCCTTACAGATAGGGACCCATGTTAATTCTTGCCCTTACAGATAGGGACCCATGCTAATTCTTGCCCTTACAGATAGGGACCCATGCTAATTCTTGCCATTACAGATAGGGACCCATGCTAATTCTTGCCCTGACAGATAGGGACCCATGCTAATTCTTGCCCTGACAGATAGGGACCCATGCTAATTCTTGCCCTTACTGAAAGGGACCTATGCTAATTCTTGCCCTTACAGATAGGGACCCATGCTAACTCTTGCCCTGACAGATTGGGACCTATGCTAATTCTTGCCCTTACTGATAAGGACCTATGCTAATTCTTGCCCTAACTTATAGGGACCCATGCTAATTTTTGCCCTTTCATTTGCTGAAATGTTCTTTAAGAACTAATATCAGCTTCTGTAATGCTTTGATCATCATATCAAACATGAAGTTCTTTTTAATACAGCATGTGAATATGCATTGCATGAATATTTGTGGATATAAAATCATTCTGGTTTTACATTATAATTTAGAAACCAATAGGGTCAATGCTCACTTGTAAGTTGAGTCAAACTGCAAACAACAAAGATCCTGATCTACCATAGCATAATGCACCTACAGATCAGGGTCTATGTTCTTGCACTGATTACTCCTCACAAACTGTACACACCCAGATCTGATGGCACATTATGTAAGGGCAGATTTGGGTATGTGTATTTTGCAGTTGACTGTATCATAAGTAAGTATATACGGTACTACACTGTTTTGTATGGTTCATGCCAAGACAATGTTTACAATTCTCACCAAAATCACACCAAATTTAGACCAAAAGAATTGTCATTCAACTATTGACTAAATGTTGGCTAGAAAGCAAATATTTTATCTTTCTTCTCTCTACTATTGACCAATAATTGGCTGGTATGGAACAATTTATCTTTCTATGTTATTATTTAAACATGCTGTCCAAATATGGAAGAATTACAGATAATGACTCACTCAAAACCATTTTTTATTATGGCTGCCATTCTTTAAAGTCATACTACCTTACAATCTCTTTCCAATACAATATACTAATGACTAGCGGTGTATTTAAACATGTGGGCTCCATTATTTCATGACTATACACAAAAGAATAAAGCTGTATAACTTATTTATAGGTCATGGTTATGAGCTCTAGCTGCAAGAATCAATAATCACTATATACTGTTTAAATACACATCTGTATGAAGACTTTGTACCTGCAAGAATTTATAATCACTATATACTGTTTAAATACACATCTGTATAAAGACTTTGAGGTACAATTTTCAAAATTGGAAGACATCTTAATTTAAGTGAATATATCAGTCATAAAGAATACAGTCAAGCTTAAATAAACATCTTGTTAAAATCAATGCTGTAACAAATGACTATTCATTATAATTTTTGTCTAAAGAACCTAAGACCCATTATCTGTGTTATAAGGTTATTGAAAGCCTTGCATTTCTTAGATCCCAGGTTTGATTCCTGTTTCTGACATGCACTAGATTAATGTTGATGACATATGTATCCAAGAATATACAAGAGGGCAAAAACAAACAAAAAATACCTTGAAAACATTTAACAAAATAAATCACACAGGTGTATTACCATAACCATTATAAATGTAATGTTTTCTATCCACATGCAATTACCATTTCTCTAAAGATAAGGGTGGGAGGGTTTGACACATACTCAAAAAGGACAAATTTAGTTAATGTATCACAACACTAACTGAGCCAATCAGTGGTTATTACATTTTATTACATTTCCTACAAAAAATCATTATCATTTTATCTACAAATCATCCTGCATCAAAACACCTGTGTAAGGTTTGTTTAAAAGTTGTGACACTTTTCATTCTTTAAATTTTAAATATTTATAAATATACCAAATTGAATATAATTGACCTTTATTAATGTAATAATGACCAAGGAAGAAAACTGTATTCTAACTAGCTTTAAGATATCAAACACATTTCATTTTTTTATGCATATAAAAAATGTGGCATTGTCTTTAAGTATTACATCAGTCACCTACATTATCACATGACTGCATCTAGATTATTGTACTGTAAAATAAATTGCAGTCTTTAGCAAATCACACCTGAGCAAATGCAACTGCCCAGCTACATTTCAGTGCTGCAACAGATGCAGACAAGGACAATTTATTTGTCAACTCTTTACGTTATTGCTACATAACTGAGTCTGTCAGCTGTTACTGGATCCTGTTGTAGACAGTAAGAAAATCATTCATATTTTTCTCATTTTTCCTGAAGACTTTAAAACCAGTGAACAATGCTACTTGCATGCAATAGAAGGCAGCAGTAAAGCCTAAACAGAAAATAAAATATTCATTATAATCACTGCCTGCTTTTCTGTAAGATGACCAAGCAAACAGGTGTGATTGTCTGGCTTTCATTTCATTCACAATGCAACATGATTGTGCTGATGTTTTAATATGTTGTGTGAAAGCTAGTGCTTTACTTATATAAAATAGTTATAGTATATCTTTATATAATGAGACATATAGAAGAAATTTAATTAGTGATACCTGATGTCACACTATTTCTTCTAAAAATCAGAATAAAACGTTTTGAGATAATTTAGGTTCTCAATCATTCACAAAACTTCCTCTGATCAACTTATTAAGTAAACTGCAAATAATATATTGCACTTGCACAGTATCAACAGCTGCAGAAAATTGCAAATAAAATAAATTTCCTGAATATTTGGACAAATTCATTGGCAAGCAATGTGAAATTTGACTTGCCCAGCAATCTCTACTTGCCAGGAGCCATTTTGTGTGCACAACATTTGTTCCAAACTTGATATTTGGTTGAGTAGAAATCGTACTGTATACAGACACCCACCATCTCCTATGTTATCTCGTGGAACAGATTGGACCATCATGATTAAATTCCATGCATTCTGCATGATTGTCACAGCTTCTGCGTGGGTGATGTTAAGGAAGGAATTTCCATTTACTTCTAGGATTCTGTCTCCAGGTTTTAGACCCTAGAAAAGATAGATTTTTCCATCAAATGTGAAGTGGCAAAATTCACTTACTATAAGGTCTTTCATAATAAGATGGGTCTTGTTATATGGCAAGTATTAATTGATAGTACAACATACATATATATATATATATATATATATATATATATATATATATATATATATATATATATATATATAGTGGACTGTGTTATAATGAGGGAATACTGTATCATGCACCTCATTGTAAGGCTATCTTACTGTGTGGTAGTATGCTCTATGACTCCCTTAGACATGCATTATATTCAGGAAATGTTATATCATTTACCTCATTATCATGCATGAACACTGTAATGTGGTACACTATAATTCCTATGACCGACATTAAAATGAAGGATTAAGGAATAATGCACTTTAATATATGGCATTTCCATTATATGGTTGTATGGACATTGCTAAATATTATCAGGTACCTTATTATAAGGCACTCTCACTGTAATGAGGAGAGACTGACCTATACCTTGTCCTTATCCATCCTGAGTGTAAAGCAAATGCTATCATAAAGGATGTCAAAATATCAATAAATCTATAAAAAAAAATATTAAAATGCTGCAAATGTCAATACAATAAAGGAATGTATAGAATGTACATATTGATGAGTGTAAACTATTTCCATACTCTTTTGTAAAATATAAATCAATGTTATTCCTTTTGTTTGAGTTGTGTTATACATTTAAAGACCAGACTTTGATCCAATAATTAAAGCAAATATCCATGCATGTAATCTTTCCATTTCAGTAGACAACATCAATGGATTATAACAGAATGAAGTCAAATAATTAAAGAGAATTAGAACAGCATAGAAAAAAGGAATTGGTAATCAATTTAATGTTGGTAATACTCAGGACTGATTCAGCTGACTGAAATTTGATGTCCTAATTTTTCATTTTTCCATTAATTAACTTATAATACTTTCTAATTAACAAGTCAAATAATTATATATTAATATCCTGAATTGCATTACAATATTTTAAAACAAAAACTCAGATCAACACTGGTTTTCACCAAAAATTTCACTAAAAATTCTACTTGAAAAGCAAGGAACAAGTGTAATCCTGGTGAATTGGTTTGGTTTGAATTGGTGTTTAAGGTACTGAAACACGAGTTGGTTATTTAGTGTAATGGCAATCAGGATAAATGTCTTGCCAAGAGATACACCACTATAACCACTCCATGCTTATTCAAAGAAGGAGTCAAATCTATAATGTTATGGTTTTGATTCTATAAGGCTAGCCAATTAACCACCGCAGTTTTTAAAGAAAATAAAAGTTGAGTATCACATATATTGATTGGCCTTATCAATCATAAGTTAAAATTGTGAATTATACATCTTTACTCTATTCAATCTATATATCTATATACAGTGGCGTACTAAGGATGGGGAGGGGTTGCAAGAGAGGCGGTCCGCCCCTGGTGACAACCAGAAAAGGATGGGGGCATCAAGAGAGTTGAAATTCCAATTTAATTTCAAACCAAATGAAAAATTTGCCAGAATAAAAGTTATATCTAATTTGCTTATCACAGAACTGTACTGTTTAAAAATCTGCTTGCAAACATAGTATATTTTCTGAGTGTTTCCAATTTATTATTAGCTGTAGGAGTGCCAAAGAAACCATCAGCCCTTAGTGCAAAATACTTTAGGTACGTCCCTTTATCTATCTATATGTGTGTGCGTGCATGCGCGTGTGCGTAGTTTGTGATCAGTCAACAGCAGAATGTTTTGCCACACAAAACAAAGAGAAAAGCACCAATGTGCCACCAGTTTTAATCTATAATCCTATTAGTGACTTGTTACTATCACTTTTATAGTATATTGTGCAAATGGTGGAGCTGATTGGAAAGATTGGCAATGAAACTAGCTAAAGCCGCGCCAGTTCAAATTAATACTGTTAATAAGTGGTGTGTGACGCATTCTACCTTATATACTCTTAGATCCAAGTGCAATCCGCATCTTGTGGATTTTACCACTCATACAAAACGTATTAGACATGTTACCGGATCTATTATGTGGCTTAATTTATCTATCTGTCGGCATAGAATTGGAAAGTCGTCAATATATACTCTAGGTGATAAAGGTATTATACCGCAGAATATGTAGAAAATGAAAACAAGTACGATGTCAGCACGAGGTAAATTGCCATTTGACGGCAGCAAATAGGACACAGGATTGACTCGGACAGGTACATTATCTGTACAAAGCTATCTTTCATCACAGCGAGTAATGAAATTCATTATAAACTGCAGCAAGCTATATTTGCCCGACGGGGCTTTGACTTTTTTAATACTTGGTTGACCGCAGCTAAAATGTTATTGCCCTGGTCTGCCAGGC
Organism: Potamilus streckersoni; assembly: GCA_016746295.1. Taxonomy (NCBI): domain Eukaryota; kingdom Metazoa; phylum Mollusca; class Bivalvia; order Unionida; family Unionidae; genus Potamilus; species Potamilus streckersoni. The sequence goes on along the minus strand of JAEAOA010001782.1, from coordinate 1,345,830 downwards.
AATTGATTTTTGTATACCCTTTAATGGAAAAATAGTAATACATGTCAACGTTTTCAGTTTCCGCAACTAGTCTATACAAGCTGGTTGTATTTATAGTTTTAGCACATGTGAAGACAGCCATGTAGAGGTTTACAAACACAACGTTTTTGTGTTTATTTGTTTGTCGTATATGTTTTGTATTTGCCTTTGAAAAAGACTCATTAAGAATCGAAAGCGCTTAGGCTAGTTAGTTACTAGTTTCGTACTGTTCGTCGTCAGTTTATTGCATCTCTCTCTCTCTCTCTCTCTCTCTCTCTCTCTCTCTCTCTCTCTCTCTCTCTCTCTCTCTCTCTCTCTCTCTATATATATATATATATATATATATATATATATATATATATATATATATATATATATATATATATGTCATGTTGAAGAGAGTATGTCTTACAATGAATAGTCTAGTCTTAGCCATAAGCGTGACTAACATCTATCAAACTATGTAGAAAATGAAATTACATTTGGACCATGCGTGACTAACATCTATCAAACAATGTAGAAAATGAAAATACATTTGGACCAAGACCTTGGCTTCCGAATGATTCATACCAGTTGTGATTAGAATTTATCGAACTGTGGCTACTCTTAAAGTAGTGGCAAGCTGATTGTCTTTTTTTCGGTAAGGACGGTCTTTTGTTCTAGAATCTAGGTCATGTGTGGGTTCTATATCTAGAATAAACAATCGAAGGACATATTCATTTAACACCAGTATGCGATCCATTTAGCAAAAAGATTACTTAAACTGTATGGAACTCCTATCCTATCATTACTCGCTTATAAGTTAAGTCCAACTGCAAAACTGTACAGACCCAGATCTGTCAGCGCATTATGGGACGGTAGATTTGGGTCTGTGCAGTTTGTTAGGAGTCATCATTAGAACAAACAACACAGACCCTGATCTGCAGGCGCATTATGCTACTGTAGATCATGATCTTTACAGTTTGGCTCATTTTATAAGCGAGTATAGACGGTAAACTGTTATTGGAAAACTTGATCAAAGATGTACCTCGTCAATAATATTGATATTACCGTTAGTGATAATATGTGTATACTATCATCATTAATTAAAAAACTACAGAAAAGAAAAAATTGTACCATATAAGGGCATTCATGGTTTTTGCTGCTTACATCTGTATGATTGCCTAATATTAATCTAGTCAAAAGACTAACTAATGATGATCACCTAATATTAATCCAGTCAAATGACGAACTAATGATGATCACATAATATTAATCCAGTCAAATGACAAACTAATGACAATCGCATAATATTAATCCAGTCAAATGACAAACTAATGACAATCGCATAATATTAATCCAGTCAAATGACAAACTAATGATAATCACATAATATTAATCCAGTCAAATGACAAACTAATGATAATTACATAATATTAACCCAGTCAAATGACAAACTAAAAAATGATAATCACATAATATTAATCCAGTCAAATGACAAACTAATGATAATCACATAATATTAATCCAGTCAAATGACAAACTAATAATAATTACATAATATTAATCCAGTCAAATGACAAACTAATGATAATCACATAATATTAATCCAGTCAAATGACAAACTAATGATAATTACATATTAACCCAGTCAAATGACAAACTAGAAAATGATAATCACATAATATTAATCCAGTCAAATGACAAACTAAAAAATGATAATCATATAATATTAATCCTGTCAAATGACAAACTAATGATAATTACATAATATTAATCCTGTCAAATGACAAATTAACGATTAATGATATACAGACTATATATATATATATATATATATATATATATATATATATATATATATATATATATATATATTTGTCACATGCCATAATAAAACAACAACGCATCTAACTGTGCAACAAAGTAACAATGTAAACTTGTTAAGGGACTAACTGGCAAAACGTTAGCCAGAGTTAACTGCTGTCTAAACTTGCCCACTTTATTTTGCAACTCTGTGGACTTATGTGATCATTTTTGCATGGTCACTTTGTTTATTTACTACATTCCTACACTTTTGCAATAGTGTTTCTTTGTTACAGGGACAAGTCAACAACGTCACCAGCAGTTCAAAAAATTAGGCACCTGTGGCTGTTTAATTCTCTGCTACATTCTTTGATATCAGATCAGCTACTAGTGCACCACTTCATTCTCCGTCACACTCGTTGCAATTTTTGTGTAAGTTCTACTAATTGGGAAGTAATCTCACAGCTCACATTACAGAAACCAACCATAAATTTAATTAATGTTTCCTCTAACAAACAAGAAAAATTAAATAAACTTTAAAAAATAAAAATAAGGTATGCATAAAATGTTTTCTAACAACGAAAAATTTTTTTTAATACAGATGGAATCAAAGAACCAGATATTAAATTACAATAAATTATTTTAGCATTAAAAATTGCGTATCCTGAGATTGATGGTCTTCCATGACCGTTGTCTTTCAATACAGATTTACCCGTATTACATAGATTGGCTGCAGAAAAATGAAACGTCCCACATAACATATCTTTCAAACTACACGTGTATGTGATTGGTATGTTTATTATTTTTTTTGCATTTATATTTATTTTTTCTAATAGTTTGAATCTTTTCAAGTTTTATATATGTGACGAGCCTTTTGAGCAACAAATTGTCAAATGTTAATTGTTACCTCATAATGTAGCATGTATTTTTCACGATGGAGCATTATAAAGATGTATTAATAAAGTCTTTATGTTTTTTATTACTTTGTTTTGCTTTTAGGGGCTTAGGTTTGTTTGTTTGTCTGTGTGTCTGCTTTTGGTTTTTGTTGTTCCTTATACTTACCACAATGGATGCAGGTCCAGCCTCCTCAACAACGTTTATAATGATGTCTACTCCATATTCTTTTCCTCCAGTGATTCCAAGGCCAAGAGTTCCGTCTGATTTGCGTTTCAGTAAAACAGGTCGAACATTATTCCTCTCTTTCAGATAATTAGGTGTATCAGGCCGATTAATTTCTTCATCAGAAACACCGGATACATCGTCTCCGTCATCATTTTCACTATATATTCCACTAGTAACGCTGGTCCCTGGAACGGACTGTAACTCATAAGAATTTTTCAAAGCATCATATTTGACCATAATTTTCTTCTGGCTACCGCGGGATACAATTCGGAATGTACCTGAAGAATCTTGAGCAATAATCTTCGGGATTTCATTCATAGAGTTTCCATGAGTTAATATCTTAAGATACGAGTCATAGTCACTGTATTGAAGGCTGCACAACCTATGGTAGTCCGCTTGAAGATTTTTCGGAATTCGGCTACTTAATTCAATCAAAAGAAATATTTTCTCTGTCGAATTTATAACAGGCTTCAGTTGGTGGACCAAAGATGCTACTGAATTTGAAACACGGAAATGGTGGAGAGCCTGTTTAAATTTCTGACACTCTTCTTCTGTAAGTAGTTCATGTGCCAAATTGCGGAATATGGCCTCACTCCGTTTTACTTCTGCCATTTTCCACAATTCCTCCGAATTCGCTCGCCTTTGAGATCGCAGTAACGGCTTCCACGTCCAAGTCTTGTGTGGTAAGTAAACCACCTGAAAATATTTAGAAGCCATGATAATGAACGTGTGTCTCTCAATGGTCTAGAATTAATTAATTTCTTTAATTTTGTAACCTATATTTCAAAATAGAGAAGAAAAAAGTCCTTCTCCTTTTAGTAAAACTTCCAGACTGCATTCCAATGCTTTATTGTCTCCGAAATGATCCCTCAGACCGGCTTCCACGAGTATCGACTACGTTGTGAGAAGCGATTTCAATGCACACAATAGCACAACCAAAGAATCAATATGAATTCACAGAGAACATCAAACAATTCGTACAGAACTGTAATAATGGCAAAGAAAACAAAAGCAGTGGGATATTTATGGCAATTTGTTCATGCCACGTGAATAAAACATTTGAATCCAAAATACATCCATCGACCAAAGAATGCTTTTTAGTTTGTCTATTTCTGACAGAGCTAATATGAATTGGCCCAATGTCGAAGAGATGATGGTTATTACTATAGTCAAAGTTAAAAGTATTTTATGAATTCCTTTAGAGCTCCTCCAATTTTAACATCAATATAAAACAGCATTCTTATCAGCGTATAACATTAAATTAATCTAATGTCCAATTAAATTATTTAATTTTCCATGATTTTAAGTATTTTTCAGTTGCATTCACATTTTTCTGTGTTGTGATGGTCATATGCCTTCCGCATGCACAAATGCTGAAGCATTAAATTACAGTCTCTATTAACAATGGTTGGAGTGGGGGCACTATTCATCACTACAAATTTACAATGAATACAGTTCAGTTTCGCTTAAGTAAACGCGGTTTATAAATATATAGTTACCACCAAAAACTATATATATATATATATATATATATATATATATATATATATATATATATATATATATATATATATATATATATATATATATATATATATATATATCGCTCTGAGGCAAAAATTCGCAAATATTGATTTGACTGTGTACCTGGTCACGGTATCAGTCCTCACGGTATCAGTCCTCACAATTGCTCAGTCTTGCATGTCGCAGGCGATTGCAGAGGCCATTACAAATCTAATCAACTTGAAGTTTTGACTACAAAGCACAAGCAAAATTGTCACTGTTTCCTCGGGCTCATTATATGTACATTTTTTTTTTTCAATATCGAACCAAGCTGTAACTGAAATAGCATAAGAACACATTGTTCACATGCAATACGAATAAAACTTAAAAGGACGTGTTCTGTGATTGCCTCGATATAATTTTTTCATCGTATCCATTATAATTGCCTCGACAGAATCTTATCATCGTATCCATATATAAGTATGTGGTCGTGTACGTGTGCAGCATTTGTGTATCACTGCATTTATAATTTGTGTGTGTATATGCGTGTTGTTTTTACATGTTTGTGTGATGATGACATGTATAATTCTGTGTAGCATATGTTCATTTTTGCAGCCGTTGACTGCTACAAATCCAGTAAATATTTTTATTCAATATGACCACGTGACAATGGGTCTTTTATGACTAAGTATGTTTTCTAGTTAATTATTATTATTATTATTATTATTATTATTATTATTATTATTATTATTATTATTATTATTATTATTATTATTATTATTATTAATTAACTTAGGGTAAGACAGAAATTAATTAAAACAAAATTAAATCAATTAATTGTAATTTTACAATAATAGAAAGCATAATTATTCCGGCAATTTTTAAGAGGAATACCTAGATCACTCATCATTTTTTTTCATTATTATCTGTAAATATGTATGTGTGAAAATTAAGTTAGAATTGCAAAATATTTTGTTGTTGAGATTTCATGACATATTCCGCTCTTACGAATCGTATAATCATGGAGATATTTTGTATATTTAATAATGCCTGAATTTTTGTGATACATGCATGTTGTAGCGCAAGTCACGAAATACATGTATTAGTTTCAAGCAAAACCTGATTTTTTAAAAATGTAACCTCAAACGCATCAGTAAACAAAGACCACACCATCGCTTCAACGATAAATTTGTGGCAGCCAAATGCCCCCATTAAAACTAATAAGCTTTGATGGCACATTAGCACCATCCTGGCTATTTAGTGCTTAGAAAGTATAGGCATCTCAGACAGATATTTATTGGATTTAACGGTAATCGGCTTAATCCTGCATATACACTGAGCCCCTTAGGTTTATATTGGAGATAACGGTAATCGGCATAATCCTGCCGATGCCCTGAGCCAGTTAGGTTTAGATTGGATTTAACGGTAATCGGCATAATCCTGCCCATACCCTGAGCCAGTTAGGTTTAGATTGGATTTAACGGTAATCGGCATAATCCTGCCCATACCCTGATCCAGTTAGGTTTAGATTGGATTTAACGGTAATCGGCCTAATCCTGCCGATACCCTGTGCCAGTTAGGTTTAGACCGGATTTAACGGTAATCGGCGTAATCCTCCAGATACACTGTGCCAATTAAGGCAAATGAGTCTAAAATCCTTAAAATACAGATACATATTTTAAATCTAACTCCTTTAAAAATTCCGAGATCTTCCCAGGGTGATATCGCCATTTCACATAACCCACGTCAAAAATGTTGCCTGCATTAGACATACTCGAGTGGGGTGGAGGTGGTGAAGCGGGCATATAAACATCTCCATGCCGTCATTGGTACTGAATGTTTGTTAAGTAATCCGAAATAACTACATGAGTGATTTATCTGAATCGATATTTTCATTTCAGACACTTTCGTAAGTATAAACCCTTAATTATTTGAATAGATTGACCCTGCCTGACCTACTTATTGCCTCCAGCCTACTTATCCAGTTTTAGGAGTGGGTGGGTGGGTGGTTGTTATAATAGCAAGAAACTATATCCACCTCTTTTAAGTTTTCAGCAACGGTTTTGATCAGTAACAAACAAGAAATTCCTCTTTATTCATTTTTTGGAACCCCAACTTAATGTATACCCTATAACCCTCCCCCTTTTTTGGCTCTGGTTTTCATGATATACGATTCCTAATAACTTCCTTATATTTGTTAATGTGGACCACATTAGTCTAGAATGCAGTGGTAAGAAAATAAACCCTTTTCAGTCTTTGTATTCCTATTTATACAAATGGGTCCATTTACAGGTAGGATTAAAAATATGAAACGGCAAGATCTCGCAGTGCAACTTAGAGGTATATAGAGAGAAAGAAAAAAGGTCACGCATGCATGGGTAGTTATGAATGCTAACCTATAATGGTGAATCTCGTAAATAATTTTAAATAATTAGTGCTTCAGTAACGTATCAAATTAATGGCACAGATACATAATACAAGTTTGTAAATGTAGATGCCTTATCTTATTGACAAGCAAAAACGTAAAATATGGTAACATCACAGGCTAATTTCTCCAACTTACTTATTACTTCTTGTCAACGTTGTCAACAAATGCAGATCGAGTCCCTTTATCCTCTTTAGGACTGTCTATCAAATTTCTAATCAGAAAATAGTTTTTTTTTAAATAACTTGCCGCATGAAATGATTGTCCGCATTATACAAAATTTTCTATTGGATGCAAACATACGAACGGACAATGCAAATTATCTTACCTTTTAAAAATTTACTCTCGTACACTAAGCATTTCCTTGGAATTGTAACATGAAGTAAGTGCTCGAGTTTCTTTCCAAAATTTCAGTGATATTGAAGAAAAAAAAATGGATGGATCATTTACAGAAAAATGGTATGAAAATGACAGAAAGGCTAATGTTTCAGTTGTTGATATTAATTTCCGTCGTGTTTTATTAAATATGCGCATGTAATTCCTTAAGTTGAAAGTGACGAATTTTTCCTGCACGTTTTGGCTACTTTTTACCCCTCACCATCCCCAATCAATTTGCATACTAACCACCTACCCCAACAGCGATCCAATTTGAGTGTACAACTCGACAGACCGATCTAAAAGTCGCACTTTTGATGTTATACATCCGTATATTAATAATCATAACAAAAAATCCGCGCAATGCTGAAAAGTGACAAAATGACATTGACACAATCCGTAGTTTGTTCGGGTAGTCCGCAGTACGCAGTATCTCGGGTATAAACTTTATCGTCTTACTTTGCGTACGATACAATGGACGATACGATGTTGTTTTTCAGTAGAAGCAACGTACATCAAGAGTGATGGTAATATCACAATCAGTAAAGGAATAAGAACAAACACTATTTTACATTCATTTATACACACCTTGATTCATTTATGCACACCTTGATTCATTTATACGCACCTTGATTCATTTATACACACCTTGATAAGTAAATTTTAAATATAATTGGATAAAAAGGAAAATAAATCACCAAAAACGAAAATTTAATCTGAAGTGAACTCGTTATTTAATAATGATGAAATGAATACTATCTGAATTCGTCATTATGGTACTATTCATTTCTTATCAGGAAAAAAGTAAAAAGAAAAAGCAACAAAAATATAGCAGCAAGATAACTTATTTGCGAAATAATAACGAAATCTTGGTTTTAAATTTATGACAGTACGCAGAAAGACGGAAATAAAATACACATATACTAACTTTATATGAAACTGTTAACCGACTAGAAATGGTTTTTTGCCTTCTTGGTGACTGCTGCACGCGATCTGACCACCACACGTCGATTAAGAAGGCGAACCGCGCAAGACATGTTAGATCGACTTCGATAATTTGGAAACAACTTCTCCGCTTTTCATATTTGAGAGACAGAGAGGAAGATGAATTTATTTCAAAAGTAATCGATGTACCTAAATTTAGGCGAATTTACTGTGAAACCTTTATCTTCGTGAAAATATGGAGAGAAAAAAAAAAACAATACAAAAAGTATAATACATGTATGAAATTTGATGAAATAATATCGTTCATTTAAAACGTGTTCTTAAAACACCGATTTTATCAAAACTACATATTTCTTTTGCTTTGGGCTATGATAAAAATATTTTGGGTAGAAGTTACTTTCTTTGTTCATCAGTCAAATTCAAACTAGAGTTCAGTATCTGAGATTACTATTTATCGTTTTGGACCGTCCTGGATATTAAGGACAAACAAGGTCCGGCTCTGAGTAATAAATGCCTTGCATGCAATTTGTTTTGTGCAATCCAAATTCAGACACATATCGGCTAATAAAATGGGTGCATTCTATGCTTTCTACGCATAAAGCTATGTTGGTGATAAATGCGATACATATTCCAAAAAAAATCCTCAATTAAACATTAGACATAATAAAACATAAGCTATATTCAAACTTAATCCATACTGAAATTTTAGCCATATTCAAACGTAAGCCGTATTCAAACTAAGCCATACTCAAACGTAAACCACATTCAGATGTAAGCCATGTGTACATGTAACTATTTATTTTGTTGTGTTGGTTTTTAGGCAAATATTGGCTTGTATACATGTAGGACAGTTAGAGAGGATGATGCAGGAAACCATCCAGAGACACTATCCTTGCAGACGTGAAATGTACTGAATGATACTGGGCGGTACACATAACTGATGCATGCATATGATCACATACTTGAGAATATATGTACAGGAAAATGACAGATTCTGATGTGTGGATGAATAATTTTGCGAACTGGGTGGGGGGACATAAAAATGTACAGTAAAGCCTTTCAAAACCAAAGCTTAAATAAGCCAAATATTCCTTTGAAACTGAAACGGATCTTTGGCTCCCAGTTTTTTTTTTACGAAAATACCACCGTAAACCGTAACCCCTCTCAAATACAACATTTAATATGGTTCCAAAGATTTGGGTTCTTCGAAAAATTCGTATAATTTTAAGAATTATTGCTATGGGTAATAGCAGCAAAAAATATTGAGACACGAATTATATCTCAGTTTGAAGAAGAGAGAAATGTGATAAGTTGTGTATGTTTGTCCGTCTGTCCTCCATGTCCTGGTTATACACTCCTAACTGTTCATCTTAGGATGAATGCTTCGCGCACCAAAATATGGGTTATTGTCACCTACTTTCTATGTTTTATTTACAATTGCTTAAAGACTGCGTACGAGCTCTAATTTAGTGATTTTCAGATAAATCAGTCGCTAAACTGTATTTGTAACTGTAATACCAATACAGACTTGATGGATGTTTACTAATTAAGACTTAATTTACATTTAGGATTCACTTCTTATGTTTAATGTAGCATGTTCACTGAATACCTATAATGCAGTACAAAAGTCGTTGTTATTACTTTTGACCTTAAACATATAGCATGTAAACTGAATACCTATAATGCAGTACAAAAGTCGTCATTACTTTTGACCTTAAACGTAATAGCATGTTCACTGAATACCTATAATACAGTACAAAAGTTGTTGTTACTTTTGACCTTAAACGTAATAGCATGTTCACTGAATACCTATAATACAGTACAAAAGTCGTTGTCGTTACTTTTGACCTTAAACGTAATAGCATGTTCACTGAATACCTATAATACAGTACAAAAGTCGTTGTTATTACTTTTGACCTTAAACGTAATAGCATGTTCACTGAATACCTACAATACAGTACAAAAGTCGTCGTCATTACTTTTGACCTTGAACGTAATAGCATGCTCATTGAATACATATAATGCAGTACAAAAGTCGTTGCCATTACTTTTGACCTTAAACGTAATAGCATAGACTGAAGAACATTGTGTTTTCAGAAAAACTCAAGATATAACTAAATTTGTTAAATGTGTGTGTGTGTGTGTGTGTGTGTGGAGAGAGAGAGACAGATTTAAAATAACTTTAACAATTTTTCAGTCATATCACTACTATGTCTGCAGTGTGGCAGTTTATAGACATGTCTACATGTCTAGCACTTGGGCATCATGCCGCAGACACGTAGCATCATGTCCTTCACATTATCAGTAACAATACATGTATCCTGATATCAGGCCGACCAGTCCTAACACTAAACTCTCCATGTTAAGCGCATAGCGAGGAAGTAGTTAGTGCTATTATTATAAGTCTTGAATATGACTCAGCCGGTGTTTGAACTGCTTCCACCCGCATCCGAGACGGAGGCTCTAACCATTAGGCCAACAGAGTGGTGGTTAAATCTGTAAGTATTTTTTTTTTTCGAAAATAACCCCAAAAGTTATTGAAGTGACATTATTCAAGATATTCTGCCAACATATCCACAAGCTAGCTATAGTATATAAAGACCCATTCATACGAGCTTATGTTGGAATGCTTACAAGCCTCTGCAAGTAAATATACAAGCTAAGACCTTTGACCTTAAAATCATTGAGTGGAAAAACTAAACAAAAAGTCCGATCAAAATGCACAGGTTTATGTACAATTCAATATATTCATCAACTCATTCAAGTGCACAAACGCGAATTTTGACGATGGACGCGACCCCAAACTCAATTAGGCCTGTCACGACCCCAAGGTAAATTAGGCCTGACACGACCCCAAGGTAAATTAGGCCTGACTTTTAAGACTTCTTCACCAAGGTTCTAATATATAGTTGGTCAGATTTGCACTATTTTTATTAAAAAAAATAATTAAATATTGTAAAGAAATGTTGCAAGGTCACACTGGACATTATAAAAAAAAGTTTAGTGAAAAACCTATTTTATACAATCTTTCGTTATGTAGGATTAACAATAAGAAGACTTTTAAAGATGGTCTACATAGTGGTCATTCAGATCGGTAATATCTTCATGTAGGACCAACTAGATAGCATATAAAACATACAAATTTGTTGACAGGTTCGTCCGTCTAGAATGAGTAATGAGAACAAGATTTTGGGATATCCTTATACATATCAGATGTGCGCCATTTTCAATTAAGATCAACTAGCCATCATAAGAAATCTAACGGCTTTAAAAAGCATAGAAATACCACCATCGTTCAGGAAAAATAGTTACATTGAATTAGCACCAATTTTATCTAGGAATAAATAGACACCATAATTGGTATTGGAGTAAAACTTTGTGTCCATAACACCATTCGTAGACGGAGAGTATTAATAAACAGATTTTCATGATTGTTTCAATGGCAATATACACTGGATATCAGATCCGCACTGTTTGCATTCAAAATCAACTAGATATATCAGTATGCCTTATAGGGAAAACCTCCATGTCGATGTGCCGTCTGCTAAGAAGTACTAACGATAGCAAGATTTTTCAAGATGGCTGAAGTGGCAGCTATTGCTATTTGGGACCAATCAGACCTTGAGATTAATGCGTTTCTTTTTGTTTCATTGCAATCCAACTAGTTGTTTAGAAATAATAGAGATAACATTCGGATGACAGACTCTGGACGATGGACAAACGCCTTCACAAGCGATCGTTTCGTCGATGACTACTTTTAAAGCTATACATTGCACGATACACTTTTTCCTCGCGGATTTGAAGTGGGTAGTTTGGTTACTGCATACAAGGATGCTATTTAACATTCTCATTATAGTTTTAAAAATAAGGGTTTTCTTTTATAACCCTCTCTACGCTGACAGGAGATATGCAATCAACTCATTGTTACCCATTAATTAAGTTGACCTGGAGGACATGAAAATAAAAAGAATTATATATATATATATATATATATATATATATATATATATATATATATATATGCAATAAACTGACGACGAACAGTACGAAACTAGTAACTAACTAGCCTAAGCGCTTTCGACTCTTAATGAGTCTTTTTCAAAGGCAAATACAACACATAGTTACGACAAACAAATAAACACAAAAACGTTGTGTTTGTAAACCTCTACATTTCTGTCTTCACATGTGCTAAAACTATAAATACAACCAGCTTGTATAGACTAGTTGCGGAAACTGAAAACGTTGTATAATTCCCTAAAAGTCTACAAGCCAAAGCGACATCTATTTTTACTTTGTGTACATATGTAACGCAGATTATATCCCGGATATTTGATTCTATACCGGTTATTCTTATAGTAAAAATTGAAGGATAATAAGAAGATTTAGAAAATGTTAAATTCTACTAGTGCATAGTTTTCATTTTCTAGTCTTCTTGGTTTAGACCGCTTGGTTTCAATGTTCTAAGGCGGCGTATCCAGTATGATTCCTTTTCCTTCCTGGTTTCGGAACTCCAGCTGTGGTTGTTAGCAATAGCGATAAGTATTATATCACTGAAAGTGTGGCCAGGGGAGGAGAAGTGTTCTGCGACCGGGCTTCTGTACAGCTTTTTTGTCATCCAATCAGATCTATGAAGGTTTATCCTTTTGTGTAGCTTTTCAGTTTCTCCCACGTACTGAAGGCCACAGATCTTACATGTGATGAGATAAATCACATTCTCTGTTTTGCACGTTTTGTTTGGACCATGTATGTTTAGTTTTTATTTAGTCACTGTGCTAGTGAATGTGATTTATCTCATCACATGTAAGATCTGTGGCCTTCAGTACGTGGGAGAAACTGAAAAGCTACACAAAAGGATAAACCTTCATAGATCTGATTGGATGACAAAAAAGCTGTACAGAAGCCCGGTCGCAGAACACTTCTCCTCCCCTGACCACACTTTCAGTGATATAATACTTATCGCTATTGCTAACAACCACAGCTGGAGTTCCGAAACCAGGAAGGAAAAGGAATCATACTGGATACGCCGCCTTAGAACATTGAAACCAAGCGGTCTAAACCAAGAAGACTAGAAAATGAAAACTATGCACTAGTAGAATTTAACATTTTCTAAATCTTCTTATTATCCTTCAATTTTTACTATAAGAATAACCGGTATAGAATCAAATATCCGGGATATAATCTGCGTTACATATGTACACAAAGTAAAAATAGATGTCGCTTTGGCTTGTAGACTTTTAGGGAATTATACAACGTTTTCAGTTTCCGCAACTAGTCTATACAAGCTGGTTGTATTTATAGTTTTAGCACATGTGAAGACAGAAATGTAGAGGTTTACAAACACAACGTTTTTGTGTTTATTTGTTTGTCGTAACTATGTGTTGTATTTGCCTTTGAAAAAGACTCATTAAGAGTCGAAAGCGCTTAGGCTAGTTAGTTACTAGTTTCGTACTGTTCGTCGTCAGTTTATTGCATATATTTTAATTAATCCCTGACACGTGATCCCTTGGTGGATCCAGTACGCTTGAGAGGGTTGTTATTCGCCATATGATTTGTATTCTTTATATATATATATATATATATATATATATATATATATATATATATATATATATATATATATATATATATATATATATATATATATATATATATATATAATGTGTCTGTGTGTGTGTCTGTGTGTGTCTGTGTGTGTTAATGATATACCAAAGTTAAGGACTCCGCGTTCATGTAGAGCTTTCATTAGCTAAGAAAAGCTTTGTTCAACGTCTGTCTCTCTTGGCTGTTAAGTTTAGACACATGTATTCAGAGTAAAAACATGGTTTCCATTGTGTCGTATCTAGTAGATGTAAATGATACTCCCTGGGTATTTAGATAAAACTTAGCATATGCAGTTCAACTTGTCTTGAGAAACCATTGCAGAGCAAGACAACCAGTATTGAGAAACCAGATTCCCATTGCACAGTTTCATTTCTTATACAGTTTAATGACTTTTGAGAAACAGCAAGTCTTAACTTATTATGGGTTTTACATATTATTACAAGTACAGTCAATGATGGCCATCCTATTTATTTATTTACTATTTATTTACCTACAACTTATAAATATTTTTGGTGCAAATTTATTTTTTTTTCCAATTTATGAAAATTACATGCTGGTGCATTTTGTATTTATGATTTCCCGAAATTTCCCTTCACCTTCTTTTTGCATACCCGATGTACTTGTTATTGTGCACATTGTATGACTGTAAACATTTCTTGCTAATATAATATTGTATTTTTTATGCTTCATAAAGATCATTTTTAATAGTCCTAATTTACAACTGAAATGTGTACATATGAATTCATTCCACATCCGGTGTCAATATTCAGAACATCCGGGTCGATTTGAAATACAGGCATTATCAAAGGCATGGGAGTGGCATCTAAATATTGTATGGAAGAAGAAACAAAAATCATCATACTCATCACCTTTATTTACACCACCCTTTTTGTCAAAGGATGCCTAGTTATCCACCAAGATGAATGAAAAACAATGTCGATAATTGATTTTTCAGTCACAAAAGATAGTCTTAAAGAGCACGTTTCCAATGTCTTAACGTTTGCTTAATTATCACCTTAATTATGATATTATTTGACTTAAATTGTATGCAGATTTTATACAGAAACAGTCAATAATGAACAAACCAGATACGTGGTGCTTGGTTCTTAAATTTCTCAATGTCTACAGTGGGTGCCGTCTTAACTAACATTGTACGCTCTGGACAAATCAATGCACTGCGGCCTTCTACTGGCCCTACTATTCAATAGCAATATGGGCAGCATGATGACCTTGGAAGCGTGAGACCCTGGACAATTGCCCAGTATGCCCATACCTTATGACTGCCCTGTGCACAGTGCCGGTTTACCCAATAAGCTGAGTATGGTCCCCAAGACTTTAGGGCCCGCGACAACGGATCAAAATAATATTGAATTGAGGCCTATGGGCTTCCACAGGGTTTAATCCGGCACTGCATGTGCAAATACAGCAACGACAGAGCTTTAATTAATTTGACCGATCCTCTTTATTAATGAATAATTTATCTTGGGCAGAGTGGTGGTGGCGATGGTGGGGGTGGATTGGGGTAAATTATACTGACTTCTACATCACAGACCGCATGACCATATTAGTCTTACACATGGATTATTTTTCTCGAATCCCAAAACGTACTTAGGGATCGACTATTAAATTATTGAATTTTTAATTTTTAGCGGTAGATTGTCGGCAGATAAGGGTCATTATAATTGGACACGGCATATAAGGGTCCTTATAATTTTACACCACGGCATATAAGGGTCATTATAATTTTACACCACGGCATATAAGGGTCATTATAATTTTACACCACGGCATATAAGGGTCATTATAATTTTACACGGCATATAAGGGTCATTATAATTTTACACCACGGCATATAAGGGTCATTATAATTTTACACCACGGCATATAAGGGTCATTATAATTTTACACGGCATATAAGGGTCATTATAATTTTACACCACGGCATGTAAATGTCATTACAATTTTACACCACGGCATATAAGGGTTATAATTTTACACCACGGTATATAAGGGTCATTAAAATTTTACACGGCATATAAGGGTCATTATAATTTTACTCATTGTATAATCCAACTGATGGACAGCAATAGGAAAAGATAAAAAATATTTTTAGGACAAGAATCTCGTTGCAATTTTGAAATCAAATCATATTAGATATAATCAAAAAAAATATATATTTTCATGTTATCTCTAATTTAAGACACCATTTCCTTTAATGTCACCGATTCTTATAAACTGTTTATATACTGTTTACAAACTTGTTTTTGAATTATTTGCAAGCAGTTCTTTGCTCACAAAAAATTGTTATAACACATGCAGTGAGACTTCCATTATGTATTCTTCCATGACTACCTCACTACTTATGCAGGCCGGCCATATTCAGTACTGTAAACCAAAGACACTTATTTATCATTCTTTTTTTCTTAAGCCTTTCTTTACAATTTTCTCTTTGTTCGTTTTTCTTCTTCTTTATTCTAAAAGAGATGCCGGGACTGTACTTTTATAGTTGAAAGCTTTATCAAACAAAACTTTAATTAACATCTATTTGTAAACTTTGTATATGGGGTTGCCTTCAATCACAGGATTAATAAAATACTTTCATCCTAATGAAGCTATTTTAAAACTAATCGAACTTCTTTAACTGACCCCCTTTTTAAAACAGGTTAAATTTTGAATACCAACCAACAGTAGTTAGTTTAGGTAACTTTCTTTCGATCTTTAGGTAACTTTTCTTTCTTTCTTTCGATCGATCGATCGATCGAGAGAGAGAGAGAGAGAGAGAGAGAGAGAGAGAGAGAGAGAGAGAGAGAGAGAGAGAGAGAGAGAGAGAGAGAGAGAGAGAGAGAGAGAGAGAGAGACTCACACTCTACCCAGTACCGAATTTACCATTGTGCTTAGGTGTGCTTAAGCACAGGGCCCCTGTTGGCAAGGAGGTCATCTTCTTGGCAAAAAAAATAAATTAATTGTAAGGGGCCTCATATCTTAACTAGACAGGGCTTCATTTGTCCTAAATTCGGCACTGACTCTAACCTTACCCCCCCCCTTTTGTTTCCTTCAATAAATATCGTGTGCTCTCCTCAATTTTAATTAGATCAAAGAGGAGACGGCTTAAATATGAAGTGTAATATACTCGAAGAAAAAGATACAATTATACATATGATCTAAATTTGTTAGGGAGTGTTTGCAAGAATGATTACGCTGCGTGTTGTAAATGTCAGCGCAATCAACCATTACCTCAAAGTAAATGTACATAAGCATACTACTAGTTTCTACATGAACTTGTTCAAGACTGGGTCATTATTAGTAAGGTGCAAATAAAGGCTTACACATTGTAAGGAATCATGAAAGCATCAGAAATACAAGACGACGAAAAGAAAAAACGTATAAAATAAGCATGTAATATTTCTTAAAAGGAACATCTTTAGCGAACGACCATTTAATATTATAGTGGGGGTAACTGGGATATTCTTTCGAGTCAAGATATTTTCTTTTTCTTTTACCTGCAGACTATTGTTTTTCAACTAACATAATAGGTATAATAGGCTAATTGGTCGGTTCCTTAGAAAATTTAAATAAAATTTGATATTTAGGTGAAATATTAACATTCAAGAGATTTTCACGAGGCATATCGTACTTTAGGCTCATTTAGTTGTAAGCCACCCAAAATATGAGGGGTGAGGGAATAAACTTTTAAAGGATTTGTTAAGACCAATTTAAAATATACTTGTACAGTTTAGACTCCAGTATTACGGGATAATCTTAAAATCAAACATCCAAATGCGAGCGGCCATATTTACTTCAACCAATTCTGAAATGTTTCCCTTGTATTGAATAATTTGTTACTGTCAACATACAATCGAGACATACTTTTGGCAGAGCAGAAATTGTCAAAAGTGTTCCTAATATTGGTTCAGAGGACCTCAACGTTTATTACACATTCGAAACACCTTGATTATTTCCACAAGACACAATTATGCATCAGATGTATATGAGTGTAGAAGTTGCATTTTCTTTTTTTCTGTAAACCTTTTTCTTAGATTTCAATACAGGTTATATTAATGTTTTAGTAAAGGATTCTATAAAAAAAACATAACTATAACTAAAAATTAATTTCAGATCTTATTTATTTATCCAAAAATAGAACTATTCTTGATTACATTTCAAATCCTACTTTTACTGAATTTGTTTGTTAGAATTGTCTCATAGACATTATAGTTACCCAGTTTCTGCAAGTAATTTTCAAAGTGCCCTCACCCCACCTCCCTGTCTAGGATTACTTTTAGAACAACTGTTTATACGTTGCATAGATTTACATAATTAGTCATATATTAAGAATTTCCAACTATAATGCCTTGTCAAGAAAGGTTACCTGGAGTCCAAAATTGATTTCCATCATCTGCAATATACATTACATACAGGAACTATTTGTGCTTCAAGTACATGGATGTGCTTCAAGTACACGGATGTTCTTGAAGTGTTATCCACCTCACTCTACATACAGTTGGTAACGATTAGCTACGGAAGCTGACCTTTTACACCGGAAGATAATGTTCTTTGTTGCGCATCTCACATCTGTTACAAAATTTATTGATTGGTACCGATTTAATTTGAGCAACAATTGAATGTCCCAGTGGAAATGTAATTAAATGTCTGCAACGGCTAAAGCAATTGCTACTGGTGCATCAGCTATCGTTAAATGAGCTTAGCAACGGCATCTATGTCATACGAGAATTTAATCATTCAGTGCAGCCTTTCATTAACGTCTATCTAACCAAGTCCATATGTGAATGGTACAATCTGTGAAATTAGTTAGCAAACAAAATTGCAAAATGAGTCCAGGTAAACAACCGCCCAACAAATCCATACACGGAAAATGTACCGTAGTTCAACTATACATAGTCTTGCTATATCTCATAGAAAAACAGGTTTTCTAAAATTAAAAAATTCCTAGTCTTCCAGTATAAAAACAGACATTAGCTACTTTTTGCATTAACCCATTTATGAGATTTCTCATTAAGGTAATTACCCGTATTGTCATTTCTAAAACACTGCAATGAACTAAATAGCAGTATGTTGTTTGTTTTGCTCAAGATTTCAAACAATCATTATGTACCCGTTCCTGTCAACGCATTATGTACCTGCTCCTGGCAACGCATTATGTACCCGTTCCTGTCAACGCATTATGTACCCGTTCCTGTCAACGCATTATGTATCCGTTCCTGTCAACGCATTATGTACCCGTTCCTGTCAACGCATTATGTTCCCCTTTCTTGTCAATCATTATGTACCTGTTCCTGTCATTTATCATGTACCCGTTCCTGTCTACGCATTATGTGGTTGCAGATCAGAATCTGTATTCTGTTCTCAGTTCGTTGTTCATTTGTACACACATAATCTTTTAATGTAATAACTCAGATTCATTAATAAATAGTCCGGTGAAAAAATTAAGGATTTGCTATAAAAATAATTCCTCAAATAGTTTTAATAAGAATAAAAGTTTTGCATTGTTATGTATTATGTGCTCTTTTCTCTCTATGATTATATGTTATGTATATCTATATTTTGTGATGAACTGTAGTCAGTTTAGGGCCTACTTGGCTAATGAATTGTTATAACAACATATTACAGAGATAAAATTTCTCTGTGATCTTAGATTATATATTAAGATCATTATTAGCTGGAGGTAAACATGTTTACCGATGTTTAGTTGAAAGTCTATTTTTAAACATTCGTAATGTTCCAGAAGCAAGATGTTTACCAATTTGATGAGAAAATGTTCCTCACTAGGCTCTTTTATTGTGTATATAGGCCGCTCCAGTGGCCTTGTGGTTAGAGCAACCTCCTCGGATGCGTGAGGCCGCAAGTTCGAACTCCGATAGTCATACCAAAAACTTATAAAAATGGTACAAACAGCTGTCTCGCTAGGCGCTCAGCATTAAGATGTTAGTGTTAGGAATGAACAACATGGTGTCAGTATCACGTGACTGGGTATGACATCACGCTACATGTCTGCGGAATGATGCCCCAATGCTAGACATTATAAACTGCCAAACTGTGGACATCGTAGCTATATGACTGAAAAATTGTTAGAGCTACGTTAAAAATCCGAATCACACACACACACACACACACACACACACACACACACACACACACACACACACACGATAATACTACCTTGGTGCCTTGGAGGAGGGGTACCGAGTGATCAAAAGTGCTTACCTTTACCGATCATTGATATGTCATCTTTCTCCACGTGGGTTCGATCCTCGGGCTCGGCCAATGTGGGTATGTGAAAAAGCTTTCTAGCAGCTTCACATGGATAGGTAGTTTTTTTTTCCAGGATTTTCAGTTATGCTGGCCGCCATGTATAGCTGAAAATGGCGTTAAAATCACAACAATAACATCCTTCCCAAAGACGGCCATCACACATAAAGCAACAATACTACCATGATGTGATCACATATAAAACAGTATTATTACCTCAGGTGAGCATCACATATAAAGCAATAATACTACATCATAAGTTTGACTTTATAAATGGTTAATATTTTGCTAAGTAAAAATTATGCGTTGTGGATGTGCTAATATTTGTCAAGCTCCATAATCCGAAAATATGGTATTCTGAGCATCTATCTCATCAATGACTCAAAGTGAGATAAAAATGGTATAGTGAGTATCTATCTCATCAAATATCCGAAGTGAGATAAAATGGTATACTGAGTATCTATCTCATCAATGATCTGAAGTGAAATAAATTTGGTATTTTGACTATCCATCTCATTAATGACCCAAAGTGAGATAAATATGGTATCCTGAGTATATATCTCATTAATGACTCAAGTGAGATAATATGGTATACTGAGTATCTATTTCATCAATAGTATGAAGTGAGATAAATATATTATACTGAGTATCTATCTCATCAATGATCCAAAGTGAGATAAATATCGTATAGTGAGCATTTATCTCATCAATGACTTGAAGTGAGATAAATATGGTATACTGAGTATCTATCTCATTAATGACCTAAGGTGAGATAAAAGTGGTATATTGCGTACTATCTCAACATTGGCTCAAAGTGAGATAAATACGGTATATTATCTATCTCATCAATGACCCAAATTGAGATAATCATGGTATATTGGGTGTCTGTTTTATCAATGACTTTTCGCGAAGATGTGCATCAATAATATGGTCTCTCACAACTGACAATCTCCCAAACTAGTGGTCTTTCAAGTGTAGTACTGTACTGCAAAATGATAAAGGTATATAATCTTTAGTCTAAATTAGGCATATTAACAAATTCCTAGATTGTTACAACATAATGTTAATAATTCCAATCATTTTCATGGAAAACAAAAGCACCAACAAAATTATAACTATATGTTAACCACTCCTGTGGTATTACGTGGAAAATATCTTGCTAGCATTAAAGTAAGTCATTTAGTGCAAACAAACAGTTATGTTAAAATTCAGCAGTCTACTCACCTGGAAAGGTCCCCAGAAGCAGAAAGTAGTTTCACTTTGCTAGTGTCCAATTGTCACCTATGAAATCTCGCTGTATGTACTACTTACTAGCAGGCATACACGTTAATTCTATCCTATTACCTAGGCAAAAGACCTTATTGACCGATATAATCCAGTACCTTTACAACTTCTAGTGTCTAGTTTGGAATATAGTGAATAGATAAATGTATTGGTGTTATACAGAAATGTTACGCTCCATACGCTTCAACGCCTCATATATGGTTTACAGTCAATTGTTGGTAAAACTCAGCATACAATGACAGCAAGAGTAAAACTGCTAACGTTGGCTATCAATACCTGAATACAAACGGTACATGACAAAAGCATATCTTTACAAACCAAAAACATGAATAATTGCTTTTCTTCATTTTCTAAGCAGTTGTTAAGTATGCCTTAAATATGTTGTTATGTTCAGGTCAAGATGATCCACAACTTTGTATGGGTGGATTTGTTAAAAAGAGGAAATGGTTCCTTTTCCTAAAGAGATAGATTTTGTCTTGTTTCACTTAAAAATAATTGACTTTGACTGGAACAATTTGTGGGGTGGGTGTGGGGGTAGCAGTACCCTAAAAACACTCCATTGTTTTGACAGTTTCGTATTCCCTTTTTGCCACCGGTTTGCATGAATTTGAAAGAATGACTAAACTCCTGAGAGTAATTAATTGCAAAAGTATACACGACAACCTCCCATTTAGGGTTCATGAGATATTGTTGATAGATAATTCATTTATAACGACATTAGAAAAGGTATTTTGTATGATTGACATATGATGATAGAACAAATAAAGAAATAAGTGACGAGAAGTCAACTCTGATGAACAACTGCTAAAGAAAAATATCAAGACAAATTAAGGTTTGTTTTTTTTTCGACCAAACTCTCGACGTGGATGAAACTCAATGCTGTGTTTGGTTGGAAAGGTACAATTTTACTTCTTATCTTTTTGAAAGCCATACGAAACAATCTTCGTGTAACTATTTATAATCTAAAATGATTACGACCACATCAAGTTGTGTGACTGTTTTGTGTTGCTAGTACATAATGAAGTAAAATACATGTAGTATTTCTGACCAGCGAATGCGTCGATTATCTGTGGTTCTAGATAAAAACAATGCCGGATCCAGATTGCACGTATGTGAATTGGTTTGTTTCTTGGATGGGGCAGCGTGATTGTAAAGGGGTTTGGGGTGGGAAGGTAAGGTGGAGGCACACTTGTTTCAAAACTGCAAATCGCCTTACTTACTCGTACATCTTATTATTTCTTACCAAATTGTTTAAAATAAAACATTTTAAAGGGGGTACGGAGGGGTGGGCTTTTCTTGGTAATATATATTAATTATACATAGATTGCCTGACATTGACAAAGACACATTTTTCTGTATACGATAAAATATGTGTTACTGCCTATGGGCTGTTTTAATACAAGTAACTAGGCATACATAAGCGTGACACATCTCATTGTCCCAACTATTTTCTTGTCTTTTTTTATATCCGAACGCAGAGCCACAAATGGATAAATTCCTGGTATATTTAATCTGCTTGTTGAAAAAAAAAAAAACTAATTAAGAGACCGCAATAATTATTGTGCATTAGAATCCTTTAAAACTCTATTTTCAAATTATGCAAGGTTTTAATTTTTTAATAGTGGCTGGTCATCAAGTCTAATATGCAAGTCTAATATGCAGTCATATTTATTTTCTACATATATTCTACATAAACAATTTCTACAGGACCAGGACATAAAAATCATGTATACATGCATGCATACATACATACATACATACATACATACATACATACATACATACATACATACATACATACATACATACATACATACATACATACATACATACATACATACATACATACATACATACATACAATTGGTAATGTATTATATATTCAAGAAATTTATATAGGTATAGTATGAATATTTAATAAAGCTGAAACAGGTTTTCACAGTAATACATATACTGGGGCGAAAATATTAGTATAAAAAGGATTTATTGAAACGTGAGGTATTCATACACACACTATTTGGTACAAACTTATATATTGCTCGGTACTAGATTGGTTTTGAATGAAATCCTAATCAATGTGATTCATGTAGTGACAAGTTGTAATGTTCATATTTGTTACTGATTGTATTTCAGAAAAGAAAGAATATATAATGGCCATACAATACACATTTATACGTATAGTTCATTAGAGTTGAACCGGCACATTTATGCACAATGTCATTATGTTTATTGGATCCGAGGTATTGGGTGACCTCTTGTATACTATATTACTGCGGGTTGTTGAGTATACTTGACTATATACATTTATATAGGCAATTCAGAGTTGCAGACATAGAACAGGATCTTTATGCACATTATAATTTGTTTCTAATAACAACAACATTACATAATATAAGCATGACGATGATAATAATCCAACATAAAAGATATAGATCATTCCTTGAATAACGTGGCTGCAGATTAGATTCTACGATATTCCAGAGGATATGAAAAACGTGGCTGCAGATTAGAGTCTACAATATTAAAGGGGATACGAATAGCGTGGCTGCAGATATTCCAGGGGATACGAAATTCCTATGTCCAACTTGTTATTGACAAAAAATATTGCTGTGTTGGTAAACCTACTTTTGACTAGCCTAATTTTACTACATATAAATGAAGAATAACTTATTCAATTTTTTAACGATTTTTCAAAGCATTATCAGGGTTTGTAGTTTAATTTGTTACATCTTCCCGTCAATGTTCTCTGCTTTAAACGATCGTCCTAATATCCACTGTGACAATCATGTTTCGGATTGGTCCAAAAATTCCATCTGCCCTTAGATAGATGATGACGCTCACCGTCATGGCAACCAGAGTCGTCGGAAAGGTCAAAAATTAAACCTGTTATAAGATCACTCTCATGGTAACTAATGGTATCCTTCCCCTTATAACATTACCTCGAAAAACTTCTGCGTGTGGACAGATTGCTAGATGGGTCAGTACAAAACTTGTAGCCCACGATGTGATCCAGATTTCGTATATACTTGCCATGGCTAAATGTGTATCCTTGAGATACAGTGGCTTGTCATGGCTAAATGTGTATCCTTGAGAAACAGTGGCTTGCCATGGCTAAATGTATATCCTTCGTATCCAAGTGGCTTGCCATGGCTAAATGTGTATCCATGAGATACAGTGACTTCCCATGGCTAAATGTGTATACTTGAAATACAGTGGCTTGCCATGGCTAAATGTGTATCCTTGAAATACAATGGCTTGCCATGGCTAAAAGTGTATCCTTGAGATACAGTGGCTTGCCATGGCTAAATGTATATCCTTCGTATCCAGTGGCTTGCCATGGCTAAATGTGTAAACTTTTTATCCAGTGGCTTGCCATGGCTAAATGTGTATCCATGAGATACAGTGGCTTGCCATGGCTAAATGTGTATACTTGAAATACAGTGGTTTGCCATGGCTAAATGTGTATCCTTGAAATTCAGAGGATTGCCATGATTAAATGTGTATCCTTGAGATGCAGTGGCTTGCCATGGCTAAATGTGTATCATTTTTATCCAGTGGCGTGCTATGGCTAAATGTGTGTCCTTGAAATACAGTGGCTTGCCATGGCTAAATTTGTATCCTTTAAATACAGTGGCTTGCCATGATTAAATGTGTATCCTTGAAATGCAGTTGCTTCCCATGGCTAAATGTGTATCCTTTGTATCCAGTGGCTGTCATGGCTAAATGTGTATCCTTGGGATACAGTGGCTTGCCATGGCTAAATGTGTATCCTTGAAATACAGTAGCTTGCCATGGCTAAATGTGCATCCAGCGGCTTGCCATGGCTAAATGTGTATCCTTGAGATACAGTAGCTTGCCATGGCTAAATGTGTATCCTTTATATCCAGTGGCCTGTCATGGCTAAATGTGTATCATTGGGATACAGTGGCTTGCCATGGTTAAATGTGTATTTTTGAAATACATTGGCTTGCCATGGCTAAATGTGTATACTTCGGATGCAGTGGCTTGCCATGGCTAAATGTGTATCCTTTGTATCCAGTGGCTTGCTATGGTTAAATGTGTATCCTTGAGATACAGTTGCTTGCCATGGCTAAATGTGTATCCTACAAGACTGCCCCTGTCTGTGTGACTTTTCGGATCGAACATCGCCGGTATGTGAGAAAGATTGCCACTAGCTTCCCGTGGGTCGATTTTTTCCGAGGTCTTTCCGGTTCTTCCTCCACCAAGTATACTGGCCAACATGCATAGCCAGCGGGTCATGTGCTGAACTATGGTTTTTTTTTTTAACCCGACAAAATCAAACCAAACTTACTTTTTGAATTGTGCCATTTAGTTCAACTTACTACAAGTAAGTAAACACTTCATGGATGTTCTTCCTTTCAGCTCTCTGTTGTCAAATTATGATATTTTAATTAGTAGCACGAGGAACAACAACAACAACAACAACAACAACAACAAATTAATAACACCCTGTACCAAACCAGATTCTGTAAAAATATAGCCAAAAAAACCTAGATGAATCATGTCCTGTACCAAAATTGAATCTTTAAAACATGAGTTAGAAATTTAAAATGTAAAGCTTCATTTAATTAGTTTCATCAGAAAAAAAATTCTAAAACACTCACCTGTTACATTTTTGAAATCAAGAGTTGTGTAAATGTATGAATATGTTAAAATGTGTTGTATAAATGTATGCATGTTTAAATTCATTGTTTAAATATATGAATATGTTAAAATGTATTGTAATGAATATATGAATACGTTAAACTGTGTTATATAATTGCATGAATTCATTAAAATGTATTGTATAATTGTCACGGAATTGTATAAATGTTTTTTTAATTAAGTAAACGTACTCGGGTTTCGCTTTTAGTGTACAATGATACCCGAGAGGTGATCAATGTATATTATACATTTCGAAAAATAGTGAATTCGGTTCTTCCTTGCTCGGCACGTGCGAAGAGTTTCGGGCTGGAAAAACCGAATACATGGATTACACGGACGATGTTGAGCTACATTGCCTGTGTATATATGATTCAAACTGTAACGAAAACATTACATTACTGACCGTTCTGTCAATCGGACGTCTGTCTACTGAGACCCAAACCTCCAGCTATAGAGCTGTGTCTGTCTGTGTTTATGTTGGTACAGTGTGCAGCCGTTTGTGCCGGGTGCAGCAGTTTGTGCCGTGTGCAGCTGTCTGTACTGTGAGGGCGTATGCTGTGGTGTGCTGCTGTGTCGTGCCGTACAGCAGTGTAGAGCTACGTGTGCAGTGCTGAGGGGTGCTGTGCTTGTGTATTCGAGTGCTTCGAATATTTCATCGTTGCTAGTCGGGTTGAGGTTGATCAAGCGTGGCGGACCAACGTGGTGGACGCTGATAGTCTAACCCAGGAATCAATGGTGGTCGGTGACTACAAATCTTTGCTTGGAATCAGGGAGTGTCTACATTGCTCCAGATACATAATATTTTAGCCGTGGGCTAATGCAGGGTTTTTTGTAATATCTAGTGTTTTGCTATCGTGAGTAAAAAACTATCACTACGCTAGTTTGAGCGAAATTTCATTTGTTTGTAGAACTATCAAGTCGTTATTATGAACGAACCATTATTCGTTTTACTAGTATGAGTAAAACTTGCAATTCGTTATTTTTGAACGAACAATCATACTTTAGCCATTATATCAATTCGTCATTTTGAACATAACATTATTCGTATTTTACGATCATATTTCTGTTTGTGATATACCGTGGATCGTTTTTTTTTTTTTTCATTTGTCTCGGTAACATATTTGTTGCATTTAAAGATCGTGCTTTTTATGTTAATTAGTTTCATATTGGGACCCAGTGCAAGCACGTGTCTATAATATTTCGTTTCATACCATTATAACATTAAACATTGTATTGCGTTCCCATCAATGGTGTTTTGTTATTAATCCGAAAATCCCAAACTCGGTTATCTTGTTACAATAATTGTACGAATATGTTCAAATGTGTTGCATGAATGTACGAATATGTTGAAATGTACAATATAATTTTTGTATGAACATTATAAAATGCGATATGATGCTCAAAGACTGAAGTATAAATTGCTTTCAGCCCGTTTTTTGTGTGTGCACAGAACAGGCATGTAGAGATCACTATGTTGTAGCGGTGCTATGATAACATCTGTTTGCAATTAGTGATAAGTCTTAAATACGCCGTTTGCAGTAATGTCATGTACTGTGTACAACTCTTGTTTAAAGTTGTTGCTAAGGAACGTTACATCAAGTGCCGTTCTTAAGTAAATAAATGACAAGGATAAGGAGGGAATGCTATATCACTTCTTTTCCCTCACTCCCCAGCCACCCAATCCGACTTTAACTCTTAAAATCCTTCACCGGTTTAACAATTTGTTTCGTTGATACATCATTCGCCCCATCCCACCCCATCCCACCCCACCCACCTTAATCCAACCCAAATCTTATTCACATTTATATCCCACTTCTAATCCATTACTATTGTCCAATAATTGAATTGACTTTCCATTAAAATTCTTAGGGCTCTTGTATTTGGCAGGTTTTCTAAGTCGTTGTTTTGTCTCAGAATAAGTGAAGACACATCATTCATTAAATACAAATGTGATGGGGATTAATTGAAATATCTGCTAGTAAAGGTGTCATAAAGGAAATAGATCAATGTACAATACTAGGAATTTGATAGTAGTAATTACATTTTGTAAAAAGAAAAAGAAACAAATGCTTACTGAAACCTTCTCCCGAATTCACAAATACTACAACAGAAGTACTCAGTATTTACAGATAATAAGTCATTTGTCACTACACAGAATGACTAATATACCTTCTGGCCAATACCAAGGCACGTTGTTATACCTGTAGGTGGGAAAGATGGCAAGATGGCAATGTTCTGTGCCCATGATAACAACATCAAAGATAGTATTGCAATGCTGTCAGTTTAAGATGGTGCACAATAAATCACAAATAAGACACAATAAGAAGACCAGGATGTAGGTCATTTTCCCATAAACTTCATAAACATCCAATCGCTAGATCTTGAGCTCAAATATCAGTAAAACCACTTATTTTCAGGGGACAAACCAAGGTCCTGAACTCAGATCGGTCATACATGTTGTTTACAATTAATTATCTGTCTGAAAGTATAATCCACAATCATGTACAAAAGTTAGCCATGTAATAGGTCGCTTACAAATAACCCTTACAATCTATAATTACGGTATATATATATATATATATATATATATATATATATATATATATATATATATATATATATATATATATATATATATATATATATATATATATATATATATATATATATATAAACTCCCATATCATTTTAAACATCTATCCATTTTGTGATAGTATGTCAGGACTGTTGTATGGAGCTCATTTTATCAGCTTTCAGATTTCAAAGCACATAGCTGTATGTTTAATACACAAAGAAATTGGCGATATTGCAGAACTTACACCAATTGCAGCATTCAGACGTTAAGATATTATCATGTTTTTCATTGTTTGAACAGCGACATATGTAATCACGATAAATGAGTGGGGAAATTTGTTTCAGTAAAGCAGGATCTGTCTATAGCAAATTAGTTTAACTTCGGGCGTCAGTACCCTAGACAAGTGGAGAGAAGAGGAATTGATGGTGTGAATATATACCGCTCTTACAGTCACGGATGAAAATGATTGCTAAGTGCACTTGCTGACCATTTAACGTCTAGAGTTTGACATATGGCTTAACCCTTATCAAGATCTCATATGTCTCTGGGAAAAATGTTTGTAAAATTTTTCTTACATTTTTTCTTTACCGTATGTCAGGGAGCAACGCGGAATATGAAAATGTTTGGCTTCCTGTCCTAACTCCCTGCTATAAGAGGTATACCACCTATCATTTTATGTAACCTCAGTCCCTCCTATAAGAGGTACAACCACATATCATTTTATGTAAATGACCATGATAGTAAGAAAAAAACTACATTTAAATTACCAGAGAGGCGATATCACTTTTGAAAGTACATGCTTTTTTCATATAAGAATATATATATATATATATATATATATATATATATATATATATATATATATATATATATATATATATATATATATGTATGTATGTATGTATGTATGTATGTATGTATGTATGTATGTATGTATGTATGTATGTATGTATGTATGTATGTATGTATGTATGTATGTATGTATGTATGTATGTATGTATGTATGTATGTATGTGTGTGTGTGTGTGTGTGTGTGTGTGTGAGTGTGTGTTTGTGTGTGTGTGTTCTAGTGTATCTTATTCAGGCATTCGTTTCTATCTTCAAGACTATTTAATCTTTTTTACTCTCTGTCTCTGTCTCTCTGTCTCTATCTCTCTCTCTCTCTCTCTCTCTCTCTCTCTCTCTCTCTCTCTCTCTCTCTCTCTCTCTCTCAGGATGAACAAATTAACAAATTCTAATAGGTATCTAGACTCTAGACTGTAGGCCGTCTAGAATATACTTATGTAGTCAATGGGGCGCCATCAAGAATGATTAAAAATTAACATCAGAATTAAAAGGTAGGCTTCAAGTAAGAACTTTTAATAATTAGTCTTCCATATAAATCATGCAAATTGTCAGTGAATGTCCTTGCATGACCTGTTGATATTCTAAATTTTTTGCAATCCACACAGTATCGTACACAGTTTACACTTTATGACAAACATTTCATTTTTAAAATAAAACTATTGATTAAATGCAGTAATCAAGTTGTTTAATTAGCATTGCATTCAAACTCATGTCTGAAACCTACGGAGAAATCAGACATTGATGAGTGTTGATAGCATATATTTTGAATATTAGACCTCAAGCGTTAAGTGACTTATTAAACAAGACAAAATGATATAAAATCAGTTATTAGTGTTTTCGTTTCACATACATCTAAATCGTCTCTAGTCCATGTACACTTGATTTGTGCCACGTCATGTTTACCCTTGATATGCACTTTCTTTTTGCGGTTTTGACACGAGTAAATCAGACGTCACAATGCAGACAGCCATATATCACAGAAAACGTGTATGATTATGGCTATTGTACGTGTTACACACTTGAAAATACATTGTCTTATTATTTTTGACGAGGTATTTTCAAAAGCCGCTGCATGTTCATTTACATACTGTCGTACCTTGTGATCACGAAATTATTAATAGCAAGCACCAAATAAATAATAAAAAATAAGGCTAATAATTCAAGCCATTTTATGTTAATTTCAAAACTTTAAGTAATACAATTTGATTATTGCGAAGAGCAACTAAAAAACGGAGAAAATGTACTAGTAATATTATACGCTTGTTTTGTTAGTTTAGATTTTCGACTTAGTGCACATTATAACTAAACCATATAGCGAACGTCTATTTAGTGCGAAAAAAGTATGTATTATGCAATCAAGATATCGAGACAATGAATATTCTTTACAGTCCTGATATAGTCTGTGTCAATAATAATTATTACTTATCTTTAAAAGATTCACTCTGACTTCTCCCTTACTTGTAGCGGACTTATCAAATTCAAGATGATATGATTTTGTTAGAGCACTATCATGATATGATTTTGTTAGAGTACGACCATAGTATGATTTTGTTAGAGCACTATCATGATATGATTTTGTAAGAGCACTACCATGATATGATTTTATTAGAGTACGACCATGATATGATTTTGTTAGAGCACTATCATGATGTAATTATGTTAGAATACGACCATGATATGATTTTGTTAGAGCACTATCATGATATAATTTTGTTAGAGTACGACCATGATATGACTTTGTTAGAGCACTATCATGATATGATTTTGTTAGAGTACAACCATGATATGATTTTGTTAGAGCACTATCATGATATAATTTTGTTAGAGCACTATATTGATATAATTATGTTAGAATACGACCATGATGTTATTTTGTTAGAGCACTATCATGATATGATTTTGTTAGAGTACAACCATGATATGATTTTGTTAGAATACGACCATGATATGATTTTGTTAGAGCACTATCATGATATAATTTTGTTAGATCACGACCATGATATGATTTTCATTCAGCACTACCATTTGCACTCTTGTTACATCTGCAATAATGCAATTTTTTTTTTACCCATCAAGAGTTAGCTACGGATACATTTCCAAACAATCAATAACCTGTGCACGCCGTTAAAAACGATTCTCTTATCTGGTTTTATTTTATTTTCGTCGCGCACTGCTTGTTTGATGTACGTTTCCGGTCGCTGTAGTTTGATATGTTCATAGATATTCATTCATATCAACACATAATTACACTTACACGTGTTGATTTTTTTAAGGTAATATAAATCTATTCGTCGACATAAATATTGCTGATGCGTGTAGTTTAGTTTTCTTGCAGGAAGTAAAGGAAATCAAAGTTACTGTTATCAAATATCATTTTCTAATCGCAATTTAGGTTGGTCAAAAGTATTATAATTTTAATTTTTATATAGTCATTTATTTATTTGCAAAAAATTGATTATATTGCTGAAACAAGGTGCTAAAGAAAAATTGTGTGTATGTCTCTGTCGATTTTTCTTTTCCTTTCTTTTTAGATAATGAAAAACTATTTTCCAAAAAAATTCTAATTTTTATTCATACCATAACAACAAAATCAATAATCATTCTTTGATACGATGTCTCGTCTGTCCTGGGTGAAATAATATTAACAAATTGACGAATCAGGCCACACTTACAAGGTAATATGATGTCATAAGAAACATTCGCTTGTTGATAGATACTCAGTTTACCTCTCCTAGTGGTTAAAGCAATCACCACTGATGCAGGAGGTCGAGGGTTTAAACTAAGGCCGAGTAATATCAACGACTTTAAAAATGGTACTAACAGCTGCCTCGGTACGCGCTCAACATTGGTCGACCTGGCATCAGGATAATGTAACTTGGTGGGACATGATACCACGTGTCTACGGCACCATGACCAGTGCTAGACATCACTATAAACTGCCGCACTTTATATATCGTAGCGATATGAGAGAATCATTTTCAAAGCTACATTACAAATCTTTTTCTCTCTCTTTCTCTCTCTCTCTCTCTCTCTCTCTCTCTCTCTCTCTCTCACACACACACACACACACACGCACACACACACACATACATACACACAAAGATGTGGTTAAATCAAGATGCAAGTGAACCGCTATATTGCCCAGTTTGGAAATAAATCTTGCTTTCATCAAATTAACGAGTACATACTTCCTACCACATTTCAGACCTAGTACATGTGATGCACCTATTAACTTACGAATTTGCTGAACTAATTGAATTACCTCTCTCCTTGTATATCCATTCCGCCATGTGGTGGAACACCTGCCCAAATAGTTTGTCGCTTCAACTTCCATCGTTGCAGATAGTCCTATGTGACACCAATGCTTGCTTTTGTATTAGTAACAACTCATCTAGACGCCTATGTTAAGCATGGAAACAAATCATGCATTGCTTTTAGTTATGCAGTTTTGTTGGACACACTTAAGGCAACAAGATGATAGCAACGCCCATTAATCTCAAAAGATTTCTATTAGTTACTCGGGGCAAATTGAAAAGTTAACGTATGTGTTGACATCTCTTTCTCTACGTTTTTTTTTTCTTCAAAAATTATTGCGACAATAAGCAAATGATCTTTACAAACTGAAAAAACCCTCCAATATTTATACATAATGAATACTAAATGAGTACAAATACGCATAAAAATATATTATAAGATCACACAATGGTAAGATAGCAATCATGTCAACAATACAATCAACATATTTAATTCTGTTATGAGTAGAAACGTGTTTAACATTAATGTCGTAGAAGATTCGTAACTTGATTTAAAAAAAACAGGAGACTGCTAACATTGCTAACATTGTATATAAATTAACAATTTTGTTTATATTTGAATGCGATGAACTTTTCTTTACAATTAAATTAAACCAAAAACAAAACTAAGGATGTTTCAGTCCTGTCTCAAGGTTGTTGCTGATGTTTTGGTTGTTCTTGTTGTTTTTGGGTTAGCGCCATTTCTCAGCACAAGACAGATCATGCATGGCTGCCAGTATAACTGAATAAGGACGATCCCTGGAAAACCCAGGGAAGAACCATCCACCCACATGAATCTACAGCAAAGCTTTCTGACATTAGCCGAGCTCGAGACTCGAACCAACACAGATATAAGTGAGATGGTTATGATCGGTAAAGGCAAAAGCTTTTGATAACTCGGCCCCCTCTTGCATCAAGTTTGAATATACGTCATGTTCAAATAGCGTTATCAATATGGAACCTCATAGACATCGTCTGTTATCTAACGTGCACGGAAATTATACAAACTATACTATCATACAGTCATCCCCATCAACCTCAAATCTATGCAATTTTGCGTGAGTGATTCGTTATAAGAGGGCACCAGGATTGCTGAGTAGTCCAAGGCCTTCGGTATACCGATCATTGACGTCTTTCATTGTGTTCGCATGGGTTCAAGTCTCGATTCAGCCAGCGTGTGCATGTGAGAAAGCTTGTCATAAGCTTTTCGTGGGTCCATTGGTCTACCCATGGTTTTTCTTGGGTTTTTCTTACACCAAAAATAGTCTTTCAGCCTTGTATAGCCTCCCATGTGTTGAAACCTGGCATTAAAAACTCTGGCGAATTTTGAAGACCCTAATCTTTAAGATCACTGATTTGTTTATGAGCCAGCGAGAACCAGACAAGCTGAATTATTTATTCAAACAACGTATTAGCTTCATTTATATGGTGAAGTTTTATTTTAAAGACAGTGGCAGTCGCAGTCGTACAGTCAGAGTCGGAATTTATTGACGCATCTTAGAGTTACACAACTTCTATTACCTTAAAATAGGTATTTTTTGTGCTAGAAGAAGTTGTCTATTCGTATGTCTACGTAGAACAACATGTTTTGTTAGAAGAGCTAATTTTACTTCGTTTTTCTTCTGAATAATTGTTTTCCTGGAGAACATTACTGATTTGGACAAAGACATTTTCCGAAAATATTCTAAATTAAAACGGGACAACACAAATTGTGCTTTATTGTGTAAATTCTGGAATTTTTGTTAGCCTTCGTCTGACGTGGTCATCTGCCATTTTGGACCGGAACTGAACTTCAGACTGTGTTTACAACTTTTATAGGACTTCTGTTTCTTTTTTCAACAAACAATTTGGATCGTTTCTGTAAACCGTTTAACATATTTACATTTTTTTGTTCATGTTTTCTAGGAAAATAAATTATTTTTGTTAAACTTTACTTATAAAGCTTGTTGTCTTTACTTTCTTTACTTTCAACGAGCCGATACTAACAATTGAAGGTGCTGAAGTAACAACTCTGGGACACAATGGCATTGTCCTAAATTTTTTTCAATGAAGACAATAATTTCAAAATGTTGCTTTAGTCCAGACTATCTTATGAGCAATTGATGTTTCCAATGAATAATTTGATGATTCTTCTCACTTTAAATCTAAACACAACGCTAAATACATTTGCAGACTGATATTAAAATAATAACAATACTAGGAAAGGGAAATTATGGATGAATCAAATATCAGTTTGTATACATTTCCACGATTTTATTACAACTCGATATCGTAAATACCTACCACGTTGCATATGTCAAAACACAACCAACCCGACTCTTGTCGCAATACAAACCACTTGAAATTAGCCCAAGCTGTAAACATTTCATTTTGCCAGAATTGAAACAGATAAAAACAATTTACAGTCATTGACCAAAAGCGAAACGCAAAACACAACTATACATAAAATTAGAAAGGTGTAAAATGTTTGCACACATTACAGGGAAAGTTAACAGAACAACAAATTAAAAAATTAAACACAAGAAGCAACCTGGGAAGAAGTCAATATTTATATGAGGCGTTGGTCGAGTGTGTGTGAGAACCGCGTGACACAATTGCAAGATAAAACAGGGGTTGATTGAAGTGAGTCCACGTTCTTTGGTTAAGGTGAACTCAAAGAAGCTTCTTGTAAAGTAGAAAGGCTCGAAGAGAATTTTGTTTCATGTGGAACCTGTGCACAAAAAGTCACTTGATAAGAAAAGGCAACAAAATTTAAAAATTCACGTAGAACAAGTCTCATTACAAAATCCAGATACAATATCTACTGCTACGGTGGTCACTGATGGGTAAGTGCACTTAAGATACAAGTATCGTAGAATCTTTAGAAAACGAGATAGGCATTGTTTTAAAATTTGAGATATATGTCAACGATTACATTGCAAAGTCATATAAACATTCCACAGAGTTAGGTATATATCGAAATATTTGAAGTTAATAAATCAAAACGAAACCTTCCATACTTAATGTACCAAAACAAGCGACACAAAATTACAACCTTATTTAATGCTTGACGCAACTGGAGCAAAATAATAAGTCCGAATATACATAATTTAAACATAATCACAACGAATATGCTTTGAATACATGAATATAAAGAGATATACTTTTTACGGTGGCATCATTCAAGATTTGTAGAAACTTGAACCATATCTGAAACATCTCATCAGTTGAAATATCTAACAATTTGGTTCTGTAAAGGATTCAATAGAACTAGATCCAACTAAGGACACAAATTACTCAAAGGGAGACAAAGTTGCAACCATCAATTTTTACCTTATAATCATAACGTTTAGCATAATGAACAGAAGTGATAACGGATGATGTGACTGGACATTGAATATAACAATACTGTTTAGGACATCATATTAGGGCAGGAATTAAGCCAACGTACACGATGGATGTTTGAGAGGATTGAACATTGCACATAGACAAGTACAAATAACTGAAATATATCATCAATGGCAGGCTGACATGTCCATCGTACGGTTTTCCTAAAGATTACAAAGAGTAGATTGCATGTATCTTGGAATGAACAATTGCTAAAGATTAACACCTTAACAATTCAATAGAATATCGCAGACAGAAATCATATGTAATAATACTTTAATGTTTCGTAGCATAAGTAAAACTGTCAGCACACAAACAATTACGTAACATTGTAAATAGCTTGCGATAAATAATGCATGAAGAAGGGTCAGATGTAGAACTTGTTAACATCGACTAAACATTCCGTGTAGTATTTATTGGGAGTCATCTAACGTATCGTTGAACAGACAGTACCACATACAAAAACTTGTAATTGTGTTACAGAGCAACACCAAATATCCAAAATAATGAAAACAGGCATGATAGGTTAATGAAGGAGGTTAAAGAAATAACAGTTAAGGGACGAAAACTTTATATTCATAAGAAAATATCGAGAGGGTCTGAAAAACAAATTTGAGTGACGAAAATATTGCAGAAGAGCTAAAACATTTTATAAAAGCATCGAAACACAAATATTTGAGACAATACATTCCCCACATTAATATATCGATAGATTTTAAGGATCCAAAGGAAAACTCTATAATAGGCAAAGAAAACTTTAATTTCAGTTGAAATAAGTCATGTTTATCAAATGACATTACCAATATATTTAAGATGTGAAACAACTTTTCCTTAAAATATCAGGTGACCATCATAACTATGTATGTAGAGAAATATACACTGATGATATTGCAAACTTGGGCATTATTATTATTTCAGTTCTCCAGCACATGTACACAATACAAGTTTAAAGATATTAAGTGTGGATATACAAACTTGTACAGACGATGACAATTAAACAAAACTTTAGATGTTCAACTGTTGAATAAATTAAACGGATGGCTGAGCCAGTGCAAATCAAGGCAAGCAAATCTGTTGGATACAAAACTGGTCGCTCTTTTCATGTGCATATAGAAATTACATTAACCCATCTCAGAGACGATCCGTTTATTCATGATAAAGTACTTCCCGATGAAAATGAAAATTGATTTTTGATAGTTACAGAAGAAGTAGAGTGCTGATTACAAAATACAAAATAAAAACTTTTATTTGCCTTCAAAAACCAAAGATGAATATATTGTTTACAATTAAAATCTAAAGCTTTACATTACATCCAGTTCGGCTTCAAGCAAACAAGAAGCACATAGATTTGTCGTGTTTGAACAACAATTCTAGATTAAATCCATCCGTCATTTAAATTGTCAGTCATCAATCAGAAATAAAGGATTGATTCTATGATGCGCAGTGACCTTATTAACTTTAACCATTTGTCTCGTAGTGAAACAAGCCTCTTTGCATCGTAACTCTTGTGTAACAAAAATGTTTGACCGATTGAAAACTATGTACTCGTGGAAAGAATGTTCAAATAAAATACTGAAAAGATTAATGAAACAGTAAAAAAAATATTTGAACGATAAATCAAAGAGTACATATGCTGGTGCTATAGCGATAGTAAATGACCGTATTAAAAAGGTGCATTGTTGATAGCAAATTTAGCAAATGTATTTTTCCATACCCCTACCCTTATTCCACCGCAAGCTCCTACTATACAAAGGTTTATAACTTAAGACACTTATCTGAATTTGAAAATTGTAGCAATATAAATATCTTATAGATAGCATGAAGTTATATTTTTAGAGTGCTGATTAAATCGTTTTTATGTTAGCTTATAACGTTATATTACTTGCTTTGACAGCAATGGGTTTTCTTTGCATTTTTTTCCCCAAAGGTGGAAATACATCATCTGTTTTTTGCGCTACAATGTCATTATTTTATCATCTTCTGATCTAGCAAGACTTCAAAAAGTTTATTTTTTTTTATCTTTTTATTTTTTTTTATTTCGCACAGGTTTATAAAGTTTCGAGATCATGTGCTGGTTGCACTTTGATTGGCGTAATATGAAGACGATGGTTTTGTCTTGCTTTTCTTTCGTTTTGCTTTACATGAAAACTGTAACGAGTTTGTTACTGATCACCTGCTCAAGTCATCGATAAATCATTTTCACACAATCACATTGCACAGGTTTTGTTACGTACTCTACTAAAAGTTTGACGATTTAAATGTATACTTAAATTGCACGGTTTGATTGAACATATAAATAATTGGTGTTATTAGCACATCAGCACATAAAGGCTATTATGTGACGCAGCACTTACTTTACCGACAAATATCTTGGGGTGGGGTGGGGTGGGTGGGCAATGCCACAGGACGGCTTCAAATTGGGTATATCACAATACTGCTTGTCTCATAAGACACTTTTCTCAATGTTGCCTGTTCAGCGTCCAAAATGACACACATTTATGTATTTGTTAGTTTCCTAAACTGCTCTATAAACTGTCAAATTCGAACAAATCCAGATTTTGTTTCCAATGAACCCCCTAAATATGCATTTGTAAGGTTTGTGTTATTCATCCGTAACATTAGTGAGTACAACGGTTTGAACTGGTGAAATATACCCCCCCCAATGGCGTAATCTCCAATAAAGGGCACATAAACCGTAAATGACAACTGTTATGAAATTACCTCAGTAGTACTTATTTGTCCGCTGTCTAGGTAACTGGACTCTGATACCTTGATATGACGTAAGAATTCAACTTGCAATAACTTTCTATTTTTATCCAGGTCTGACAACCGTATCTACAGTGACTCAGCAGACCACCAAAGGCTGTGCATATTCAAGGTACCAAGAAGATTTGTCACGCCCAGTGGCGTACTGCAGCTGCTAAATCGGCCTCGCCCAGATAGGATATACTAGGATATACTACATGCATAGGATATACTAGGATATACTACATGCATAGGATATACTAGGATATACTACGCGCAATTTTCTGTACGTGATTCTGGCGTTCTAACCACTAATGCACAGCGGCTCTCAAATTTCAAGCAAATTTTGTCTTTGAATAATTAGCATTCAGTCTTAAAGACAAGGTATGATTTGTAAAAAATAAACTCCTTTTTATATTATCCCCCCACATCAAGAGACTTGCCTATTGTATATGTGTATTGGACTTTATTTCCCCGCTTATATTCTGCCTTCCTTTCGACAGCAACAACATTTCAAAGGTACGCTATAAACGGGAAATTGTGTACTCACGCTGTAATGAGAACAGTGTAGACGACAAAAATCTATTTTCCTTTGTGATATAACGTTCAAAATCTGCTTTTTATCCATAATAGGGTTGTCGTGAGAGTGATAAGTGTAATGATGCTAAACACGATTTTTAATGCAAATTAGCTTACTAAAATGAAAATAGAAATATTTTTTAAAATAAAAAGATATGCTTATTCTTAGACAGTATATATATATATATATATATATATATATATATATATATATATATATATATATATATATATATATATATATATATATATATATATATATTATAGTGCTTGCACATATTCATCAGACACTATATAGGTTCGCGGGGTGGGTGGGTGTGCAAATATAAACCCGATTTGTGGAAATTTTAATTATAAATATTAGCAACTAAAATATTGTCGTTCGATATATCCAGCGATCATAATTGCTTTTGCAAAGTATACCTACATTTTTAGGCGAGTAGATAATCGCACAGGAATGTGTCGCACGTGCAAAGTCCAAAATGACCGCGAACCAATCAAATCTAGTTTTTGATTGTACCAACAGAAAATATATTGACTCATAGTAGTAAGCAAGACCTAGTGGTTTTTAGTTTATAGAACTCATTCAAGTTAAACTAAGAAATATTGTGTTGGCAAAATATGTCTATCAAGTATTTAAGTTGAGGCGTAATTTTAATTAAGTTTACGCATGTCGAAAATCTGATATACAGCTAGCTCACTATTAATCTACTCTCATTATCCGCAAAATTCAGCCTGACCTAA
Organism: Potamilus streckersoni; assembly: GCA_016746295.1. NCBI lineage: Eukaryota > Metazoa > Mollusca > Bivalvia > Unionida > Unionidae > Potamilus > Potamilus streckersoni. The sequence continues at coordinate 1,305,692 of JAEAOA010001782.1, read as the reverse complement.
CACATCAAACACAGTATACAACTAATCCTGTACATATTCTACAGTTTTCTGTCTTCACGTCTATCATATTTGTATATTTTCATCATACAGAGGGACTTTAATGTATGGTATAAATCCCAATAAAGTTTCTGTTCTGTATTATTCTATCGCTAAATGCGTTCTCTTTGGAGGGTACTACGATCGGCATATAAGTCATTGAGTGACCTGCTATTCAGGGTCAAGTGGGTATTGTGTATTCCGATGAAACTATACGGCTGACGTACATGTACGTTTCACAGTCAATTAAATACCTTCAATTTTGTCATTATTTAACTCCCTTTCCTATTGTATGTATAGTCGTGAAACGTCACGTCAACATTAATACCTAGATTAGCACCCATAAAAAGTAAATTGCGGTGACATACTGTTCTTGCTAAACTGGCTTAGGTTTTGGATCATGTACTGGCGACGTAAGCGATACATAGCATCTTGATAATTTATTGTTCGATCACTCTTATCACAAACCTTCCACTTTGCATCAGTAATGAAAGAATAGAAAACAGTCTATAACTTAGATTCATTTAATCAATGGGAAACACATTAGCATACAATATTTCACTCGCGTCCTTTCCGGGTACTTTTCCGAACTACCAATGTTATTCTCTTATCCGAAATATCTTTAAATGAGCTGTCGATCTCATGGAAAATACACGAGTTCTTACAATGCTCACGGGAGTGTTTCTCAACTCCCTTTTATTTATTTTTTTTAATGGAAACGCCCTGTACACCACATTTGTGGCGTGAAACATTCACTCAGGTGCGAACTGCATAAACAAAGACTATGTCGTTGCATAATACTCTTCGTGTGATTTATAGCGATGACGGCAGAACGTAGCCAGCTGACAATTTATGGGACGCAAGATCTTGCATGTGTCATTACCAGCCAGTGAATTACGGACTCCAGATTATGTGCGCTGTATACGGAAATATATACTCTGTGCTACACTCGCTGTGCCTACGCTCGCTATTGTTAATACAAAGGAGCCTACGTGTGAAGAGTTAAGGAAAGTGTGTCCTGCATGGTTAATTATTTGGTTTGTCAATTTTAAGATTGAAAAGTTCAATTTGAAATTAACAACGCAGAAATAGTACCATAAATATTCACAAGGACCACAGTTTTAATGAAAAATACAAACTGGCTTGTATAAAAAGATATCACATGCTGATGTCTGTAAGATTTTTTCCGTCTGTCTGTCTGTCTGTCTGTCTCTGTCTCTCTCTGTCTCTCTGTCTCTCTCTCTCTCTCTCTCTCTCTCTCTCTCTCTCTCTCTCTCTCTCTCTCTCTCTCTCTCTCTCTCTCTCTCTCTCTCTCTCTCTCTCTACCAGATATAAGGCATTGGTGATGAAACTTAAAATATCGTTAAAATGTCCACGTAGATCAAAGACCTCAGAGAAGGTAGTCCACAGTAATATCCTGCGATAATCATCTTTCTGGAAAGCAAATAAATTTTGTAACATTCTACTCAGTAGTCTGCCAAGATATAAAGTAATATATAAAAGATGGATGGACAGAGTGAATTTGTCACAATACACCTTACCACACACACACACCCACACCTACACCCACCCACACACAATTAGTTATGAACGGGTACATGTTAGAGTCATTCGGTCTTTTAACTGTATAGTTCACATCAATAAAATTTAACCTTGCGCCTTGGAGTAGAATTAAACAGGAACATTAATCAAAGTCGGTGAAGTTACGAATTTATAGGTTACGGCAACATATTTGAAATGAAACTATAGTCCTCGTCTTCTTGAATCTTTCTGAGCACAAAACTAAAGCTGATATTCAACGTCTGAACATTTCGACTTAAAAGCCAAAATTTGAATAAAACTGATCAATGTGCTTTTAAATTTATATGCATCCTCCAAGTATCGAATCGTTGCTAAATCTCAGCTCTGTGTATAATAAAGTTCTGATAAGTAAGACGGGTCCCTTGGTTCTAATATGCAATCCACAATTGCGATAGTAATATCATGACCAATGCTTATATTAAAATTATCAAAGTTGACCGAAGTTGAAAACGTTACAAAGATAAGCTACAGTGACTTAAATTCCAGGTTTAGTTTCAGCAATCACAGAGATGTCTCCATATTTCCTAGAATTTATAACTGTTTGAACAGAACAGTAACGAATTGCATGAAGTTGTTAAAATGCAATGAGTTTTTACTCCAAGTGAATACTTATCAAATATAGTGTGTGTATGTATGTGTGTGTGTGTGATTTGGAAGCTTTAAAAATCTTTCCGTCATATTGCTACCATGTTTGCAGTGAGGCAGTGCATATTTATATTTAGCAAACATGTCCCACCCAACCATATTATCCTGAAACCAGGCCGACTAGTCCTAATACTAACGTCTAATGCTGAGTTCCATGTGATGCAGCAGATAGTATCATTTTGTTAAGTCTTTGGTACGACTCAACTGTGGTTCGAATGCACGACCTCCAGCATCCGAGGCGGACGCTCTAACCACTTAGGCCACCGAAGCGTTCACATAATAGTAATATTATTAGTAAAAATTTGAAACATAATTTCTTGAAAGTTTTTAATAGCAATCGTGTTCACAGTAGTGTTAGGAATCGGTTCTGGCTATCGATTGATGGTCAACTAGCAATCGATCCTTTTAAGCAGTTGATAGTGTTACAAACGTAGAGTATATGCAACGACGTATTATCGCAGGCTGCATATTATCGCAGCAAACGTGATATCCCATTCATATTTTGAACACTCTCCGACTAGCAGTTTTTTACAGATGTAAAGATGTCTCCAGTTAGAACTCAAATCTGTCAGATTACATTTTTGGTAAGTCTATATTTAAAAACAATGAACAGAACATGCAGCTCCATTAATCATCATATACAGAACACCCTGTTTATGTTACTATATCCACATTACTCTTTATTACGAAATATATCCAGTGTATCTTATGCAGATTGAAGATTATAGGTCATGTACTAGAGCTTACATGTATTCCCTTACAACGTTGTGTATGGTATTTCATTCTATGGCAGCTAATATGAATCAAACTTTACAAAACGTTGCTTATGATCCTACTGAACGTACATAGGTAGGAAAGCAATAATAGTTCAACTTTTTTAGACAGCAATATTTCAATAATAGCAATCATAATAATATATTATTAATAATATATTAATATTTATAAATTACGACTCCATGGTTTTAAAAGAAATAGAAAAAGTTAAAACTTTTGTAAAATTATTAAAATAACTTTAGTTCCATAGAAAACAACGTAAAAAATGTAAAAAGGTTTCGCGAAATAAATCCCAAATAATCCTAGAATTTCGAACACAAGTACCACTGATTAAAGTTCTGAACAAACTTTAGTGGTAATCCAAAATAAATCCACGCTGGAATTGTTGATGTTCATGTGATGGCTTGTCTTTTCTTGAATCACAATAATACAATCCAAGAATATATCCTTATTTGAATTTCACTATAATTTCCAGTTAATGTCTCTTTTAAGAAATATATTTTTACATGGTGATCACTTTGTATTTCCAGTGAAATAATAATGTAAATAAAAAAATTCCAGCCCAAATGAAGTACTAAACACAACAATAATTCTGTCTCAAGACCTTATTACAATAATAAATTATTTATAGAAAAGTAATTACATAGTCTTCTACTTTACCTCAGGTCACAATTAAGAGTTTCTAAAACGATAACTTTTACTTAATGAAAAATTTCTTTATGGACGGTTCCAAATGTTTACAAGATAAAATCATAGCTATAAATAGAAGATATATTTATAAAATTATAATGAAGAACATGGTAAAATCAATGTCATTGAGTCAGGCAAAGATAATAATCCTAATAGTTAACCCATACTCATAAGGAAAAAAGGGCTATGTATTAGCTGTTTATAGAATTAAAAACTCAATTATTAAAGTCGGGTACAAAATGAACAAGGTCATGACCAAAATTCAATTATTCATAGCATATAATGAAATAATAATTAAATAAAAAACTTAGAAAACTTAAGAAACAAGCACTGCTGAGATCGAATATGGATTTACCAGACAAATATGCAGTACCTTGAACCCGAATACGCAGTATCTAGTGGAAAGAAAAATTCGATTGACCATTGAGTGATTTCTGGTTCTGTTGACTTATGTGAAGGCGACCAGATTTAAAACTTGCCAAGTCAAACAATCTTTCTATCCTATGAGCAACATTCCCTCTAATATTATTCCTTTGTGCACGGAATTTTGAAACTGATGCGTGGCATTTTCTAAGGAGCTGTGTGGCTTCACAGCCATGCACCTTAGAAGGAACATTGGCATTCCCCTCCAAGAGTTGTAGATGGCAAGGATAATCAGGCACAACTTGTAGCATCATCAAGATCACAGAATGTAACCATCATTTCCTGTGGCAATGACATTGCTTTTGAAAATCTGGAATTTACCCGTTTTCAAACAAGACAAAGAAAAAGAAGTCGTGTACTACAGTCCATGAAGTTTGGATGAAATTACATATGATCAGAATAACATTTTCTCGACAAAAGCTGACAAGCATATTAGAAAGAGTAGGTTTGCAGTAATGGCGATTATAGGTGGAAGGTAGTAAAAGTGGCTCTCTAGATTTTGGCAGTTATAAGTGGTTTATTTTACAGTGAAATGGTTCATATTTGTTGGGATGATATGTGAATATTCAAGGAATGCAGGGTATATAATATTATTGGTGTATCACACTTAATTTTGAAAAAAAAAGTGTTTTTCCACTCAAATTCATACATGATGGACTAGAAAAAGGAAGCTTACTGGGTGCAGTTTTGAGCAGTTTTGAGCCTTTCCCTACCTGATCTGCTTGACTCATTTACTTATTTCAGTGTTATTACCTGACTATTTTTGCTTTCATTTTAAGAATTATTTGGTACATGGTGAGTAATAATTAGTGTCACAAATGAGTAGTGAGAAAAACATTAGTCCAAACAGGATTTGCTACAAGCATGAGTGGAAAGAAAGACCAATACAAGCAACAAATGAAAACCAGATTACAGAGTGGGTCTCTAATGGAAACATCTGACACAAGTTTGAGTGAATCAAATTTGAGTACAAGTTAGCTGGACGTAGATGAAATAAAGTAAAGCCTTAAAGGGAGCATTTCCAAAGCGGATTTTATATCTGCTATTGCTGATTTGGTGAAAAAAGATGACCTTACAGAAATTGTCTCTACCATTGTGAGGAAATTGTTAGAGAATGTGAAGGAAGATCTGAGAAAGGAGATAGTTGTAGAAAGTGAAAGGGTAGTAAAGGAGAGTACAGGAGAGCTGATGGATAGGGTGGAATCACTGGAATTTGAAAACCACCAATTGCGAGAAAAACTACAAGAGGCAAAAATGGACAATGATAAAATGATAAGTGACATGAAAGAGTATGGCAGGAGATCAAAACAAGCAAGTGCAGCCTCAAACCAAATGGAACAATTTTCAAGGAAGCTGAATGTCAAAGTTTTAGGGCTGGAGGAGAATGAAATTCTGAGAGAGAAAATTCCGAAAGTGGTTAAAGAAGTCACAAAGATTAATTTGGATAACAGGGACATAGTGGCTGTACATAGGATTCCAGGCAGACAGGGACTGCCAAGGCCAGTAATTGTCAAATTCTGGAGTCTAGATTGTAAACTTCCAATTATCAAGAAGAGGAAAGACTTTAAACAGAGCAGAGGAATTAGACTGGTAGAGGATGTGACGAAGATGAATACTGAACTTATCAATAAGTTATCCAGGTATCAGGAGATTGATAGTGCATGGTACTTTAACGGTTTTGTGTATGGTAAAACCAAATCCGGGAAAAGGAAAAATTTGACATTTATGATGATATTTATGAGAAAATTAGAGTATAAGTGCCATATACAACTATAAAATCCTGAAAATAGCCATATAGGTATGTAAACCTTTCTTTTGGATACTCCCATTTCTGCTCTAATTTTTTATTTTTTTTACAAGTTTTTCGTTCCTTCATCAGCTTTGTCATTAGTTAATAGATTTATTATTCACTTGTCAACTATATCAATCTCTCCTTAAACAATGTATCCACTAATTCATAAATCAACTTAACCCATATTCAAATCTGCTTACTCAGTTGTTTATTCATCATATTCAACACTACTCATCATCGTTCAACACTTCAGCTCTCTCATTCTTGCTCAGTTATTCATTTATTCACTATATTCATTTATGCTCTTATTTCATACTTTCTTCCCCTCCCTTAACCCCTTTCCTTCTCTCATTCATTTTGTAATTTATACTACTATTAATCTGTGCCTATTGGAAATTTGTCAAATACGATTAAGAGTTATCATAAATGGAGCTGTTTCCCTTGTTTTCTATTGTTCACGGTATCAATTTTAACTGCAGCCAAATCTACAGCATGTATTGCAACACCATGGATGCTTTTATTATAGATATTAGTGTTTTGTGTGAGTATGTGTGTGAGTGTAGATGTGAAAACCATGCATATGATAAATTCAAGGTGATATTTTGCTTCATACATTCCTGAAAAAGAACATTTATATGTAAAATTTCTGCCGCTCTCATGGATAATAACGTGAAAATTATCTCTATGAATGTTAGAGGCCTGCAAGGTTCAGTTTTTAAACGAAGGGATATTTTTCACTGGATAAAACAAAAGAATGTATCGATAGTATGTTTACAAGAAACTCATAGTACAAAGAACGATGAAATATATTGGGCAGCTGAATGGGGATACAAATGTATATTTAGCCACTGCTCTAGTAATAGTGCTGGGGTTGCAATATTTTTTAGAAATACGTTCGAATTTGTAATTCATAGAGAAAGTTTGTGTCAGTCAATGAAAGTTTATTATTTTAGATATTACAATTAACGGCAACTGAATAACCCTCATGAATTTGTATGGTTTTAATGAAGATAATGCTAGCTTCTTTAGAAAGTTAAAGGAGGAGATTTCATTTCTTGAGAACTCATCAATTATAATGTGCGGAGACTGGAATACTGTTCAGCAGTTAGACTTGGATACTTATAATATTTTATATGACAAACACCAACACTCTGGAGCAGTGATCCAATACCTAAAAAATGAATCGGAACTAATTGATCCCTTGCGAAATTTGAATCAAGACTTAAGGATGTATACCTGGAGGCAAAACTCTCCCTTGAAACAAAGTAGATTAGATTACTTTCTCGTGTCTGAAGACATTCATATGATTACAGTTGATGCATGTATCTTACCTGGATATAAGTCTGATCATTCAGCTATTGCTCTGAGTGTGGCTTTCTCAACATGTTCAAGGGGAAAAGGATATTGGAAATTTAACGCCCAACTATTGAAGAACATTGAGTATACTGATTTAGTCAAAAAGTGTATAGCTGACACTGTAAATGAATATTATGTAGTGGGAAATAAAGATGACTCCCTCCATGTTACTCTTTCATGTAATGACCAAATGTTCTTTGAAATATTGAAAATGAAAATAAGATCTGAAACTATATGCTTCTCTATTAAGAAAACGAAAGAGAAACTGGAAAAATTAAAAAATTGAACAAGAAATAATATAAATTTATGTGGAACTGTTGAATAACACAGATGGGGAAACTTTAGAAAAGTTAGAGGAAAAGAAAGCAACATTAGAGGAATCTAGGAAAAAGTATAGAGAGGGCATTATCTTAAGATCTAAAGCCAGATGGTATGAATTTGGAGAAAAAAGCACAAGGTACTTTTTAAATCTTAGAAAAAGAAATTACGTCAATAAGACAATAAAGTACATTATTTTAGACGATGGGACAAAATTATCTGATCAAATAGATATTTTAGAAGCCCAAAAACAGTTTTATATGGAATTGTACAAAAGTATAATTGTTCAGCTTGATGACGAGGGGACTCAAGAAACTCAAAATAGATTATCTAAGCAAAATAGATTTTGTAATCACAATTTTAAATTCAGTCAAGAGGAAAGAGATTCGTGTGAGGGTGTGTTTACATTAAATGAATGTGGTTTGTCTCTAAAAATTATAAGAAACGGAAAAAGTCCTGGCTCAGAGGGATTTACTGTAGAGTTCTATAAATTCTTCTGGAAGTTTCTTGCTGGATTCCTTTGTAGATCAAAAAATTATGGATACACTGTAGGAAAACTTTCAGATTTTCAGACTCATGGAGTCATAACATGTCTACCAAAGGAAGAAAAATATAGAAGATTCTTTCAAAATTGGAGACCTATATCACTTTTAAATATTGACAATAAGATCGCTTCGGGAGCCATTGCAGCCAGGATCTAAAAGGTTCTTCACTCAGTAATCAGTAATACCCAAAAAGGATTTATGAAGGGAAGATTTATTGGAGAAAATACCAGGCTACTATACGATATCATGAATCAACTTGAAAATGAAAATAGATATGGTTTATTATTACTAATAGACTTTGAAAAAGCCTTTGACTCAATTGAATGGACCTTTGTAGAAGAAGCTTTACAATCTTTCAATTTTGGTGATTTTATTTGTAAGTGGTTTTGGCTGTTTTGTAATGAATCTAAAAGTTGTGTTATAAATAATGGGAATATGTCATCTATTTTTAGACTAGAAAGAGGATGTCATCAAGGAGATCCCCTTGCACCTTACTTGTTTTTTTATTGTGGTTGAGATTTTAGCTATAACTTTAAAGCAAAATGTGGATGTACGGGGACTGATCTTTGATGTCAATGAATATAAATTGGGTCAGTATGCCGACGACGCTTTTATTCTTCTTGATGGATCTCAACTTTCTCTTAAAGCAGCTATGAATATCTTGAAGTTTTTTTTTCTATTGTCTGGACTTAAATGTAACATAACAAAAACAAAAGCCATTTGGATTGGAAACAAAAAAAATTTTAATGAAAGAAAATGTCCCGATATGGGTCTAATTTGGTCCTCCTCAAACTTTACACTCCTTGGCATACACTCCTTTTCGCCAGATCTACAACAAATGGTGGAAATTAATTATATGAAGAAACTAACGAAGGCAAAATGAATATTGGCAAGCTGGAGTCAAGGACATCTGTCAGTTGTTGGTAAGGTAATTGTTGTTAAAACCCTTGTTCTGCCCATATTTGTAATCTTTTCTCAGCACTTCCAAAACCAAAATTGAAGCAGAACTAAAGCGTACATTTTTTAAATTTGTATGGAGTGGAAAGGTAGAGAGAATTAAACGCGATATATTAGTAGCCCCAGAGAACGAGGAAGGACTCAATTTGATACATATATTCTCATTTATTAGGTATATTAAGATAAGATGGGTAAAAAGATTGTTGGAAAATAAAAATGGAGCTTGGCAGAACTTAGCCAATACAATTATACTCAGAAATGAAAAGGATATTTAGAACTTAGGGAGAAGGAAATTAGAAGAATTTAGTAAGCTTATTAAAACAGTTTTGGCAAAGATGTCATTTTGGCAGTATCTTATTGAAAAGAGGAACCGAAAAGTGCAAATGAGTTCTTATCCATGAGCATTTTTAATTCCCCCCCCTTAGAATGTTCTATCAATACAAATTCTGGACAGAAGCCGGTTTTGAAATTTTGAATGATCTAGTAGATGTACATGGCAATTTATTACCTTTTGAAACGATAAAACAAAAAACTAGAAGAGGTGACTTCTTGAAATACTTCTCCTTAATATCCAGAATTCCAAATGCACGGAAAAAAGCCATAAAAATCATTTAGTACATACTAATTTTGAAAGGCAGGAGGATAAAATAATAGATCTGAAAAAATATAATTCACTCAAGTTTGTTTACAAAGATCTTTTTATAAAAGGGCTAAAAGGCAACATACTGCTAAGCAAGAATCTTGGATGCAATTATTAAATACAAATATAAGTAGTGAGGAGTTGTCTGAGATTTATAGCAGGGCGAAATTTTTGTACCAAGGATACCAAATTGATCTCTTTTAACTTTAGATTAATCCACAGAATACTCGCTACTAATGATTTTTTGAAAAGAATAAACATATTGGACGACAACAAATGTACGTTTTGCAAGAGAGAGAATGAAAGTATTGAACATCTCTTCTATGATTGCAATATTACTTTGCAGTTCTGCTACAGTTTTATTGATTATTTCGCACCATCTTGCCCAAATATTGTACATTTGTCAAAAAAAGAAATACTTTTAGGCAGTGAACAACTGGACAGTGTGTGTAATATCTTGCTTATTTTTTACACTTATACTTATATATATATATATATATATATATATATATATATATATATATATATATATTTATATATATATATATATATATATATATATATATATATATATATATATATATATATATATATATATATATATATTATATATTACATTATATTACATTGACACTTGCAGATTCAATATGCAAAATCCTCCCATTTATGCTTTTAAGCAAAGAGTTGTAATGTATAAGAACGTTGAAAAATATGCTGCTAAGATAAACAAAAAAGAGGACCAATTTCTTAAGAAATGGACCTCAATAGATTAATAGGTAACTTGTATTTGATTGGATGGTAAACAGGAACAAAACACTATTTTCTAAAGCTTATATCACGTACATTGTACCATATGCATGTGTGCATGAGTGTGTGCATGTTTGTGTTGTCTTTTTTTTCTCTTTCTTTTAATATAGATTATATTTACTATCCCTAGTTTATCTGGAAACAAGAAATTTTGATTGTAAGGTGACCTTGGGATGGTTCCTTGACCCAATGGTCAACTTATTACGGGGATAATAAAATTTTGAAATTAAAAAAAAGAATCTTTTCTCGCTCAGTTAGGTTCATGTGCATATTATTTTGATTATCTCGATTCTTCTGACGAGAATAGTTGTGAGGACAGTCAAAACCGTCTATCTTTATGTCACAAGCATCCAACTCATGAACTAAGGTATTGTGTTAATCGTTTGTTTGTTAAATGGACACGATGTGACATTTGTCAACACTGGACACACCTTCTTTTGTAACATCAGTTGCAACGCAACATAGCTCATTTCTCTGCTAACACTGCATTTTTATAAAGTAATGAAGTAAGTTTTTATTCGAATTTGTGTTGTTATTATTATTGATTTCAATTAACAAAACAGTGTATTCAGTTAATTCGATTACTCCTTAATTGTTGTGAAAATATTCAGTCAGTGAAAGCGCGGATGTTCAATCTGATAATTAAATTTAAATTTTTTGTATATTATACTACGTGCATGCTACCATACTTGAGTCAGGCGAATACCGCGAGAATGTAGAGTTGTTCCCTGGCGAATAACGCGATAATATATGGTTCCCTCATGGTAGGGTAATCTGGGTCAGCCACAATGGACGTTATATATATATATATATATATATATATATATATATATATATATATATATATATATATATATATATATATATATATATATATATATATATATATATATATATATATATAAAGGCTATTGGATTGACAAAGATTAAAAACAATAGGAATACACCAAGAGACAGTCAGAAAAAACATTACAATTTGTAACAGCGTATCAATGACAGAACGGTTTTAATATGTACTGATAACAAAATTAAGTACCGCGATAATACAGCATTCCGGGATATATGTTATTTGTATTTACAGACATTTTTGTGAGTATTTATTTGTTTTTATCGGCATCGAAGTTGTAAATATATTTCTTAAACAGAGTAATAAAAACAATTTCTAGGAGCAGACGACATAATATAAAGTGTTTACGGATATTTAAGTTGCTTAATTGGTTTATTTAAGATAGGTCTATTTTTATATTAGGTGTTTGCGTAGTGTTCCGTAATATAAAATACCGAAAAGAGCACTGATAGGGCACACAAATATGAACTGAGGAAAAACATGCAAGTGTGAAATTTTGAATCCCGTGAATCTGTAAACGTATTTGCAATATTAGATCAATGAAGAATTCTTCCATTTGCAACTACTTGTTGTCGTGAAATCATGGTAAATAGGGAAAAACGTCAACCTCCAACCAGCCAAACACAACGACCACAGCTTTCTCTGCCAGACAAAAATATATCTCGGATGTATTTCATCAAAGTAAAATAAAAATCATAAATTTTGTTCGCCAAAGATTTCTCTGCAATAAAGAAACCAGAATCTATTTGGACTATCCCGGCCATTTCTACGATTGAATTGAGTGTTAAATCGACCGAAATGTTACGAATAAAAACTATCGTTGCATGCATAACGTCTCGGTCAATCCTTGTTTCGTAAATAACCGAGGTAGTCCGAATGCATGTATCGTGTACACTCAAGTTATGATCCGTATTGTTCACCTCGCAGTTGTAAATGCAAACCATCATCAGGTAGATGCCGTTTAATCATTGTGTGCCGATTTTATATAAAAATATAAGGAAGAGTTTCAAATAAATGCAATTTTCAAAACCTCTTTTCAGCTTGTAAGAATTTAATCCAACCGTTCGTCCTTGTCCATTCTTTTCCTAGACTCAGAATTGTTGGCTACATAAAAGTATCTGAAATTAAACAATTTTTAACACTACTACAGAGTCTCGACATTCGAGTAGAAGATTCAAACATTGTGAATCTACGGAAGACAGAGGGTTTTAACAACAGCATCTTCAAAAAGCGTCTTCAACCGCAATTGCCGGAGCAGTGGCTTTTTGGATCTATTGACAGCTCTAATGTGCAGGCGTCGTCGATTAATGTAACCGGCAGTACTAACACCCGACCACAAAGTAGATGTTTACATTATTAACTGAAAGCAAACGGAGTGCATTGGAGTGGTGTTCTGCTGAAGGAAACCAAAAACATTTGTATGATGGTTGATAAGCAATTCCAATTGTGAAAGAATACACCAGAATGGAATTCCTGTGTACCATTAGCCACTGCACCGAAGGCGTTAGTAGCGCTGTATTGAACATAGGCGACTCCGACACTGATCTCTAAAGTGTCGACGACAGTGAGGTCTAGAGTTACTACGATGACAAATCAGCGCCAGTGTGACGTTTGTGGGGTTAACGCACTCGAGGCCATTGTTTTTGTGCATTCTGGCAATTCCATGTTTTGTAGACAGTGTGGACATAATGCTGGAACAGAATCTCAACTTACCGGTGTTGTTGTGTTCCAGCCATGATCATCTCATTGCCGTGCTTAGGGTTTTCATACTCTCGGACTCCGTACCTTCTTGGTCAAAAGTTCTAGTTTGTACACTAGCTTTCCATACTCGCGGATACCTTCTTTTTCAAAAATTCAGTTTGTACAATGGCTTTCCATACACGCGGATTGCGTACTCGCGGTTACCTTCTTTGTCAAAAGTCCAGTTTGTACACTGGCTTTCTATACTCGCGGATTGCGTACTCGCGGTTATCTTCTTTGTGAAAAGTTCCAGTTTGTACACCGGCTTTCCATAATCGCGGAATGCGTACACGCGGTTTCAGTCCACAGAGTTATAATGTGTATATTAAAGAAAAAAAAAACAGTAGAAGTTTGAATTGATCTCAGGCTTCATTACCGTTTTGGTTTAAATTAAATTACCTTCTTCTCCGTTTTCACATGAAAACATATTTTTTAACCTCACTAAAATATAGAAGTAAACATTTAAATTTAAAATGAAACCTCAGTTATACCTTAAGGAATCTTAAGCTGCCCACAAAATACCATTACTTTCACTGAATAAAAGGCTACCACCCCCACTTCACCAATGACAAAAATCTGCATGACATTTAATTCTTGTATAAATCAAGCACGTTATAACGTTATATCAGTAATTATATAAAATAGCTTTATATATATTTCATTTATTTAAAATATTAAAAAAATATGTGCAATTTTCGGATTACTCTTTAACAAAACAATTTTGAAGTATGTTAAACGTAAAAATATTCCAATTTGAGTTATTTATATACAAGCAGTTTACTAATACATTGAATACACTACATCTGTGTAACAATTATATTTCTATATACAAAATGTAATCAATGTAACAAATGATATCTCAAATGTTATTGCCAAAGTAGAAAATTTATCCAGCAAAACAAAAAAAAAAAAGAAAAAGATTTGTCAACAAGAACTAATTGGTCTGTTGATTTACCCATTCAATGAACGAATGATCAAATTATTATCAGGACACAATGAGAATGAACTATTTTAGCTAACCAAGCAAGTCTGTGTTAGCATTCTTCTATAGATTAACGCGTGCGCGCGTGTGTGTGTGTGTGTGTGTGCGTGTGTCTGTGTAATGCCGGTAAAGCTTTTCTATCCGTTTCATTTCCCAGATTAACCCAACTCGTTATGAGTCAGTCATGCAAAAATATAAGATAACATTGGCGATGAATTTGATCGAACCCTCCCCCACATAGGTAAAGCAGATCAACGGTACACCACACCATACTGTTTAAGTCATGCTTGGATACCAAACAAATAGTACTACGTTGAATATACCGACTAAAGATACCTGTGCCTGCGGGTACGTATCGCATAGGTCTGTCTTCGTTTATAATTTTTGATGCGTAAACGAGACCAGGTTTTACGTTGTTTGTTCTTTCAATGATCAATGTGCCGTACTTTTTCTGTTTTCGAATCAAGATAAGTGTTTTGTCTGAGCAACGTAGTTTTCTGGTCTGATAAGTTTCTCCCACGCTGAGAATTTTGTCTCGCTTAGTCCGCAACATTGTATTCTTTTTTCGTCCACAAGTGACATTGTTAAGGGATATAGACGATCGATCGATACAAAGTATAGAGTACATTTAGAATATATCTGCTAATGTTGAATACCCAAACGTTTAATGTTCTCTCTCTCTCTCTCTCTCTCTCTCTCTCTCTCTCTCTCTCTCTCTCTCTCTCTCTCTCTCTCTCTCTCTCTCTCTCTCTCTCTCTCTCACACACACACACACACACAGAGGCAAATAGGCAGAATAAAAGAAACAATATAACCAAACACAGTAAGAACAAGAACTTGCAGGATAGAAGCCCATGCTATCACTTTTCTAAGTTTTATTCTCCACTTCTGATTCCAAGATAATCAAATAAAAAGCCTTTTATTATTTTGTTTCAAGCAAAAATCAAACCGAGTCTAAGATCAAAATATGAAACTCAATATAACGTTATTATTGTTTCTTTTGAATTTAACAGAAACCATTGTGAATGTATAAAATATGTTCGGCATTCTCACCAGTAGTCGAAACGAAACCGGTTATTTTCACACTAGATAAACTGGATATCCAATACTTCTGTTCAGTTTATTGTTCAACTGCCTTAATTAGGTGTCTCAAGTTTCAAATGCTTATTATAAAATCTGCGTGTCCAACATTCATTTAATTGCTTAGTTTCAAATAAATGGCTAAGGGAGACTATACTGCCGTTAATATATTATCGTTCCTACTTTAGTTAGGTAGGATTTGATTGGACTTCGGAAAATATATGACCAATCCGAAAAAGTATTACATATTGTGCATCATATGACTCGAATGATGGATATAATTCTCTTTCATTACTTTCCTAAAATTCATTTAAATTAAAAATAGAATTTACACGCCATTTTGCGCCCACTATACTTGCACTGTCTTCTATGCCAATCCTATGATTACACACGGTCTTTGAAGATTAGTTAAAATATATATGGCCTAATCTTAATTGAAGATTGGTTAAAATATATACGGCTGATCTTAATTAATAAATTTTGGTTTAAACATTAATTTTCAATGAACCATTGTGTAGATTTATGATCATGCAAACGGTTTAGCATACAAAAAGGGAGAGAAAGGAGAAAAAGTAAAACATAATAGCAAATATTGTGCTTCATAATTATAGGATTGTTTCCCTTGTTATGCAAACTTGTATGTGCACGAGCTTGACGCAATCGATTTCTCTCAGTACTAAAATGAATATTTGTATGTATGTATGTATGTATGTATGTATGTATGTATGTACAGGAAGGAGGGTGAAAAAGTTCATGTATACTCTGTGATGCGGATAGTTTGGTGAGCTGGTGGGTTGGTAAAAATTCTGGTATATTGGCTGGTAAATCTGTAAATACGTGAATAGGTAGGTTAGGTAGCTTGCTATGTGGGTTCGGTAGATAAGCATGGCATTGTGTTCCTCTTGGAAAATTAATAACGTGACGTTTGCTCCTAATAATTGACTAATTATTTCGTGCTAAGGAATATTTCCCATTGCACCGAATTCCAAAATTCAAACATGTAATCACACAAACCTACAAATTACTTAAGCTAAATACGCATCTCCTGAATTTTATTACAATAAAAATAAATAAATAAATAAATAATTTTTATGACGAGTGATTCCCCAGAGTTTATAAAGTTTTGTTTACAATTTACACGAGGGTACTTAAAAAAATAAAACGCCTTGACATGTTCATGTCATACCAAATATGAGACGATGAATGTTACTCTAGATTCATACTGCTTAATTAATGTCAAACATTTGTTTTCTTTATCAAACCAGTCGTTTTTGTTACTATTGAAATGTCATTTGTACTGATCTGCAGTTATAAAAATAAAGAATAAAAGTAATTTGTAATTGTGTATTTAAAAATTCGAAATCAGAAAATGTCCGACGTGTAGCTATATCGGCATGCCACATGAACCATTTTGTTTCCAAATGTAACAATATTTGCCAAATAAATCTGCTGATTTGTTTTACAAAGTTTGGTGTAACAATGTTTGTCGATGTACAATTAATTTTTTTTTAAAAAAAATTGTTGTAAGAATGTTTTGCCACATCAATGTACTATTGTTTTTAAAAGGTTGGTGTGACAATGTTTCCTAAACTACCACATATTTCTGTATACATGTCGGAGTTTTTCTTGTAGTCTTAGTGCGAATGGATACTTACACTCATTGTGATATGCGATACGCGATACATCACCGTTCTAGCTAAGAAGAAAGCCAATCCTCATATGGAAGAGTAGTCGCCCATTCATGTTAGTAAACAGGGTCAATCACATCGATCTTTGATCCATTTAAAGCTCAGAGAAAGTTAACAATTAACCTAAACTTTGGACACAAATGACAATTGATCGAAACTGGGTGTTAGTTCATATGAAGGATAATACGGTTGGAATTTACACGAGTCATTATGATATGTTGTAACTGGAATGAGAACGATTTTGATGGTGAAAAGGTATGTGAAAATGATACAGTCATCATCTGATTGAAAATAATGTGGATCAAAAAAGGTCTAGCGCTATACACTAATCATTATCATAGAATATAAAGGAAACATTTTTGTACTGGTTTACAACGAACTATTTGCAAAAATGACGTCGGAAAAAGGAAAATCGCAAGCGAAGGAAACGAGCAATGAAGCCAAGGACGAAAACAAGTGTCAACTTTGCAGTAAACTTTTCAAAAAGCCGAAGTTGACGCCATGTTATCATACGTTTTGTCTAGAATGCTTGGAGAATTACGTCCAAAAATTTTCAAGGGTTGGCCATTTCAAGTGCCCTACGTGCAAAGGAGATATTACGATTCCCAAGGGGGGGATCAAGACCTTTCAAACTAACTTCTATGTTGATCAAATCCATAATAAAACCACGCCTAACAAGCCGCAAGTACCGTGTGATATATGTGGCCCTTATAAACCAGCCGAAACTTTCTGTCTCGATTGCGACGAAAATTTATGTGCAGCATGCACTGCTTCACATATGAAAATGAAAATCACAAGTGATCATCTTTTGGCAGAACTTGCCCCTTACGACAACACGGCATTTTTGACACGTAAATCTCGTGCACCACTTTATTGCACGTACCACAGCGGCGAGGAGATAACCATCGTCTGTAAGCAGTGCAAGCATCCGCTTTGCAAACTTTGCGACACAGACAACCATAGAAACCACGTAGTTAAAGGATTTTTTGATGAGGCGGACAAGGCAAAACTCAAGCTGAAGACTATTGTTGAAAACTCTTACATAAAAACCAACTTAAAGAGCCGGAAAGACTATATAGAAAAAATAAAGAGCGAGTTAGTGAATCTCCCTAAAAGAATGAAAAAGGATATTAGAAAAGTAGAAATGCATGTGAAGAAATTGCACTCGATGTTGGAGGCTGAGAAAAAGAATATAGAGAAACAGATTCGGGATGAATACTTCATGAAGACAAGTCAAATGCAGAATGAGTTAGTTGAGTGTCAGAAGAAATATGATCATAACAGGGGCCTACTCACCGGTGCCAAAGAACTTCTGGATTCTGGGGATGATCAAGATTTCATCCATAGAGGTTCATCACTTTATGATAGCCTTGCTTTACTTAATATGGAAGCTCCAGCTGACGAAAAACAAGCGTTAGGAGGAGTTCGGTTCGAGCCAACCAATGTGACTTCCGAAATGGTATTTGCTTTGATAGGGAGGATCAAGGACCCTTTAGTGGAAACTGTCGAACAAGAAGGGGAGAACGAGGCTGGACCACAATACCATGTAAGAGTCGCCAGGGCAAGGGTTGGCGTGGTACATATATTTAGTAGGGAGGTAGGAACTGTTATGACCATTGCTGTTAGTGGTATCGCGCCCATGGGAAATGGAAGAGCGTGGATTGCAAGTAGTGGATATCCTTACATTAGACTAGTTGACGTGAATGGAACAATGCTGGAGGTAGTAAATATTGGCTGTAATGTAGATGACTTGACTAAAACTAATTTGGGTGGATGCCTCGTTACATGTAGCGGAAAGAAATGTATCAAATACGTAAATCATCAACTAGAAGTGTCTGATTTCATTTCTCACACTTTTCAACATCCGCATGGGATCTTTAGCCGCATTGGCCAAGAAGGAGAAGAGATTGTAGTCTCTTTTTCGGATTTCACTTCTAAAGGAACACCGGGTTATGGGAATGGATACATCGATGTATTCAATGCCAAAGGTGACCTCATTAAAAACACAATTTCTCGCCATCAGCAGCCAATTAGAATCGATACTGACCGTCCATCCGGGGACTACTGCGTCGCGGATCTCAGCGCGGGGACCATTACAGTGCACGAAGAAGACGGGAAAGTCAGGTCGCTGTATGGAAAGCAGACTTTCGATACCTTTACACCTTATGGAATCTGTTTTGACAATCAGTGTGGGATTATTGTGGTAGATCAAGAACAGAACCGGATTATTCGACTAAGCAGAAATGGAGCCTTTCTTCAAACTTTGATAGAGGGAAACAACACGAGAGGAATCACCTCCGTGGCTTTCGACGAGGACAATTATCTTTGGGTTGGGTCAGAGGGCATGATACACTTATACAGACTTGTAGTCCATTAGAATGTAAATATAGTTCAAAAACCAGTCCAAACAAAAACCATGTTATATAATTTTTCATACTGTACAGAAAAACATTATTTTTCTAACCAAAGAAACAAAACATCTGTTGGGGTTTGGTTTATGCAATATTTACATGTTAAAGATTTTATATGGATTTTTTTGCATGACAATTTGGTGTTGTAATGCAGACTTTTATTAACTGTAATTGCTAAAGGAACTCCATAAAAACATTGTTTAATAGGATTTGATTTTTGTATAATAATATTATCCTTATTCTGTCAGATTGAGAAATAATTCAATTCTTTCTTTGTGTATAAAAATTTTGTATTTATTTAAAGTAAAATTAAAGTTTGCAATTAGTTCTTGACATTTTTAAAGTCACCCATCAATCGCCATTTTACCAATAGTCATTTTGTCCATAATGGTACACAATCTCGATATAGTGTTCATGTATTTCTAAGAAGCGTAAAGAGTTAGTTCCCTTCTGTTAGAACCCATCTTCCAATAATTCATTCAAAACTCATAGCTAATATTGATTGATAGCAAAAGGAATTGTCAAAAATTAGTTATTAAAGCTGATAATAATCTGGTGCTCAGGGTGGTAGAGAGCTATCATCGGCCCTGGGGGTAAGAAACATCTGGGCCTCTCCAAGTCCTTGTTCAAACAAATTTTTTCTTTTACAAAATTAAAAAAAAGTGTTGTTCGGTCTGGGACCCATTACCTTTCCCGATTTCCCCACCCCCTCTTGTCGGCCCTGCTGATACTGGATATAACGTTTAAAAACTTTACAACGAGTTTCTTACTATCAAACGAACTGATGATGTTTACTACTTTATATTTGACTCCCATGTGCCCTCATCATTTCATGGAACTCTCAGGGAAGCTAGTCCAGATTTCTTTTATTTTTCTTTAGATCGCAAAAAAATGTGCCCTGAATCCACAAAGTCTGGGATCATCAACAATTTCCGCATAAGAAGGAAAAAAAAGAATAAAGAAACGAGACATGCACTAATTGTACCTACAATATTATCTAGAAAGAATTACAAAGAATATTAGAGCTAGAAGAGGAGTTATCTGCTATAGTGTGTCTTGATACTGCATGGACACGTAATAGTGCAACTCTCAGCTTAAAATTAATTAACAAAAGTGAACCAACGGGCTGTGGTCCCTCTGCTCTTTTCTGGTTTCGCCCCTGACTTCATTTAGAGTTCAGAATGTTTTGTAATCAGTATTACTGTTAAATTAAGACAGAAAGAATTGGTGTGTGACAGTTTTTCTTCAATTGAACGTAAGATGTTAGGATTTTACATATTCCACTATCTCACCACCTGACCAGGTGTATGAGACATTCTCTTAAAATGATTTTCCATTATGATCTTTACATATGTTTGCTCACATACACATACACACACACACACACAGAGTACGAAAAAAAAACATTCATATAAATCCCAAGCAAGGTGCTTACAATGCTTGCTTATTGATGTGAAAGTAAAACAATAATTAAGAAGTCAAATCAAAGGATGCCAAAAGGCTCTACTTTTTCTTAAGTTAATCACTTATATTATTCAATTTGGCGACATTTTTTCCCAGCCTTTTCGATGATAAAATGCAATTTTATAATAGCTGAGATTTGGAATTTTGGGTACACAACGTACTCTGTATGTAACATATTTTGCAATCAAATTTATAAATTTGATAAGGTCATCAAACATTTTATTTTCGCGTTATTTTAAAATTTGGATCCCGTCAATAATTTTCAAAATTGTCCAGTAACTGAACAGTTACATAAAAATGCTCAATTTGTTCTATTCCTCTTTTACATGAGGCGCATTTGTTATTATCACTTAAATGTATCATTTTTTAAAAAATGGTTTGCGGCAATATTTCTTTGTATAAATCTAAAAATTAAAGCTAACCAGTATTTTGCTTTTTTGTGCAACCTTTAGTAAAAAACAAAGGAGTTGGACCATTCTTTTACACCAGTTGCACGCCCTATCTTCTTGGATCAAGTTTCATATTTAGCGTTTGGCTTTTGTATCGTGCTTTTCATCAAATCTTTATAAATACATTTATTCTTTGCTTTCACCCTAAGAAGTGACGTTTTGTCGAGTATTACATGGAAACTATTTCCACTTTCAAAACGCCTTTTAAGTATTAGTAGTTTGTTATATTTCATCAAAACTTAATAGATATCAAAGGGTGTTTAATAAGTACAACACCGCTTGTTCTCCACCCTGTGATTGATTTCAAGCTGTCTGTGAATTATTAAATAAGTAATAACTTCAGACAAGTGTTATTGAACAGTCATTTAATGAGTTCACATCAAAAAGATATTAAGCGCGGAACCGAAAAAGGGACAAAATGGAGAATCAAAATAAAATCACGTTTCCAATAAGCAAAGTGTAGAAGTTAGTTTGTTATAAAACTCCTTAAAATATGTTGCTGCATATGGGGTGGTGCAATAATCTAAATAGTTCAGTGTGCAAAATGTGCGAAAGTTAAGAATTACAATTTAAAGCAACGAAAACAGTTCAAGGGTAAAATCAAGTACTTATGGAGCCTACCACTACTATGGTTTCATCGCATTAGAACAAGATTCCATGGGGATGCAAAGGGTGTATTAATGATACAAAAAATTACATTAGCAGTTGTCGCCTCTGTATACCTTGTACCAAATTACGTTAAAAGCACATCACACACCATTTTAGCGTTCATTACGATCGACTCCACTGAGATGACTTATTCTTGGCCTCAACTTTCCTAAGTTTCCTTCTTCATGCATGAAATCAATAGAGAACTTTCTTTTAGTGAACCAAAGCAGATACTTGCATGAAGGTAGCATGATACGTTTGATGTGGTTCTTTACATCGTAACTTATGGCAGGTTATCGTGAGATCTATGGTATCGTGGTATTCAGACTTTTTCGGCATTTATCTTACATGACCATACATTACTAGTTCTGCATCAACAGTTGATTTCGGGAAAATATCGGGATTGCTGGCGAGTACATGAATTTATAAATGTACCCACGAATACCATTGTTTCTAAAGTATGACTGTGCCCCCTGTTCTAAAATTTAATCGATATCTTCAAACCACATTATTTCCATCTGTGTCCAGAACCAAGAGATCAAATCTATGGTAGCAATAAAAGTCAAAATGTGAAGTATGGACGGTTGTTGCTTTCTGGTGGCTTTCTCGGGTGACAGGTGGTGACTTTTAAACTTTTAAACTTTGTTGTACACGATTTATTACTTTTCACTGTAAGACTTGGGATTGCTTAATCAGCATGTGGCTATCACTACGTACATACTCATGTTGGTGGTCAATTCTCACTGATAATTTCGGATCCACTCCTCTTTCACATGTGGTTACAAACACATTTCTTCAATTCTCTGATAAGTTTCTGTTATTGGATGAAAAATATGGCAGAATAAAGGCCACAGAGGCATCATTCATTTCTCAAGTGATTCATACTTCGTACAATATATGAATGAAGTTAGCAACATTATAACAAGCATATGCCATCGTAAAAAATATTTTTCTTCCGTATTAATACGATATCAGAGTATCTCCACATGCCATGACATGGATCTACATGGCGTCTGCTTACTGGTCGTTTCCGGCAGTCATATAAGCCATAATTTTGGAAAACAATGTTTACCAAAACGCTTGATGTAATTTAAAATAGTTTCCACTTAGAAAATGTTATAGACATTCTTTTTGCCTTGAACCCACCATGTCTTCCTCGGCAAGAGGCTAGACAGGCTTCATAGCCAAGCGTTGGTATCTCAACGTAATAATGCTGTTTGGTAACAAGGGGTTCTGTGCATGGTGAACACACTTTGTCATATAACTGTCAGCCTTCCTCACAATTACAAATTAACTAAGGTCTTGCAAAATATATAAGTAATGCTTGAAATATACCCACTTGTCTGTGAGAGATTTAGTTATTGGAAACCTTAATTGCGAATGATTGTTTGCAAGCAAGATAGTATTTTCTCAAGATGCAGGGACAAGTTTGAAATAACCTTATTAATAAATATTTATTCTACCAAAAATATAGAAAGCTCCCAGAGAAGTGAATGTGATTTTGGAGCAAAAATTTACTCTCACTCAAGCAACATCAGTGGAGTAGTCATATTGTTCAAGAATGCATTCAGGTATGAAATAATAAAGGAAATCATGCGGAAATAACATTACTTTAATGATCGAGCTCTTATTAGCTGACAAATAACATTTCCCTCAACACTGCCTTTCATATCCTAGATAGCGCTTCCTGTGCTCTGGATTGCAGGCGAACTTGGATAAAACCAAGGTCTTATCGCTTAGTACAAAATGGGTTGTGGTGAAGGCTTAATAACATCAAACATAGAATCCATCTGGTGTATTACTCTCCTTGGAATTAAATTTGATTTGAGTAAAAGTAATACTTCTTTATTGAATTATATTCTATTAGAAATCTGTCCATGGTTGGAAAACATCACAGTAATTAGGAAAGTAATTAGGTCTGTAGCCTTGAATATGATCTTTTCCTGCTTTATGTTCGTGACCTTTCACTCCCCAAAGGAAATTGTGTAGCATAATCAGCCTTTATTAACTTCCTTTGGAGTGGGAAAGATGAAAAAAAAATTTAAAGATATATTCTTGTCAATGACTATCAAGATGTGGGCTAAAACTGCCACACATTTAATCTTGTTCTCATACATCTAGGACCACTAGGAGAACACAATTAATTGATTCACAGGACAAAGCAACATGGAAAAGTTTTCTTATATACACGATTGAAGCGTTTGGAGGTAGAAAAACTTTCCTTTTTAAAGAAAGGAAGACTTTACATGCTGTCACAGACGTTTAATGGATAGAATTCATTTGCATTATATATATATATATATATATATATATATATATATATATATATATATATATATATATATATATATATATATATATATATATGTATGTATGTATGTGTGTGTGTGTGAACATTAACAGTATTTCTATAATTTTGTAAATGCTTTAACAAAGATTTAAACAAGAAAAATAAATAAAGAATGTGATTTTTCGTTTATGGACTAGAATAACTGATGCTGAGGTGTGTGTGTGTGTGTGTGTGTGTGTGTGTGTGTGTGTGTGTGTGTGATTTTGATTATTAAGGTAGCTTTAACAATGTTTCAGTCATATGCTATTATGTCTGCAGTGTGGCAGTTTATAGTAATTCTAGCACTGTAGCATCATGTCGCAGACATGTAGCATCATGTTCCACCCAATTACATTATCTTGACACCAGGCCGACCTGTCCTAACACTAACCTCTTAATGCTGAACGCCAAGCGATACAGCTGTTAGTACCATTTATGTAAGTCTTTGGTCTAATTCCAAGACTCTCCTCATCCGAGGCGGACGCTTTAGCTAAAAAACTATCGGAGCTGCTTCTGGGAGGGTAGATAAAAGCTATAATTATTTTATGTTCTACTGTACATAGCCCAAATACGCCCTTTAATTTTAAGCAATTGCGAGCTTTTACCTTTTTAGGATTTTGATTGTTTAACTCATGCTCCTAGAAAAGAAAAATAAATGAAGCATCAGCTAAATTAAGAACTTAATCCATATTAGGTTAATTGCTATTGGATCAGATGACCAGATAATGTGGTAAATGAATGGCCCTCTAGTTTGTTACTATTTGTTTCACTGATGTGTTCCACACAAATGTTATCACTTTTCTGTAACTGAAGTATCACAATGTTTGTTCCCATGGTATAAAAACTAGCGTCTCCAGTGCGTGTCTTAGCAACCAGTACGCCATTTTTAACAATTTAGGCGCCAATAAAATATACTTCTGAAGAAAGCATGGTCATTGAAAATTCGTACATGCCCTACACTTGAGCGGTGAAAGTGCCGTGCCTTGCGTCATATCCGTTATCAATAATATTTATTGCTCAAACGAAAACAACCTGTTGTCTTTGTCCAAGTTTTGATATAGTGGTCTAAGAGCTGCAGAGAAGGCGAAGGGAGGTCTTTGTACAGCCTTATTGTGCTGAAATAAAAAGCGTGACAATCAATGCCCGTTTATCTGTAAATGTAGAAATATTCCGTTTCAGAATTGTACCGGATGGACATCTTCAGCAATCCCATTTCATTTGAAAAAAAGTTCAATAATGTTCAGTCTGACTCATGATATAGAAAATTCATGTACTTTTATTTGCTTTCTTTTCTTTTGCTTTAAGAATAGATATCTTAGTGTCAACTCGACTATAGGAGAATGCCTTTAGAAATCCGGCGGTAGGTGTGAAAATATCAGGTATTCTTAGAATTGGGGAATGTTGGCCGACACATCTCCACCCAAGCCAGTCAGTCTTCGGTTACTTCACTTTAAATCTGGCATCATGTTTAATGTCTATGGTTTATCGTCGTGTTTACACTGTTGTGTTTTACGACTAGTTATAGCCTTGAAAAGGACTAGAGGTCCCCATACGATGGCAGAGTTCTCTATGCCCCAGTGCTTGGGCAAGGTTTTTTGCCCCGGCGCGTGGGCATTTTTCGCCCCAGTGCTTGGGCGTTAGCTTCGGAACGCTTGACCTTATAGACTCTTGACATATTTTCTTTTTTTATTACCGCTGTTCGCACAGTATGAACACCGCCCAGCCAGCCTCAGGAAAAGGTAACGCCTCGATCATCGCCACCTCAAGCCAAGGGTTCATAGTTTTGCAGGTTATACCCCAGGTCCACATCCACACTAGAAGGCGATTGAAAGTCATAATGCTTTCTGTGGCACTACAGAAAGCAACTCTTGCCTGGAAATTGGTGGTCCGGGGCGCTCTCCCTCCGTGTTGGTATATCCCTCTGGTAGTGTCCGTCCTCCTCCTCTCCGTGGTCCCAGAAACCAAAATACACCAGCAGCAAGTAAAACCTGTTTAAAATTTAATGATCAGTTGTGTCCCGTTGCCTATTGGGGGTGGTCATCCCTAACTATTGCCAAACATGTGTAAGCCACATACGTTTCAAATATTCATGAGTTGTGAAATTTCCTATCATATTTAGCGTTTAGCTGTTTTAGTGTACTATGCGTACTTTTTGATTCCGAAAAGTATGTCAGATTTGGTGGGTATTAGGTACCCCTTTCAAGTTTGAGATCTCAATTTGGTATTTGTTGGGATAGTTTGGAAAATTATTTAAAACCAATCGTTCCTTTCAGGGCCAGCGGTTGTATTCCGAATGAGGGCTCAAAATAGCCAGAAATGAGACCAATATATGGCAAATTGATATTGACAATCTTTTCACTTTCCCATTGTTGTAGAACAACAATGGATGCACAGTATTTTGGTATATACTGTATCAGCATCTATCTTCTTTCTTCTTTTTCTTCTTATGTAGTTGGAATTCTTCTTTTGCTATTGTTGTTATCTAAGAGTAAAGTTTCTGGTTCCTTTGTTCTTCTTTATTTGTTCTTTGGTCTTCTTTCTTCTTCTTTGTTCTTCTTCTGTGGCGGGAGTTCCAAGAAACACATCCGTCCTCTTCGAAGGCTAGCACAGTGTTGTCTCTCAAATCTGACATAGCTGCCGGACACAATAGATGTAAATTCTGTAAAGGAGGTCACACCGCAACATAGGCGAACTTTCCTTGTTGTTTATCAGTCTGTATTTGTCATATTTCAGCTGATAGTTGCGCGGCTTCTTTTTCCAAGTCTACTCTTAAAGTATTCTCCTCCTAAATAAGGCTCAAAAGGAACTGGGTGAGATCCTGTGGCAGCTGACCTTTGACCCTCCAGATGATGACATAGATCAAAAAGTAGAGAATAAATCATCTTTTCGCATCATTATGAATAAGCTTCAAATTATTTAAGTCCTCCATTGCCGGTCCAAAGCCGGGATGAAAAAGGAGGAGGGTTAGGCGAGGGGCTATCAACCCCTTCCTATAAGAAAGCCAAAGCCACAGAAACGCCAACTAAGAAAACTGCAAACATGTTGGAACTGGGAGAAGATGGACTCGTCGATTTATGTAAACTTCATCGACTACGAAAAGGCCTTAGTCAGCATAGACAGACAGACCCTCTTTAAGCTGCTGAGGAATTATGGAGGGCCAGGAAAAATCACAAGCATCATAAGGAACTCCTACGAGGAACTGAAGTATAGAGTGGTCAATGGTCGGCAACTTACTATCGCCTTCAAAGTAAGGACAATAGTGATAGACTGGATAATGAAGTCATCAACAGCCCACAAACACAATGGCATACAGTGGAGCATCTCGACACAACTAGATGAATTTGACTTTGCCGTTGACCTGCCTCTTTTCTCCAGAACAGATACACGAAAAGATCATCATCATTTCAAAAACATTGGAAAGTGCATGAGCCTGGTGGCTAATAAAGCAAAATCGATACCCATCAAGCTGGACGGTATGGAGGTGGAAGAGGTGGAGAGCCTCACTTACCTTGACAGCACAGTTGACAATGAGGGTGGAATTGATGCTGATATTAAGAACCCGTATCGGCAAGGCAAGAACAGCATTCTACCTTTCATCCACAGAAATTACAACTAATATCAAGATTTGAATATTCAACACCATCGTAACGCCTTTCCTACTCTATGAAACTGAGACCTGGAGAACCACCACAACCAATATGAAAAGGATGCAGACATTCATCAATACCCGCCTTCGAAGAATCCTAACAAAATCAGTAACGAACAACTGTGGCAGTGAACACAACAACAGCATGCAGAGGAAACAATTCTCCAACGACGCTGAGATGGATAGGCCACACACTCCGTAAGGCTGCATCCAGTACCACCAGGTAGGCACTCACCTGGAACCCATGGTAGAAAAAAGAGAGAGGCCGGCCAAGAAAACCTGGCGGAGGGACCTAACGTAGACAGGTCACACATGTGGACAGCTGGAAATATTTGCTCAAGACTGGGATGGCTGGAGAGAGTTTGTTGGCGTCCTATGCGACAGCATGGGCCACAGGCGGCGTTGATGATGATGATGATGATGATGATGATGATGATGATGATGATGATGATGATGATGATTGTCAAATTCTTTAATCAGGCAGCAAGAAGAAAGAAACGAGATATCTTGAAAGTCAGTTAATGGCTTCCAAAGAACAAGACCGTACCTGTCTAGCCCTGATGTACACTGGCTAAGAAAGTAGAACTGACAGTGTTGCTCACCTCTTGCTTTATCTCAAAGATAGTTTATTTTGATGACATGCCTTAACTGTAAATTTGCGTGGGCTTCCAGACTGTAACCTTTCACTGGAACAGGTCAGCAGAAATTCGAGAAAAAAAGACGTGCATAGATTTAAAACCTAATGAAGAGTAGAAGGCTTTGCAATAAAAGGTATACAAATTACACGGAGAGTTTCAGATAGACAGAGAGAAGCAGCGATGGGGGAACATTCCATTCTTTTTCTCAGAATAAGGAAAACATAACCTAATTCAAGATATACAATAATGAAAGTTAGAATCCAAAAATCTGACAGTTGTTATATCCGTTAGAAATTTACACAAGGAAGACACAGCGTAACAGAAGTTTTGACTTTATTTGTAACCAACAGCACGAATATGATTGTGGGAAATGCTGGCTGAAAGTGTGTCGTTGATATGGTTGGCTGTTTTGTTGTTACTGTTCCTTAGTACGTTACCTATAGTGCAAAAATGCCACGAGGTAGATGTTTACGTTTTCTTTCACCTCCGTCTTCCCTTCTTTCTCTTTTTCTGAAGAAGGTGCAGCTGTAAGTTTTTGACAAACACTTTCATTATTGCTTGTCTGCTAAAAGTGGAAAGTGTCCGAAAGGAAATTGTCATCATACAAGTAGGAGGAGGAGCATACGGAGTTTGAAACATTTCTCTTGTTTCGTTTGCTTCTATGTCTGTGTCTGTCTTCCGCTTTGTGGCTTTATGTTTATATTCGGTTTTGATGATATTCTTGAAATCTCTCACAGTAGGTTTAGTTGTTTCATCTAAAGCTTTCTGATGAAATAGTTGAGAGAGCAAGACAGAGAATGTGATTTCTCTCATGACAAGTAAGATATGTGGCCTTCAGTACATCGGAGAAACTGAAAAGCTACACAAAAGGATAAACCTTTATAGATCTGATTGGATGATAATAAAGCTGTACAGAAGCCCGGTCGCAGAACACTTCTCCTCCTCTGGCCACACTTTCAGTGATATAACACTTATCGCTATTGCTAACAACCACAGCTGGAGTTCCGAAACCAGGAAGGAAAAGGAATCATACTGGATACGCCGCCTTAGAAGATTGAAACCAAGCGGTCTAAACCAAGAAGAATAGAAAAAGAAAACTATGCACTAGTAGAATTTAATTTTTTCTAAATCTTCTTAGTATCCTTCAACTTTTACTATAAGAATAACCGGTATAGAATCAAATATCCTGGATATAATCTCTGCTACATAAATGTACAAAAAAGTAAAAATAGATGTCGCTTTGGCTTGTAGACTTTTATGGAATTATAGACAGTTTTCAGTATCCGCAACAAGTCTATACAAGCTGGTTGTATTTATAGTTTTAACCTATTTGGAGACAGCCATGTAGAGGTCCACGAACACAAC
The DNA here is from genome assembly GCA_016746295.1 of Potamilus streckersoni. Taxonomy (NCBI): domain Eukaryota; kingdom Metazoa; phylum Mollusca; class Bivalvia; order Unionida; family Unionidae; genus Potamilus; species Potamilus streckersoni. Next base: position 1,275,841 of record JAEAOA010001782.1, on the reverse strand, counting down.
GTTTTTGTGTTTATTTGTTTGTTTTATATATGTTGTGTATTTGCCTTTGAAAAAGACTCATTAAGAATCCAAAGCGCTCAGGCTAGTTAGTTGCTAGTTTCGCACTGTTCGTTGTCAGTTTATTGTGTATATATATATATATACATATATATATATATATATATATATATATATATATATATATATATATATATATTTATATATATATATATATATACATATATATATATATATATATATATATATATATATATATATATATATATATATATATATATATATATATATATATGTATGTATGTGTGTGTGTGTGTGTGTGTGTGTGTGTGTGTAAATACAAAACTGAATCTCATACTCCTTTCATACAATTGATGCAAATTATCCTTCACGCACTTCACGAAATGATAAATAGAAAAAATACAAAAATATGATTTATCGGCATCTAGCCTAAAATGATAAGTACTAATATACCATATGTCATGTAAAATGAGATTCATTTGATTTCTTATAACACATTAAGCTTTGAGATTCATATAATCTCTTGAGATGGAACAAAGGAAAATGAGTAATACCCACTAAACAATACTGCCTTAAACTAAATACACAAATAGATGAACACACATCACTGTAAACTGGAATAGTCATTCACTTGACAAACTGTCACTCTACAGTTTATTCAATATACATAAACTGGAACTCTGCAGTTTTACTAGATCCATTTTTATCGATCCACGTTCATACACTTCACGGATCCCTTATATGGATTCATTCACATAATACATGCATTCATACACATAGACGTAGACAACATGCTGCAATACAGATAGCCACATCCAACCATGGATAGCTACAGTCAGCTCTTATCGGACACTGAATCCCCCATAAGACATCGTCAGCCCTGATAAGACACCGTCAGTCCTAACAAAACATTGTCAGCCCCAATAATGTCCAATAAGCTCCAAAAACGTCCAATTACTCCCATAATGGTCAATATTATACAATAGGCTACAACAACACCAAATTATTTGTTACTAAAATGGTAATAACAATGCAAGCAGTGTAACAAAGCTTTATCACCCGACATAACATAAAACCGAGAAAAGGTTTCACAGATCAAATAAAACAAAACTTTGACACTTACCCCTATGGCTTGAGAAAATAGTGGACAATACGCACACCACTGACAAAATCCGAATGACTTGTGTCTCAGTTCGAAATGTATCAAGCTTAAATCCATAGCAGTGAATACTAGTTATGGTCAAATGTTCGTGTATATCACGCTTTCGTAATTTCGAAATCGCTTTACCTGGAGAAGAGTGATTCACCCCAGGTATGTTGTACACCTGTACAATGAATAAAAGTGGAAATAGATTCAACGCAAAACCAAGTTATTTATAGCCTTATTATGTGACATTTCTTTGGGTGCTTTTTGAATGATTTGTTTTCGCATCAGATCATTCGGTTTCGTCATTGCTGACAAAACATCCCAGTGTTTGGCTAATCGCGGAGGAAACACCTTCATTTTCGTATCTGTTTTGGGGGAACATTGTTTCATGGGATTATGAGGATTTTGCAAAATTAATGGAGACATCTTTTTAATGATTAAAAGCACTAATCCTATCCAACGCTCAATTTTATATTAGAATTCGTCTTTACTGACGTCATATCAGCCTCTCAATGGGAACGACATTGAAGAGCGGACTAAACCTGGTCAGTCCTTGACTGGTTACATCCAGTAGATGTTTCTGTGTACTTATGACTGGTTACATCCAGTAGATGTTTCTGTGTACTTATGACTGGTTACATCCAGTAGATGTTTCTTTGTACTTATGACTGGTTACATCCAGTAGATGTTTCTGTGTACTTATGACTGGTTACATCCAGTAGATGTTTCTGTGTACTTATGAATTAGGAGAAGTCACAATTTTCCTGCTGCATCCTGCAGTTTCTAAAACAGAAGAAACTACCGAATGTCATTCTTTCTCATCTGATCTTAAATCGTTTGGCCTGTTGGTAGAGATAGATCGTATTGGTTAAGTTTACTCATGCATCATCAAAATTCCTGATATGCACTCGTGTCAACACTTCAATTAACGTACAAGACGATACATAATATCGTTATCATCTCTTGGTCTCTTCTGCTTTCATTGCAGAAAGTTGTGATAATTTCAACCTTATTCAAAACTTTGATTCGACTAAGGTGTATAGACTTTCTCCCTATACATCTATTTATAGTTGCGTACATCAGACCTAAAAAACCTCAAGGACCATCTGGTACGTGCCAGGGTAACTTTATACAAGACCATATATTCAGGCAAATGACTTCGCAAAGACAAGCTTTGCCTGATTTGTAAATATATGTCCGAAACCAAATCTTTCAAAAGTTCGACAACAGGAGTTAACTGCCCAATCAGAGAGAAGTTGCGATGATAACAATTTGTCTTCTGACATGCAATAGTCGTGTCATTCAATATGTCAGCGAAACCATTGATTTCAGGAACGATAAGGAATTCTACAATTCAAAAAGCATGGTCTGTCATCATTTTTGCACGCGACACAAATTTCGCTTTAATATCTATCCAAATAATTGCATGTTGTATGATTAAATTGTCTTTATTATTATTATTATTATTATTATTATTATTATTATTATTATTATTATTATTATTATTATTATTATTATTATTATTATTATAGTATGAATTTAAATAATAAAGTAGAAATTAAGGAACAGTCTTGCGTCAATGAACTTTACGTATTAAACGGGGACTAACTTTGTGCTTTATTGAGACGTACTCTTAATATGCAGTTAAAACTCTATCTTGTTCTCACCTTACCGATTCACGTCATGTGAACAGTCTAACGACAAATACTTATTATTTCCGGGAGGTGAAATACTGGCTTGCCTCAGAGTCTGAGACTGATTACTGATTTCGCCATATGTTAAACATCTTAAAGCTCTAGAATAAAGACAACTGGAAAAGAATCCAGAAATTTATTCGTATCAAATATGGAATAAACACTTGGATTGCATTTTTTTATTATCATAGGGGGAATAACAGAGATTTCATCGTATGATAATAGGTTCTTCTGCTTTTGGAGCCATCTAGATTACAAAAGAAGATGTTACCAGTGGACAAACACTAAACAAATGATAGCTAGTAAAAACAGGTCTAAACACGAAGGAAAACAAAATATATTCTAGAAAAGATATATAAGTTTCCCTTTGAATCATTCACGATGGGCATCTTTCTCAGTGAAATAATACTGAACAATATTGTTTGATATATTTTACTGTAAAGCTTTGTTCCTTTGTAACCAGCTACTCTAGTAATTCTCAGTGAATTAATACTGAACAATATTGTTTGATATATTTTAAAGCTTTGTTCCTTTGTAACCAGCTACTCTTGTAAAGTGTGTGATAAATCCTGTCAGTGTACACATGCAGCAAACCATCTGGTGCACGACGTTTTTGTCAAGCATTTCTCACGAGTTCTTATTTCGTGATGATTTTACTAAATTTTTGACACGTATCTGAATATTTTCAAACTAGCACACGGTGCAGATTAAGGCAATTCTATCTTAAAAATGTACAGCAAAGTATCTAAATCAGTTTGATATCATATAGATATGTCTGCTATATTTATGAAAACTGCTCAAGTTGTCAACTGGAAGATATCTGCTAATCAATGATTTACAGAATCCGATAAGGATTTGGAAATATTAGCAACTCTAGTAACTACAATGATTTTATACGTAAAGTGTTTCTTGTAAATCTTTACAAAATCTTGCTGTCGGATTGGAGAGCACATAAAATCCACTTCTATGTTGTGGAGGGTGTAAAATAAAAACTGGCCATAATACATCCAAGTGGGATGGGGAGGGGTGTCCTCCCCGTCCATTTAAAATAGCGGGCATTGTAAATAGACGCTGTTTTGTCCTTTATCTTACATTTCTGTGGTTACATTGTTACAAATATCAAATTTTATGAATGGTTTCATTCCTGTTTATTCCATCATTAATGTCAAAGAAATTGAGTTTATATCATTGAGAATTTTTCTTGAACATTGGTATTCAGCTGTGAGCTTGACCTACAAAATGCACACTTTTGTTATTATTTTCACAAATGTATTATGCTCTTAGCTTTAAATAATAAACTTTACCAACTTTCCACACTAAATTTTACCGAAGGCAAACATAAGACTACTGGCAAGAGCTGAATGGAAACCAAGTAGCCGCCATGTATTCAAAGAATTACTGATATCCTGCAACATTTTGCACCAAAAGACCATTCATTTCTGATCGCGTGAGATATTTCATATAAACATGAAGATGTTGAAGAAAAATGCTGCCCTAAATGGTACTCGTCCATCTAAAACAAGCGAAGATAATACGATTAAAGAAGTCATTTGACGTTTATCATGTGTGTGTGTGTGTGTGTGGGGGTTTCGAGGTGTTGGCATAGGATATGCAGAACCTAAATGGATACTCTGCTATGCAAAATTCGTTTAATGACACCAAAAAAAGTACAATGAACTGATATACTATGACCTGAGATTACAAAATATTCTCCGACCTCAACTCTTATAATAGATCAATCAGATGTCAAAACGTTTTGTGAGTCTCAAGGAGAGTGTTATTGTTAAATAATATATGGTAGAATAAGTTGGCCTGAGAAGGATGTCATGCTCCGGCCGAATATTGTATTACTGTCCGCCGTAGTATGCTCTATCCAAATATCGTCTCCTGCCTTCAGTTCCACAACCACCATATTGGTCGCCATATTGTAATATCCGTAACTGTCCTGGCTGCTCCTGCTCCTCGCAATGACAACTCCATTTTTCTTCAAGTCGAGTCCCACAACAGCTGATACCTCTACGTACACGGAAAATGAAAATTCATAGACACCGTCTACAGGTGCTGTGAACGTTCCGTGACGGACGTCATACCCGTTTCCAATATTAGTACGAAGCGTATCAAATAAGAGTTGCTGTTCGATGCCTACAAGTGTGATGTTGTTTTGCATGGTTGCTGAGAATACGACGGGGTTTGGCAAAGGATCACACCCACATATGACTACAAAGATAAAAAAGCAAAATAACTGCACACAGCATGAAAAGGGAACCATCTCTATCACGAAATAAGGATGTTTAGAATTACACTTTGATGTCTACACGCAATATCTCGGTCGTTTCCTTTCACGAAAGAAGACAACAATTCACACGTTGAATATATTTCTTTCACGGATATATTGGGCCACATGTTCGAGCGCTATATGTCTCATATTGGCGGTACTGAAAGGTCCAATATATTACAAGTTGCATATGGTCTGGTTTGCGGTGAATGCACAAAATTTAAACATGTTAATCCGCCATAATACCTTTTGGGAATTTATCTACTTGCGGAAAGGAAGGATATTCTGTGGCTAAGTTGTCAAGGTGAAAGTAATTTGTTTTGAACTGGAGGCATTTTCAGTATCTGAGACAAATTGTAAAAGATGTTCACATGAAGGTTATCAATTAAAACAAAAAATTCGATGAAATTTATTGTTGGTCTTGTGATGTATTAGTAGTCTATTTGGATCAGTTATTAAACTAGGCTTAAGTATAAATGAAAAGTTTGTTTTAAAAGTTACCGCAACCTTTAAATTTTCAATGTATATTTTTAGCATGTTGTATGCTTATATCAATAATACTGGATAAAATTAGAAAGGATAAAGCATAAGTTATCTGTTCTGTCCGAAGCTTTCTTTACTTCATAGTATACGCTATTTATCACTTATATCAAACTTCCCGCCATGACGTATGTAATCTATAGGTAAGACTGCAACAAGGTGAACCCTGTTTTCTGATTTGTTACTGTAGGAAAATGACAACGGACAACTCATAAATATTTGAAACTATCATGGACAAGATTTTCTTTTAATAGTGAGAAGTTTAAAACTTGTATAACTTATTTATACGAGACAGAAAGTAATCGAACGAGTCTCCCATTCAATAATCAAAGTATGACATATATTTTCCTCTACCCAAGAAAATATTTGTCTAATTACTTTAGGATTGTTATCATCGTGATGCCGATATTGATCGTATATTGTAGGTGTTTGAAAAGATGCACAATTTTACAGTATGCACATGTTGGAACAAGACGTTTACCTTTAGTATGAGAATATATACCGACCATTCTGCCTGAGTGCTTTAAGTTCGTTCATTTCCCATTCAAGTACATCCGCCTCGTGTCCCAGGCTTCTAATCTGCTTTTGGTCATCTTTTATTAAAGACAATAGGGAATCTGCTAGTTCTTGTTGGTCAGTCTTAACAGTGGAAAGCTGCTGTCCGGCTGTTGGGTAGCCATTATACACCAATATTACTGCCGTGATGGCCGCCATATTAAACATCTTCAAGAATTAGTTAATATTATGAATCGAATTATTTACAAAAATCATATCTTGACCTGAACTTCGGCCTCTATGGCAGAGCAGGACGTCGTGATAAGGCAAAGCTACCTCATGTGAACTGGAGATCCGAGGCCATGTGGTATTGACCTGAGTTTTGGTTATAGAAGTGAAAATGAGTTTGAGGTATCTTAATATAGAATACGGATTGAAAAGTCGTGATATAATTAAATTTTAGGACGCAGGAAAAGAAAAGCAAATCTTATGCTCCAGGAAAAACTGTGATATATTAGGTTTCGGTTGAATATATTAACTAAAGCTAACTTTTGTGGACGCTATGATGTTATTAGGAAAGGGTCAGTGAGTTTCATTTGGCAAATTGAAATCTTTCTACGTATCTCTTATGAATTTTTTGTTTATCACAGGTATAATTTGTAATTTTCTCTTCTCTTCCTCCATTATTGTTCATTCCTCGGTCTTTTTTCTATGTATTTTTCTTTTGGGAATTTTAATCCATTATATTTCAAAGACAATTGAATTTTAGTATATATATATATATATATATATATATATATATATATATATATATATATATATATATATATATATATATATATATATATATATATATATATATATATATAAAAATAATAATAATTCCAGCAGTAAATAAGTGTCTCTGGCTTAAACTTGGTTACATCTCTCATTGTTATAAACCATGTGCAAATTAATACTTTGGAAATCACATGCAGAACATCAAACATGGAAGTACAGGACCATAACCATGTGTTCAGTGTGGTATTGGAGTCAGAGGAAAGAATCAGTTATGTGTGAAATGCGATAGTAAAAGCTATAGAAGACTGAAACGATATTATAACAAAAAATAACATCTTGTCTGGCAAATTCCCCATAACGACAAAAAAGATTATCTGGGAATATTTCAAAATAATGTTTTAGACAAAAATATTACTATATAAATGAAACAAAAAGAATTTGCAGCACATCCAATATATACAAAATACGAAGCGGCCCGAGATGGAGTGATTGGAAACTACCGGTCAAAAAAAACCAAACCCAGTCGGTGATTTTGACTTATTTTGATTTAAAACGGGCTTGTAGTTGACCACGCAGATGTAAATTCCAAAAACAATGATGTATCTAACCTGCAAATTACTACACAGTCAGAATTCTATGCGTGGAAATACAGGAACGTGTGAAATATTCATAAAGAGAACCATTTAATCCATAAATGCAGAAACAAACCAAGAAATGGCTTTTCCATCAATAAACACAGCAGCCAGATAGTTTGACCTTCATCCACGATCAGTACAATTTGTCACAAATAAAACAGAAATCTGCATATTCAATAAAATATAACCAGCTGGTAATATTTGAATACGTGAAATTACTCTGTATATATCTTAACTGTCAATTTTGGAAAGGTTTCTGTTTAGCCATTACCTCAGTTACAGGCACACCTTCACTATCACTGCTTTCGCTTTCATTTTCAACCGTATCAGAAAATCAGATAATATAATCTTTCTCAATTGCATTACGCAATTATCTATCATATTTTTGTTTCTGTTGTACTCATGATGATTAATGATTATTTGACGTTTATGAAGTATATACAGATATTTATGATTTATATAACAGACAGCACAACACACACACACACACACACACACACACACACACACACACATATATATATATATATATATATATATATATATATATATATATATATATATATATATATATATATATATATGCATGCATGCACGCACGCACGCACGCACGCACACACACGCATACATACATACATACATACATACATACATACATACATACATACATACATACATACATACATACATACATACATACATACATACATACATACATACATACATACATACATACATACATACATACATACATACAACTGGTATGATTTATGATTTATATACGGACGGCATAAACATAAATGGTCAGAAGGGGATTTACCTACGTTCAGCAGATTTCAATACTCCCTCTCCATAAATACCCTGGGAGTCAAAAGTACAACTCAGCACAAGTTATATGGTAAGGAAAAGTATTTTTTACTGCTGGATTTCGATCACCAATTACAAGACAAATGGATCGTCCACGCCGCTAGTTGGCAGTTACGAGTCTCAAACCAAGGACAGCCAAACCCTTATACCAGTAGACCACAAACTTGTTTTTATATATATATTTTTTTCAAGAACTTATTATTTAGTTTAACCAGTAATATGTACGAGCAGTATATATTGAATAGAAAATTAAAACTATTATATTGTAGAGTGAATTTTAAAATATATTTTATGAAAATATCCTACATATTTCTTTTTTTGCAAGAGTTGTCGTTATTGCGAAAATAATGTTAGAAAAATTAAAAATAACCTTGATTCGATATCAAAGTGTATCGTAAAACGACGTGAATTTAAGTTTATCCGAGTTAAAAGATGGACTAATATATCACTCTTTTACAAATTACTCACTCACTAACAGCTAATATTTTACAGATAATAAAATATTCGCAGTAATTATCATTTTAAGCGTGAAAATCTTTTCCTTGATAAGCTCTGAAGCCTTGATTATGGGTGACAAATGTATAGTAAGGGAGATAATCGCTTAATTTGCTCTACCTAGCTTGTAGAGTTATCGCGCTTCATTATATTTTTTTTGTTACGTTGAAAAAAGTTTTTTTTTTTTCGTTTCTGAGAGAAAATGCATATTTGTTTCACATTAAATGTGCGGATTGAGACTGTAGTTGATAAAAATGAAAGTCAAATTTCAGATTTAATTAGGTCATTATTTTGTCAGAAAATAAAAAAGTGCCCAGATATGCTGCCATCATTTTTCTTCGCTTATTTACAATATTTACTCTACTAGTGTATTTAAAAATTAATATACGGATTCTCTCCTCGAAGGTCCAGGATATTCGCTCTCTGATCTGTGGGTTTAAAATTTATTGTTGACAATAATGGATTATGTTCACGCAGGTAGATGGTTGCTTGTCTCTGATACAATCAGCCACCTGGGTGGGACTTGTGGCGTAAATGCATGTAATGTATATCCTTGCTGGGCTTGTTTATACTTTGAATGATCTATTTGATAACTACTATTAATTGCATCGCATACTAGATTGACATCGATCGTCGATGCTATATTAACGATATAAGGTGAGATATGACGACCTGCGCCATACGGATTGTTATTATATTTGAGAACGCTTGGTTGTGGGGCTAATTTTATTCATGAAACACATATCCTTTTAAAATTTTTATCAATAAGATTATTAACTGATTTCTTTCGCTCTTCAGAGTTAAATCCGGGAATTATAATTGTTGGTAGTTGTACTCTTGCAATTCCGAAATGTTTAAGATATACTGTTGTAAATAATCTATAGTTTGCAACACGCTGAACTGGATTGTCTTCATTAACTGTAATAATTTTCAATACATACTTTAGATGGTGGGAGCGCTAAACTTTTTTCTCTGTTATCAAAAACACCATTCATGGACTCTAGGTCTGAAGCAACTTGATTTAAATGCTGAATTGTTTCAACTATTTGATTTTTAAAATCATCGTTGTAAGAAACATTAATGCTTGAAAACAAATTTAATTGTATTAGCATGTAATTTCATTACATCGACATCAAGTACTCTTATTCTATACTTTTGTGTTACCAACAATTGTTTATATAAAATAGAAATATATTGTCTCTATATAATGTACAAGTCTATTATCATAAGATTGCTGTGGTTTCCATGGATAAGCAGGGTTTACTTTTCGATATTCTAAACATTTATCATTTTTGTGTTATCTATGACAATGTCGGATCTCTGTGGTTCTGGCGGTCCTTGATAAGCTGATGCAACTTCAGGCCATCCTAATACTGATCTAATCGAACTTTGATAAATATCTACAGAATAATCAGGGGAGTTTATCTCAATCACCGCTGATAAGGTTGGTTCCTATGCACTGATTGTTTTTTTAAAAAAATTCTTTTCCTGTAATAGATTTAATTCTGCGTTGGAATTCATCGTTGGTCTGTTCTATCTGATACCTATCAGTTGGAATACTAACTACTTGCCAATCAGGAGTTCCATCAGGTTTGTTCTTATTTGCGAATACTAATGAATTGTTTGGCTGTAGTCCACAAAATGGTTTTGATCTAATATTAGGCCAGCTATAACAGAACCGTAATTGTGCTAATGCTATTTCTTTTGCAGGAATTGCGGTTGGAAAGTTAACGCTAAACTCATGATTGGTCGAACTGCATGAAATGTTTTTGATGTAGTTGTATTAGTGACGATCTTCTGTAATAATTCTCTCAACAGCGATGACTCAGACATTATTATTGTTATTATTTAATTATCTATTTTGGCTATTGTCATTAGCGATTATGAATGCTTCATCGTAGGTTTACATTATCATTGCGAACTTCTCGTCGGATATTTTACCATCACTGAGATATAATGAAATACATGAAGTTAGTTTAGAAAAGTCTGCCGTTACTGTGTGTAATTTTATTATATACTCAATTAGTTTTTCATTGGTGCATATAGTTATCGTTTTAGCGATAATACCGAGAATACATGCGATAGTCGTTGAAGTTGTAACGATAATTGTTACAACTGTAGGAGCTGTCATTGTTATTGTTGATAATGATAATCCGGATCTAGCGACATTAGCAGAAACTGAGAAAACAACTATATCAATGACAACAATATGTCTGCGATTGTTTTTATTACTTTTACTGTATAATTGTCGATGATATTTTTTAGTTTGGTCAGACATTCACATACTTGATTATATCTGTGACGTTGACCGACGATAGATGACTCTGTAACTTTTATTATACTATGACGTTAAGTAATAAATTGTGATGTTTCAGCCTCGAATTCCGGACACCACCAGTAGGTAGCTGCAGTTAATTGTTTATTATATGCAATCATCATAAATGTTTCTTCAGTATCCTTTTTTTAACACTATAGACACGCTTGCAATTAAATCCTCAGTAGAGTGACGTCATGCAAATATGTTAAATATGTTAAAATTTGCACTGCTAAACACGGACAATCTATACAAACCTGTGACCTCTGTGGTATATTTGAGAGTGTTGTATTCCTGCGAAGATGTTGCAGTACAAGAAGCAACCCTGTACACAATAATTTAATCTGCTTGTGAGAAATTTTAATTAGACTATTTGTTTTAATAATATTAGGAAATCCACTTATAATATCGTTGAATCTTGTGTTAATCTCAAAAGTTGGTGGACTTCCAAAAAATTCATTTGTGGTTCTGTTTATGTTTCTGAGAAAATTTAAAATATACCTACGTGATTAGTAAAATCAGTTTTGAGTGTGCTAATTTCATTGTTGATTGGAACTTCCTTATCATCGACGTATTTTTTTCGTAGCAGCATCAAATTCAGATTCTGGTGTTCTGAGATCATTAATGCCATTATTATTCATGTTGAGAAATGCACCGTTGCTTTACACGTACTTAGATTCCTGATCGTCAATATGTTTGGTCTTTAAGTTTATTTCGATTCATGAAAATGCTACCCGTGAAAGAATCACCAGCTTTATGGTATAATCGTTAACTGACTTACCATAATATTGTAATTTACCCTGATCAGTAAAAGTAACGATATTAACAACTGTGGTCAGAACTCGTATAAGAACATCTGGTAGTTGTATATTACGTGTCTTTAATCGTCCTTATTTGTCCTGAAAAACAACGACTTCATTTTGATCCACACTTGTATTATTTAATATATCATCAATCTCATTTCTGAGCTGATCATGAGTTGCATATTTAGATAAATCACCTTCCTGCTGAGCTTTACCATGAGAGGATCTTCCGTAAATATCTACCATTATATTTATCCATGTCTGTTTAAATATGACAATGTGGTATATTCATGCATGACTTTATGAGGTGGTTTTGTTGATTTTGATATAGCATCAAGTACATTAAGTACTTCACGACCACATATTGGTGAATCAGTTGATGTTTGTGTTGATAACGTTGAATACCAGATTGTAAAACTTTGCATATCGCTAACATATTCTAAGAATTTCTTTGGTGGCGCTAGTTCATATGAATCGAAATAAATAGTTCCACCTGGATCAACTGCATATACAACCCAATGAGTGCCTGGTAAAGAACTTTTATAGAGATTATTAGTATCAACTTCAATATTGTTCGGTTGTTTTGGTAATTGATCGCGCATGAAAACACCTCTGAATTTTTTTTTAGGTTTTTTTTTAGCAGCATTGAGTAAATCAAAATTGAACATTTACGATATAAATAAGCTGTCCCGGTAATTCTTAAGCTCTTTCCGTAATATGAATATGGAGCTCCTGGCAATCTACGACCTCTTCCCTTTTTTGGATGTTCTTTTTATTCCCTTTCCGGTTGCTTTCTGTAATGCCATTTCAGCAGCTGTTCCAACAGTGTCTACTGCAGATGCTTTGGCAACAGCTGGGGCTGCATCCGCTATTAATGCTGCAAGAATTGGAAATATACCACCCGTCTTAACGATGTCTTTGATAGCGCCAGCAGAAAGATTAAGTTTGACGCCTTTATTTAATTTTTTGGCTTCATTGAAGTTTCTGAACTGACGCTCGGTCAACTATAATTTTTTCCAACCGCTGATCTGACCAGGAGTCAGGGTAACGCTTACATGATTGTATGACATAATTATAATAGATGATCTTATTATGTGCTACATATTTGCTACTGGAGCATCTCATTCTTCTACCAGCACCTTCAAGTAACATCGATTTATCGTTGAGTATGACTTCGATTGCTCTATAATCATCAACAGCTCCTCGCGTAACACAATCTCGGAAGATTATAAAAACTACTGATTGTCTGGTTAAATCTAAATGTTCGAGCTAAAAGTAATAAATCGGATATAAGGTTGTAAAATCTAACTACGATAATTGTAAACCAGTATCAATGTTCTGATCACGCCCCATAAACGCCATAAGACGATGATATGGACGTGCTACATGATTTTTTACAGAAATCTAGCAATATATCCTCGGATGGTTCTTAATGTTCATTTATCCTTTATGAAACCTCAGTAAAACCGAGTTTATCAAATATCACGTGACTAAGCGTTTGATTATTTACTTGTACAGCATCTTGTAATGCAATAAATATGTGTCTTGGTGCAGAAACACCATGCTGAGAAGCTATTAGCCATGTAAATAAACCAATTATATTACCTTTGGTAGCATCTGTGGTCACTGTCAACCATGATAACATTGATTTACCTCCCTGACTCATAAAAGATCGCCACCGATCTTCTTCAGATATTGATGGAATTATCATTGCTATCAATAATGAAAGTGTTGTTGGTACTACTTTGCCATGAAGTGATTCAGTTGCAGCTCTTATAGCGTTAACATCAGCTCCCTCTCCCACAGCGTGCCATATTGCATCATTATCGGTACCTTTTCGGAATAGTACAACTGTATGTTTAGCTCCAAAAATAATCTTTCTAACATTTCTACAAAATCCAAAGATATGTGATAGTGGAATTGCACATGAAAATGCTTTCTATTCCCTTTTAACATTGCTCGACGTGTTACAAATCTTAATTGAATTCTGGATTAGCACCATGAACCACCGACCACACATTAGCGTCATCGTTGTTAGCAAAATTTCTTGGTCGTCTTAAATTAAACTGTCTATTGTCAAAAGAATCCTTTTGAATCCTTTGACAACATCATTGATGGGCCAGCTGATCTTGATTAATAATCTCTGTATCGTGCTAAATCCAATAACGTTGTGGCAACGTCGATGAAGCTATGACAAATGTCAATCTCTCGTCCATCAATCATATATGCGGCACTTTGGAAGAACGCCATAATACCATTATTAACAAAACCAACTCTATCACCGTCTTCATATGCAGTGTTATCCGTTTTCAAAATTACACCTTCTACTTCAATAAATGCCTTAGCAGGTAAAAATGACTGTTTGAATCCTGAACTTGTAATTTAATTCTTCCAGGATCATTAGGTACACGTGCGTCGAAGGAATAATATTGATAATTACGCACTGACTCATCCTTCAGTACTAGTGCATCCATATCGTTCGCTGGATCAGATTTGCGTTTGAACATCTTTATTATATTTGCTATCGTCTAACACGAAGACCACTTCGAGAAGTGAGAGCACTTCCTTCTATCAGACTAGCGGTTATATTTTTTTCTTTTTCTGATAATGGTACATCAGCCAACTCTGCTAGTTTTTTTTATTAGCAGCTTGGTTTATTATTTTACTAATATTTGTAGGCATCACTTCAGTGCTAGGTAATTTTACAGGTTGATGTTTTCGTCTTGGGAATTATTACCAGTTCGTTTTCCCCAGATGTGAATTTCTAGTTGATCAACATCAGCAAGAACGTTATTGGGGCAGGTAATAAAACCACTCCCTAAACCACTTCTAGTAGAAGGTTCTGAATCTTTTCGTGATTTTTCTTCCATTTTTTCCTCCTCATATCGTCTCCACCATTCGTCTGTACTAGGGGGAGTTTGCCATCTTTCCTCTCCCTCTACCACTTCACTTTGTTTCTGCTGCTGTTTTTTTGTAATTGTTTTGGTGGATTTTGTTTTTTGTTGTTGTTTTCATAGTTGTTGTGGTTGTGTTTGTGATTGTTGTGGTTGTGCTCTTTGCTGCATCTGTTTCAGTTTTTGTTATTGTTCAGGTGATAATTGTATAAACAAAATATATTCATTCAATGCATGAATATATTAAATAAATCTTAAATTGCTGTTTCGAGCTTGATCAACGTTATAGTATATGCGAAAAATCCATTTGTACCAAGTTTTGCGACTTACAAAATCTTCAGCATATTTAGGTTTTAAAAATTATTTTCGATTATCATAACTTTTCACAGCACTCGTAGCTAATTGTTTTATATTTTTGGCTTGTCTGATAGCATCATTGACAATATCGGCAAATTTATCGGATATATTAACCATGACTCACGCTTGTTCTGGTCTTTGTTGAGTATCACCTTCTGCCTGGTCTGCTTCCGTAGGTATATTCGTGAATGTCATCTCAGCAGCTCTACCATTTTGGAAGTTCTCTAAAAAAAAAGTTTTGTTTTCTTAGTTCTTTTTGCTAATTTTCCAGTTGCTTCAGCGTTTTATTTTCTAACACAGGAAGAAGACCTTTAGTGGTCTCAGTGATAGGTTTAAATAATTGTTTTGTATCCTCTTCAAATTCAACATAAGACTCCTAACGAGACTGTGGTTGTTGTTTAACTAACTCACGAACAGGTAAATATTTTCTAATTTGCCTTTAGTCGATCTCGAGCTAATCTAGCTGAATGTGGTTCTCCCATATTCATTTATTAATACTGTCTATACTGTCTGTTTAATTCATAGCAGCAGGGACAGCGAACGACCAAAACTGAGTGACCAGACAAGTAAATGAAATCGCATAAAAATTTGAAGAAAACAAAATACGTCAATGAGATAACCCAAACGATTTATTATCAGTTAAAGCTAGACGATTTAGTATGTTATTTGACCTCGAGATTACAGTCCATGTATGAAATTTATTTTTGGTAAATAAGGTCTCTACAGCTTTGTAGGGTTCAGCCTCCCCGCTGCTAAATGTATCAACCGGAGGATTTCTGACTCATTCTAATTTAGAACATTTAAATTTTCTCAGCCGTAACAGCTCGTACAGTATATGAAGGTTAACAAACCTATCAGCTAAATTCTCAGGAACGTTGATATATTGTCGGTTTCAAGATGTCCAAAACGTCCAATTAGCCGTATAGAAATGTAACCATATATAGTTTCCTTTGTCTACAGATGACGCATACACGTATGTATTCATGCAAGGAACCGTTCATGCATATGTTTTGTATATATCGATATCCAAGCTTCACGACTTTATGAAACCATTAACACATGAAAGTCAGTTCTTAAAAAAAAATTATATTCTTCTTAGGAATTGTTTCAAGTATAAGTTGAGGAGTCTAGATATTTAATTAGTATTGTGCTGTACACACACACACACACACACACACACACACACACACACAAAATACTTGCACAAAATAAACTGATGATAGTGTAAAATGCAGATTCATTCTGGTTTACCTGGGAATAGTTCCCATTTGTTTTAATGAGAATCTGATTGTAAAATACCTAGCTGTGAGCAAGCATTTTCTATTGATCCCGTTTTTTAAAAATTACAATAACATCAATCGGATTTAAAAGTATGACATAAAGGCTGGCCTAAAAGTATCACGCAGAGTCGGACCTGTGCTAATTCACATTTTCAGAGACAAACAGTCCAAAGAGAAACACGCTATATGATAGACTAAATAGTAATAAAATTGCATTAAGCAACCACTTCACGTTAAAAGTCAAATTTTGGGGACAATATAGCATGATCCAGGAAAGCTGAATTTATACCTTTATTTATGGATTTTGACTTTCAAAAAAACTTTTGGTGTTCTCATTTTGAGTAGACTAGTACAATGTAGCTAATGTGTTTCTACATGGCAATCCATCTAGATTTAAAAGACATTTAGGATGTCTTGAATTGACTTTCAAGGCCATCGTAGTCAGGCAAAGCCATCGGAAACATATTTGTCTTTGATTTGTATCTAGAGTTGATAAACATACGAAAAGCATCGCCTTTGCCAGTAAAGAAGTAAGTGTAATTTTTCAAAGTGCACACGAAAGTTATCGCTCAGAAGAGCGACAAGGTTGTCATGTTTACCTGATATTACAAAGTAGAGTATCATTGCGTAAGCAATGCAGTCCACAGTGGGTTCTTCACTCGGTTGCTGTGTCGAATGTATCATTATGGGTGAATATATTACTCAGATTCGAACTTGGTATTTACAACTGGTCTCTCGTTCGGTTGCTGTGTCGAATTTGCACTTCCTGGTCTCCGTTAGTATTCCTTTTGTCATGGAACTCTCTCTCTCTCTCTCTCTCTCTCTCTCTCTCTCTCTCTCTCTCTCTCTCTCTCTCTGCTTATTCATAAGGTACAAGGTTATAGTCTGGAAGTTGCGCTCGTTTCTGGTAGAGTATCTGATATACTTCTAACAAGACTGACTGACCCTATGGTGATTTTTTGAAGTTTGTGTGGATCCATAGTTTTACGCAAAAAGTTTTTATCTCGTATCTCTCATTTTCTGCATTATCTTCAGAATCATAACTGCTAGAGGGAGGAGCCACAAACCCAGATTCCCTCCGAGTAAATTATAAGGGATTCAACAGCAAACACATTCAGGTCTGGTAATGGAAAGATGAATATGGGCAGCTTGTTTTTTCATCTGTCTAAAATACTTCTACACCATTTATTAATCCAGAGATTGCAAGCTCGATTGAAGACAGATGAATTGAGGGACCGATCTGCATGCAGAGCTTTTAAGATGTCAAAACTGATCACTTGACTCAAACGACAATTCAATGTTAGTCCTCAGACTTCGTATTTGGCATGTATTTGTCAATGTTGGTCTCCATATTCGTATCCACCACTAACAAAACTCACAATAGTGTCTTCTTGGTGTACGTCAGATTATGATCATAAAAGGCTGTGTTTTATTGTCTGGGTAATTTCTACGAGGGCAATCGATGTACATACAATCGATGGTGCCGAGGAATCTGTATCTAAACAGTTATAAGTCATCATACAATTTTAAATGGCTATCACATACACCGCGAGGACAATATTTATAAACTCTATAGGTGAGGAGGGTTCAAATTCACTTCTTCGTAATTTACTACAATCAAATCTTCAAGGATGATTGATAAAAGAAGAGGTTGTCCCCAGTTTCCCCGTGGTCACAAACTAAGTAAAATAAAGAAGCAAAACCAATACGTTTTGTACAACTTAACAAATAATCTAATTATTTTAGTTGTAAAATAAAATTTAAGAGGAATATACAGTATTATGAACTAAAACAAAAATATTGCAAATAAATTCTACACAAGACTAAAAATTCAAGTGATCCGAATGAATTCAAGACTCTCGAATGTATTACCGTACTAACAGTCCTAAACTAAATCCAAACACAACATTAAAATCATCAGCTGATTGACATTAAAATAAGACCATAAGAAATGCCTTTAACTGTCCCGCTTGATCATCCTTATATACACGCATATTTTCCTAAAAGTAACTTTGTTTCATACTCTCTAAGGGATATTTCTCAAGACTAAACGCCACAAAAGAGATAACCAGGCCGACCCATCCAACGATAAGTAATTTAATTCCTTACGAATTCATCAAATTGGAAATAACTTCCAAAAAAGAAAAGTCTTATCGTAAAAGTTAATACAAAGAATCGTTCACCTATTATAGATTCTATGAAATATACAGGCACTCACCAAAAGTAAACAACACAATACAGATATGCAGAACAAGTTTTCAATCTGTTGTTATGAATATGTAATTTAATTACTTGTTTGTTAGTTTCAAATTTATTTTATTTTATTTTATTTTATTTTATTACATGTTACTGTAATGATAATTTTGTGTACTGTATTTTACGTTTTTAGAAATTGAATTCAGTTCTGTTTGACCTTATAAACAGCCAGTGGCTTGAACTATTGTATCTTTTGCTGACCTAGATTCAGAACCAGTGTCAGTTGTGGAGTAAATCATTTTATTATATTCATTTCAGAGCAAAAAATTCAGCAATTGTAAATAAAGCTATTTAAGAGTACGTGATAATTGTCATGTAATATTTCTAAATTCTGTAGAGAGGTTATTTGAGAATCTGTTTTATGTCTTAATTTACGGTATAATCGTTTTCTTGAGAAGAAATAGCCAGGTGTGTTTTTAACCTTATGAAGCTCAAAGGTGTTTTGTTGTGACTTTTGAGTTGAATTTTTATTAGTAATTCATTTCTCTGGAAAACATACACATAAGTGTTCCTTTAGGGAATTCTTGGACATAGACATTCATTGAAATTATTCGCAATTAAAAAACTGGAATATTATTTCTTTGTGATTCAACAAAGGACAGTTGACACGACAAAACTGTAAATGCATATGCCATCGCATTTCATCTTGGAATTTCATTGGGATTCGGACTGTGATTCACTTAGGACTTTTGTTTGATAGGACCTATATTTTTTAATTCTTGGATTATTTTTGGGATTTGATGCATAAACCGTAAGTCTTTTTTTCTCATTTTTACCTTGTTTTTCTAAGGAAATAAATTATTTGTTAAATTTTGAAATGTCTGTTGTTTACTTTTGTACAAGCCTAGACGTAATACTGTAAAGATGGAAGAGTCAACAGATCGCCGCTCTCGTCAAAGATTTACAGAGTCAATTGAATGTTAATTTCAGATAAAACTATGCACTATTCCACTCGATATATAATAAAATGACCGATGTTTGTGTCAAGAGAAACGATATTGAGCTCTAGAATATCCACAATATCAAAGCAAATGAAATACAGGAGAAAAGAAAGAAAAAGTAAAAAGACATGTTTTAATTGTCAAAAAACAGGTCAAAGAAAAAGACAACAGGGAGAGGAGAATGAGGCAGAGAACTTTCTTTATACATAAAACACATACCATTTTAGAAATTTAAAAAGAAGAATATTTGCCAGCAAATAAATTCAAAAGAAAAGACACAGTGCAAGAAAGGAAGAAAAACAGAAACAAAGAAGGAACGTAAACAAAGAAAGAAAGAAGAAATTGAAACTTTGTGATGTGTTTGTTTGTTCTGATGTCACAGGAATATACAAAACAAAAATCCTAAATGTCATATTGGAGTAATATTTTAAAGCTTTAAAGATACTTCAAGACATGTGATATCATGGAGGGACTTGAGTAATACTCGATTTGTGCAAATTCTCTTTAATGGACATATATGTTGCCATGAACAACAAAACGTAAAAGACAACATGTTGGCAAATATTGAATCATCTGCCATCATTTAAAGTACGAAGTTTCATTCAGAGTATCCAATGTATATGAAGTCATCTGGAAGAGAAGAAGGTAGGTAGAAAGTCAAGGGTGTCTGAAACGAGTATTGGTATGTGGGCCGGAAGTGCGAAGAAGCTTGATGAAAATAATATTGAAGCGATGCAGTATGTATCAGACCTCTTCTTTGGTTAACATCTCAGACAGTCCTTTTCAAGGCCCTCCAGATCTATCTATAATATAGATACTAATCGAAATTATTGCTGAATTATATTTATGTGTGTTTATATCTTTGTAACAAAAACGTATAATCCCCCACTTCATTGTCATTGTATAGATTTGTTCCTATATGAGCACAATGTGTCTAAAATCACTACCGCGCTTGCGTGATAGTACATATGCTTGAGTAAGGGCGTTGTGTGTTTATAAACACTCCAACGTTTTGATGCTGGGCTGTGTGTAGTGCATCCACTTCTTTTACATCATACTCATGTTTGCGTTAGAGCATGTTTGTCTTAGCACACATAACATGAGTGGAAACGCTCATTCCCTTTTTATTAGTATGTTGGATTGTAATCAAAATAAGGTTGATGGATAATAGGTGGGTGGGTGTTTGATTGTGACATATTACTTCCTGACTGACCCCATAGAGGCCCCCTCGTGTTAACCTACAGCGCAATATTAATCAACGTATGATCCCAATTGGCTCACATTACCACTAACCTCTATAACACTTAAAATATATGCCGCAAAACATTTTCGGTTTCCGTCAAATATGACTGTTTAAATGATTCTTCATAGAAAAGCAACCCCTGCGTTTTTATTGCATATTGCCACCTTTCACAACCATCACCACACCGTCCCCCCCCCCGAACTTGACTCAGTGTCCGTAACCAAACATGTCACATATCTTATGAATCCCTAAGCTATTATGGCATACATAAAATTTAGTAAAACACTATTTAACAAATTGTCAGAGAGATTATTGTTTTTGTTTGTGTTTTTACCTCCGAATCCCTCTCTAGAACCCAATTAAGGAGCTTAAAAAACATATCCCTCCCATAGATGGTAAGAACGTGTTATGTACTATTGTGAATTTCCAAAAGGGATGGTGAGAGATACATCAATATCCTGCGCCAAAGGGTGCTTAAAGCAAGAGAGAGGTCGTGGTATTTGAAAGATTTTTTTTGTAAATTTTTTAATATTTAGTTGTTTTGCGTACAGTTTTATAATATTAATCCGCACGAATGAGATGTCCAGTGAACATCGTGAAATGACCATGATCGGCAGGAATTATGTTGCTTCCTTCGTTTGCATTGTGTCTAACCCACACATCTTCCCCTTCTTGCAGGTGCGCTGTTATAACATTGCTTCCCAATGTCCAATAGCCATTGTCCCCAGTTTTGACTCGACCAATAGGACGGCCTTCCTTAACAAGCTCAGTTGATATCCACATGGTAGCAGTTCCCTGGAGGATCGAAAAAGAGAATTTGTATGTCCCAGAAACAGGCGCCCTAAAATGACCATGTCTTTGGTCATATCCACCACCAACATTTGTAATAACTTTGTCAAAAATGATGGGAGCCTCGATTCCAAGGTTGGTAATATCTTTTGTTAGAGTCGCAGAGAATGCCACAACTCCCGATTTCGGGCATTTGCACAATGCTGTTAAAAAATTATAAAAATCTCATTTTATGATTTTATTTTCTTATTATGGAGTCACATTTTAAAACCTAAGCCTAAAGAAAGATGCCACCCGGATGTTACTGTAGTCTTTCTATTTGATTAGTTGAACTTTTTGATCAAGGTAAATTAATTTAATACTTTAGAAACGAGATCATTTTACTGATTTAACAACATTTTACCATAATGTATTTATTTTTAGAACATAAAAACTCACAATTGCTACAACTTTGTTGCAAAAAAGAAACTTAAAATTCTATAAAGCAAAACCAGAAGAATAGCTAATTGCCTATATTTAAATAAAGAGTTTCACATAATGTTTTGTTGCTGTAGTAGTTCTTCCTCAGTGTCCCAGGGAAAGGCAGTCCTAGGTATGATACACCCTATAATGTATTTATAAGAAAACCAACAAAAAACTAAAATATAGCTTTTGTCTTAGCATTATGATCTTTGTATTACGCGTCTCATTGCATGTAATGATCTACCGAATCCTCCAGGGATACTCACATGACTGGTGTCGTGATTTCAAGGCCTGTAAGTCGTTCTTTAGAGTCTGAATCTGCACTTCAATGTCGGAACGAAGCCTTTTCTCGTCTGTAATTAATCTGAGAAGGGATGAAAACGAATCAGGACCACCATTTCCGTCAAACAAAAAGCATGAGGAAAGTTTGCAGACGAAAATCGAAGCAAGCAGACAAAACAACATAGCGGCCATTTTGTGCGCCAAGTGAATTGCTTTGACCAGATTATAATGGTAGAGTCAGAGATAATGTCATTTATTCTTATCTAGAACATTTATTCTTATCTAGGGGTCAAATAAAGTAACAACGTATCATTGAGTATTTCAAGCCAATCTTTCACAGCACGAGGCTTGCCATATGGTTGCACTAATAAGAACCTTACACTTTTAACGATACGATATCCCTCTCTCAGAGAGGATTGGATATTTTCTTTCTTTGTCTTTTACAGGACAAATTGTATGTGTGAAATCAATTATTCATATTTCATATTTGCAAATATCAGTAAATAATTACTATTCTTTTTTAATTTAATTATTTTTGATTATTTATTTCTTGCCAAATAATATACTAGTAATACATTCTGGTTTACTTTGGCGTTCAATATTCATAATTTTATTGCAAATTTCTCTTTCACACATCCTATAAACAAAAATCTTTTGATTAAATATTTTGGAGCTCAATATATATTCACAAAAAACAATGACGTATGTAAAAATATTGCAAAAACTCCATGATCGTTACTGGAATCGTTGATTCTATGAATGGTTTGTTGAAATACTATTTATTCATCTGTGAAATATTAACAACTTATACAAATGGAGGTAGCGAAAAATGAGAGCAAACCACGTATGAAATCCTGAATGGCTAACTCTTTATCACTGCGCGTGATAAAACTCTTAACGGAAAGGTGTAAAGACAATACCATCATGCAATTCATCCTTAGATGAATTTCTCGTCATGATTTTCTGAATATTTTATTTTGACTGTTTTGGGGATAAATATGTATTAGAATCCCCCCTCAGAAATGGACAGAAATATTCATGAACAATAAATTGGCATGTAGTATTCATTCAACGATTTTGTGATGCATTTGTAACCTGTGTGATTTCCTAACAGAGACTATACTAAAGAAGACGAGGCGAAAGGATATAGGATTACTAAATTTGTACCCATGTGAAAAATAAAATATCTCACCTCTTCCCAGGTGCAGGGGTTAAGCTTGCTGTGCAATGTGTTTGTTTGTGGCGGGACAGTTGTAGATCAATCAATATACATACACATTTATAAAGATTAACGTATTGTCAGTACATTTTCCATTTTTATTTTGTTCCCAACGCAACATTACTTGGCACTATGCACTACAGCAGTTTGGATGAGCTACTCATGGCAAATATTTACAGGAGTGAGCTTTCAAAAAAAGATAAAAGAAAATCGATTGCTTTGTGAAAATGGTTTATTGTTAAAAAGTAGGTGAACATGAATCTGTTAACACGAATGCATAAGACTTTTTTTTGTTAAGAACAGACCTACTGAATGGCAATAACGAATAAAACAAAATCAAGGTGAATAAGATATCTTTTCCAATATGACTGTAAGATTCCTCAAAGCCGATGACTACTCGCCAAGAAAACCTATCATAGCAATATCGATACCGACCTTTCTCTACATTATATATTTATTCATATGAAAGCAATATCGATACCAGCCTTTCTCTACCTTAGATATTTATTCAGGTTTGTTACGTATGGATCAAAAAGCCAGAAAATGACGTGTATAATCCATCGTCTACTGACAGGGCGTTGGCGTCCCCGATGGCTGAGTGTCTGACCCATACATCATCTCCTTTGGTCAGGTATACATTGACCACGTTTGTTGCCATACTCCACATGTAGTCGTTTAGCGTTCTCAGTTGCACGAGTTGTTCTCCATTCTTTACGATTTCTACCGCAATTTGATTGCTAGCCGGTGTTGTGACGGACGTAGAAAAGGCGTATGTTCCGTTGCGTGGGGCCCTAAATACACCGTGTCTGGTATCATAACCGTTACCGAGATTGAGGGTGATGTTATCGAAGTAAATAGGTTGTTGTATCCCAAAGTTGGCGGCGTTTTTGCTCAGAAACGAGTTAAAAGCTACCGTGTTGTTTCTGCCGCAAATGCAGGAGTCTGGAAATAAAAAAAAATTGGTTAGTCTCAATGTTTTTTTTTATTGGTCAGTAACCACCCAACCCCTACCACCACATTTTAACGATTCAGTCAAGTACTCTTGCACTTTCAAAGATACTACATTTAATTTTGCAACATTTTATTATATAAATAAATCTGACAGTCTTGTTACGTTCATTTCAACTGTTGAAAATGTAAATGAAAATCAGGCAAAAATGAACTATTTGCGACATCATCATCATCATCATCATCATCATCATCATCATCATCATCATCATCATCAATATCACCATCAACACCGACAATCCTAATGATGATGACCAAGATGAAAATATCTTCTAGTATTTTTAATAATAACAATAATAATAATAATAATAATAATAATAATAATAATAATAATAATAATAATAATAATAATAATAATAAAAATGATGATGATGATGATGATAGCAAAAAAAAGAGAGAATATTCTTACCTTCAAAATATCTTAACTGCCCGTTAATTGTGTCAAACTGCTCTCTAGATCTAGTGATCAGTGCTGCAAGATTCACTCTCGATTGCTTTACGTCTGCCAGTGCCTTCAAAATGGTAGCATATGCTTGTTGTTCATGGGACTGGGGTATGGTTGGAGTTACCACGGCCCCTACCCTCAGGCAAAAAAAGACAAATAAGCAATACAGTCCTTACATTGTCACAATGGTAACAAAAGGCAGGCACTACTGGCTTAAGGTCAGTTCTTTTCTTATCACTGGTCTCGAAGTTTCTTTGTACAGTGATATTTATCTAACGCTCTACTACATCCTTGCGTCGTTGGGGATATTAAAGCCAGAACACATGAATAAAGAAAAGAAACCAGAGTATAACCAATAGATATATAGCTAGTATAACCAATAGTTATATAGCTAGTATAACCGATAGTTATATATATATATATATATATATATATATATATATATATATATATATATATATATATATATATATATATATATATATATATATATATATATATATATATATATATATATATATATATATATATATATATATATATGTTCAGGCTTTTAATATATATAACTAGTATAACCAATATATATACTTAAGCCCAGAAAACCCAAGAGCAGGTAGATTTTATCTTCTACCCAAAATCTACAAACAATGAAACCCTGGCAGACCTATAATCTCATGTAACGGGAACCCCACAGAAAGGACATCTGAATATTTATATCATTTTATGAGACCACATGTCCACAAATTACCATCATATCTTCAAGACACGACAGATTATCTCATAAAAAGCAAAGCTAGTGAACCATTACTGCCAGATACATTACTTGCTTCCTTAGACGTCACATCTTTGTACACCAACATACCGCACAACGAAGGGTTACAGCCATGTAGTGAAGCATGGGAAACAAGAACTGTAAATAATCCACCCACACACTTCTTAGTCCAACTCCTGGAGCTTGTCCTAAAACTCAACAACTTTGAATTTAATGAAGAAAACTACTTACAAATCAATGGAACTGCAATGGGTACTAAAATGGCCCCTTCGTATGCTAACATTTTCATGGGAAAACTTGAGGGTCAGCTCTTAGCATCGGTTGAGCGTACACCATACCAGTGGGTACGCTTTATCGATGATATAGATATGAAGTGGCAGTATGGAAGAGAAAGTCTGGATGACTTCATATCAAAGGCAAACAACTTCCATCCTTCAATAAAATTCACGGCAGAAATTTCCAACTCAAACCATGTTTTCCTGGACACAACAACCAGACTGGTGGAAAACAAATTACACACAGACATCTACTCGAAACCAACCGACAAACACCAGTATCTCCTCCCAACCAGCTGTCATCCAAAACACTGCATTAAGAACATTCCATATAGCCAGGCACTGAGGATACGCAGAATTTGCTCCGACGATGAAAGATTCCTAGAAAGGTCTAAAGAGCTGGCTAAACATTTAATTTACCGAGGCTACGACAAAGACCTGATTGCGGAGGCAATCCAAAGGGCCAAACAAACAAACCGTGATGACCTACTCAGATATGGACAGAAAGAAAATGTTGATAGGATACCATTTATTCTGACCTATCACCCAGACAATCCCAAAGTAGGTAAAATCATCGCAAACCACTGGCCAACCGTGCAATCGTCAGACATACTAAACCTAATACTTCCGAACAAACCTGTAGTAGCTTACCGGAGACCAAAAAACCTAAAGGACGTCCTAGTCAGGGCAAAGCTAACGCCAATCGCTAGTCAAAACCAACCCAGTCAATCTGGACCCTGTGGCGATAAAAGATGCAAAACCTGTCAACATACGATAGAGACCAAGACATTCACTAGCACAGTGACTAAAGAAAAACTAAACATACATGGTCCAAACAAAACGTGCAAAACAGAGAATGTGATTTATCTCATCACATGTAAGATCTGTGGCCTTCAGTACGTCGGAGAAACTGAAAAGCTACACAAAAGGATAAACCTTCATAGATCTGATTGGATGACAAAAAAGCTGTACAGAAGCCCGGTCGCAGAACACTTCTCCTCCCCATGCCACACTTTTAGTGATATAATACCTATCGCTATTGCTAACAACCACAGCTGGAGTTCCGAAACCAGGAAGGAAAAGGAATCATACTGGATACGCCGCCTTAGAACATTTAAACCAAGCGGTCTAAACCAAGAAGACTAGAAAAAGAAAACTATGCACTAGTAAAATTTAACATTTTCTAAATCTTCTTATTATCCTTCAATTTTTACTATAAGAATAACCGATATAGAATCAAATATCCGGGATATAATCTGCGTTACATATTTACAAAAAGTAAAAATAGATGTCACTTTGGCTTGTAGACTTTTAGGGAATTATGCAACGTTTTCAGTTTCCGCATCTAGTCTATACAAGCTGGTTGTATTTATAGTTTTAGCACATGTGAAGACAGCCATGTAGAGGTTTACAAACACAACGTTTTTGTGTTTATTTGTTTATCGTATATATGTTTTGTATTTGCCTTTGAAAAAGACTCATTAAGAGTCGAAAGCGCTTAGGCTAGTTAGTTACTAGTTTCGTACTGTTCGTCGTCAGTTTATTGCATCTATTTTAATTAATCCCTGACACACGTGATCCTTTGGTGGATCCAGTACGCTGGAAAGGGTTGTTATTCGCCATATGATTTGTATTCTTTATATATATATATATATATATATATATATATATATATATATATATATATATATATATATATATATATATATATATATATATATATATATATATATATATATAGCTCATCTCTGCAAGTTTTCAGTAGTCTTAAAGAACTATCTACCTAACCCATACATTCTTTATCTTGCGAATTATAAGTTGAGACTACATTGATAATATCAGTAAAATATTAGTCATCATTCTATATTTATTTCTCTTGCATTTCTCTTTAATTCTGTCTAACATTTAAACAGTTTTTCGATCATGTATAGCTATATCTTGTCGATGTACAGTTAAACCAGCAATGAACCTACCTACCTTTTGATTGTGACATAAGTTATAAAATGTTTTTTTTTTTTAAAAAAAAAATCTTTTATATGATATCAAAGTAGAAGTACTATAGACACATGCTCAGAAAAGGGCGACATATGGGGTCATTAATAATTCATTTTAAAAATTTAGTATAGGATCTTTTTGTAGGTGTTTTTTTAATAAAAAAAATATGTAATTCCATAGACGTAATTTCCCAACTATTGCACGAACAGGTTCAACCGTTTTTCTTTATTCGGTGATTTATAACACCAGTGACAATATTTTACAAACAATTTCGATTCATCCACTAGTTATTATTTAGCAAAAGAAAATTGTTTAAATCTGTAGAAATAAATGTGATTTTCATTTATGTTCGTTCATATTGCATTGACTTTATAACATAAAATTGTTAACTTCAGCATTGGATTGGAATTATCAAATTGAGACAAATACAACCCAGATAAAGTTAAATTCGTATCCTTTAAGCGTTTGACTCATGTGTCAAAATGAAATATAAAAGCATCTTATAATTAAAACATCATTTTCGCATCAATAGAACAACACTTTTTAAGCTTAAACTTCTATGTACTGCATTATTAAGTATGATGTAGTAGTCTGAGCTAGTAGATGATATTAATTTGCGGACAAGCATAGTCAAAAAAAAAATGAAATGAAGATACATTTATTCTTTAATGTTCAGTATTTATTGACAAATTATAAAACAAACTGTCATCTGAGTAATTTGGGGAGGACATGTCATTAAATATTATGTTAGAATGTAAAAAAAAAGACCACGCCATTTTCACTTTGTTCTAACTGCGGATACAGAGGTTGTGCTATATACGTATTCAAAATGATATTTTTGTAGAAGATATTTTAAACATTTTTTTGAGAGATATTTATAAAGTAATGTAAGCTTATTCAGAGCTTTAAAGATGTCGGAAAGCACTTTCGCACTGAACTGAGAATGGATCTATAATCATTTGATAGAGACAAGAGATTGGTGTTATTTTGTGTTATAGTTTTTAATTATTGTTCTTATTATCTTCTTAACGATTGTATCTTTGTTCACCGGTAGAAACCAGATTTTACTGGGTGAAAGTCAGAGACCTTGAGTAACCTTGACGATAGCCAGTGGTAAACAAGTCATGCATCAATAATTATCTTGATTAGCTTAGGCTTTATAGGCAACGAAAGCAGTATTTGCAATCCACTCCTTTAATTCCTTTATTGATTCACATGTACAATACGCAGCTACCCTGCTGAGGATAATCTTTTCTAATATACAATGTATAGTCATTAATATACAATATTTGCAAATGAATGGACACTTATTTCACTTCGAACTGCACTTGTAGCGAATAACCGTCTTGGTAAGATACATGGAGGAATCTATGCGCTAATAAAAAGAAATACATAACTCATGCTACAAAGCATAAAATACAGGTCACAAAGACTTTCATTAATTGTAAAGTTATACTACCAACTGTGAGTCAATCCAATCATCAAGTTTTGTTACTGGAACATAAATAGAACCAAATAAATGATCTTTAAGTACAAAATTTCAACAAAGTAGCCGAAGCATGACATTTTTCCCAAAGTTATATACATTTTTTGGAATAAGAAATATTTACGATTCATCCACTGGCAAAGATTCGTTATTCTAAGGAGGACAGTATGCAAACAGCATGTTAAAATTTCAAATAGTTATGAACGATTTATCTGTTGCCAGTAAGAATGAAATACAGGTCACTGTGAGCTTCTTTTGTTATTATGATTCTGGCATGAACAATGCAGTACAAACTTAACATCATATATGTGATTTAACATAGGTCAGTGAAGCTTGCAATAAGAGCCAAAACGACTTTGTATTGAAAGGAAAGAGTCGTGCTTATCGAGATGACTGACCTCAAAACGTTTATGATTATATATTGGATAGTTTGTACATTGCATGCAAAACATTAGGCGATCACGATAAAACTGCAAAAGTTGAAGCAATGCCATTAAAATATGCAATAATGGGGTTCAATTGATTAATTTGCAGGTTCTGGTACTAGAACTGATGTATACAATTATATTGATCGGTGTTTTCCAAAGCGTAGGAGAAAATTAATTACCGAGATTTGCAATACGAAAACACCACAGAACTGAGAGAAGCTATGTTGATAAGACCTACATCCCAAATGATTCAATAGTAAAAACATCATACATTAACCGAACTCAGTGAATCATGAAAAATACATCACCGCGCCTACTTTGAAACAGAGGGTGTAGTACCCCTTAACAAGTAATATAGGATGTGATAAACGAAAAAACAACACACACACACACACACACAAACATATATATATATATATATATATATATATATATATATATATATATATATATATATATATATATATATATATATATATATATATATATATATATATATATATATATCCAATTGCTCTTACTATGTTACAAAGGCATAAAAAGTAAACGAGTGAACAGAGATTCAAGATTTCTATCGTATAAATTCATACTTTATAAATGAAATAAAGCAATCGGACCAGGAAAAAGATAATTGTCTGATAAACTTGGATGAGTACAACATATTAAGAGCAAATTTTTAAAAAATTAGTTATCTAACGAGTGATGTTGCAAGCATCTTCAAAAGCAGGACATTTTAAAATATTATGAAAATCTCAAGCAGTTTTAACCATTTTCTTCATTGGACATATTCCGTCGCAACACACAAATCTGTCAAATATCCCCCCCAACCCACAAAAAATAAAGAAGCAAAACTAAAAGTCGACACAAACAGTCCGTAAACCTGGGAACAGCGAATATGGTATTTGTAATTCTTGGCCGGTGTCTATAAGGCTGCATGATTTCCGGGACTGCTGATAAAAAGGAAACCTATTTTCTCTTGTTTTTTGTCCCTATTGTTCTAGCGCACCAAAGAAACGAGTCATAAACTGCTGCGTAAACTCTACAGCAAGTATCGGCCGTCAGCAAACTAGCTAGATAATGCTGACACAACACTTGCAGCTGTTACGGAAAATATAAAGAAATAAAATAGCCAAGATTATAAGCTATCATTCGAGACATAGAGCAACATAAAATATAATAAAAATATGTAGCCGTTAATATAATCATCATGACATTTAAAATGTTATCAAATTTTATTCAAAAACTGTAGATCAGGTAATCGAACAATTGTTTAATCAACAATACATTAAACTCATTTATAGCGCATTCATTAAAAATCCAATCCCAGGAAATTACCACAGAATTCACTCAAATTAATTTAGATGGAAAGAAGTTTTACACCATCTAAATAAAATTTATTCCAGCTCACATTCTCACAAAATGTAGCAAGCACTTAAAAAATGCGTTTTCACAGACACCTAATAGTAATAAAAAATTAACTAGAATAACAAATGGCAAGCCAGTTTAAAAATGTTACAAATGTAACAAAAAATTAAACAAAATAAAGAAACAAATAAAACGAAAGTAAATGTAAGATACGAGTAATGCAAAGAGAATATAAAAGAAAAGAGATGGATCTGTTTTTTCCAGAGAAGAACTCGAACGATCAGAATAAAAAAAATCAACAGATAATTACGCATGAATGTATACAAACAATAAATAGGGAAAAACTGATGTTGCATAAAAGAAGCCGATTTCATATGATGTAGAGGTGACATTTTTCAACATTATTTCTTTAATAATTGGATTTTATATAATAAAAATTAAAAAAAATAATAAGTACATCACCTTAGTCTTTTTTTTAAAACTCGTCTTAGCCGCTCGAGGAATCCAGAATAATTTATGATGTTACGTATATGTGATTAAATTGCTAGTGATTAAGGTTTAAAATTCTTTTTATTTATTTTTGTTTCATTGCATTTAATTGCAATGCATATTTTTCTCAAGTTGACTTTCTTGCAAAAAAAATCTGAAAGATATTCATGGAAGTTTATTCCGGAATTATTCGGAAACAAAGATTGTTATTCAAGTGAGGAATTGTTGATATTCATAATTTGGATTTAATCTGACGTCATCGCCCTCCAATATTCGTACGTCGTCGGGACTCGAACCTGTATTCTTATAGGACTATTTAGTGATGGGACTTGTGTTTTTATTCTTTGAATCATGTTTGGATTATATTGACAGTCTGTAAGTTCTATTTACCAATTATAATCTTGTTGTCTAGGGAAATAAATTGTTTTGTTAAAATATATAAAGCTTGATGGCTTTCATTTTTCTTTGTTGCTGAGTACGAGCCCTTGTCACGTAACAAAGAAAATGGGACACTCTTCCTTGGATTTATGAATTATGGTTAAATATTTCAGAAATTTCTTTTTGAAATTTAAATTTCTCCTAGTTTCTAAATCCAAAGTACTATTTTACATTTTTATTTGAAATCTTAAGTGAAAACTATAGGCTTTCAATTACAATGTCATCAAAAGTGGAAATTTTTCTTTCTAATCTAACTGAATAGCATTCTTAAGAAAGATGAATTGCTTGAACTTGCCATGACTCAATTATTGCAATGTGTACTTTTTGGCACAGCCCGAAATATCTATGCATCCTTGCCAGTACAACAGAGTTCGGATTATGATTTCGTTAAGGAGTGTATATTAAGGGGTTATGTGTTAGTCCTTGAGGCTTTTCGGCAAAAATTCAGAAACTATAAAAAAGAAGCTGGGCAGACTTATATCGAATTTGCTACAGAAAAAGGAACAGTTATTTAAGAGATGGTGCTTAGCTAAGAAAGTTGAACATGATTATGAAAGTATCGAACAACTTGTGTTGCTTGAAGAATTCAAAAACCGTGTTCCTAATAATATTAGGAATCATCTTGAAGAGCATAACACTGAAACCTTAGAAAATGCTGCTCTTGCTGCCGATGAGTACTCCTTAACTCATAAAGTTCCTGTTGTAGGCAAAACGTTCACTCAGCAGTCTACTGGTAGAAAAGTATTTCAGCCTAATGCGACTCAATGAAAATCAATCTGGCACAAAATTTAAATACTAGACCTCTGAAAGACTTAATTCTAAATCCTTGTCTCTGCCTACATGTACCTATTGCAAGAAAAAAGGACACGTTATTTATGATTGCTTCAAACTGAAATATAGGCATCAGAATCAAGATAGACCTATCCCAAAATGCTTTTAGTTTTATGATGTCAAGGTCACGGTCATGTATTGAAAGCAATACATTTGTTGGGTCTAATAAACCCCAGTCTGATTGTATTATGGATAATTATGAACCATTCATGTCGAAGGGTTCTGTATCAGTCTTTGGTGATTCGGCCCGTCCTATCCCTATTAAAATTTTAAGGGATACAAGAGCTTCTCAGAGTCTTTTAGTGTCAGATGTTTTGTCTTCTTCTGAGGAGTCTTGTTCTAATAAGAGTGTTCTCATTCAGGAAGTAGAGTTTGGCTTTGTTAATGTTCCTCTCCACTCTGTAAATTTGTCATCAAACTTAGTTTCAGGACATGTGACAGTCGGTATAGTGTAAAAACCTACCCATTGAGGGCATTCATTTGTTGCTAGACAACTGTCAGGCAACCAATATTTTTATTGACCATTATTTGTGCGTTAACAAGATTCCCAAAGGGAATTCGAGGAATATTAAAACCAAAACTATAGTAAAAGCTTTAATAATGTTTTTAACTCAGTTTGGCCTTCCCAAATCTGTCCAATCGGATCAAGGGTCAAGTTTCATGTCTGGAATTTTTCAGCAAGCTATGTACGAATTAGGCATTAAACTATTTAAATCTTCTGCCTATCAGCCTGAGAGTCAAGTGGTCTTAGAAAGATTTCATCATACTTTAAAGAACACGATTCGATCTTATTGCTTTGATACTAGCAAAGATTGGGATGAAGGAATTCATTCACTTTTATTTGCTGTAAGGGATGCCGTTCAGGAATATTTAGGATTCAGTATTTTTGAACTAGTTTTCGGACATACTGTGCGTGGACCTTTAAAATTGTTGAAAGAGAAACTTCTTTCAAATGAAGATACTAACTTAATCTTCGTGAATATGTTTCTAATTTTAAAATACAAATTGTCAAAGGCTTGTGAAGTAGCAAGAGCACATATGCGCTCTACTTAATCCAGAATGAAATCAAGATATGACAAAGACTCAAGGGATGTGAGTCTGCAGCCTGGTGATAAAGTTCTAGCTCTCTTGCCCATTCCACAAAATCCCCTTCAGGTCAAGTACTACGGTCTATACACGGTTGAAAAAAGTAAATGATTTAAAGTACATCATAGATACTCCTGGTAGGCGAAGAGAAAAACAACTTTGCCACATTAACATGTTAAAGGAGTATATTGAAAGAAATAGCCCAGTAAATCATACAATTAGTTTAGTAGTACCTGTCCCACAAACTGTGGATTTGTGTGAAGAAATTTAATTGGACACCGTTGAACTTGAAACAAAAAAATCTTCGGAATTCGTAATTCGAAAATTATGAAAGATCTAGACCAGAAACTTTTACATTTGTATCAAGAATAAAGAAATGAACTTAGACAGTTATTATTCAAATATAAACACTTGTTTCCAGATATTCCAACAAGGACAAACAAAATGTTTCATGACGTTGAAATTGTTGATTCAAAACTAGTAAAACAACACCCATACACGATGAAATCTCTCAAACAGTAATACTTGAAAAAGGAAATTCTGTATTTGCTACAGAGAACGATTTCATAGTCCAGTAAAAGTGATTGGAGTTCACCATGCATACTTGTTCCGAAACCGGATAAAACTTTCCATAGGTGCACTGATTATAGGAAGGTGAAAGCGTGACAAAATAGATTCATTTCTGTTACCTAGGATGGATTCGATGATTGCATTGATAAAATAGGAAATGCCAAGTACGTCACCAAAATTGACCTTCTAAAAGGATTTTGGCAAATTCCACTTACATAAAGAGCGAAATAAATTTACTACTCAATCCTTATAAAGTAAAGCCGTTTAGGGTGAAGGGTTCTCCAAGTACGTTTCAACGTTTGATGAATATAATTGCTTTCGATCTAGATAATTGTGGCACTTATATTAATGACGTCATTATCTTCAAGAACACCTGGAAAGGACGTCTAGCCTCGATTTAGAAATTCTTTGAAGACTCACTGACGCTAATTTGACAATCAATTTATCTAATAGTGAGTTCTGTTGTGCTTGTGCGACTTTCTTAGGACATATTGTGGGACATGGTCAAGTAAAAGCTATTGACGCAAAGGTGAAGGGTATCTTTTATTTTCATGTGACTGTCAATAAAAAGCAATTAATGAGATTTTTGGGTTTGGCCGGATACTATTGAAAGTTTTGTTCAAATTATTTCAATATTGCTGAACCTCTGACAAATTTGTTAAGTAAGAGAAATAAGTTTTTTTCTGGACCGAACAATGTCAGGAAGCTTTCGATAGATTAAAAGCAATGATCAAAGGTGTGCCGGTTCCAACAGCTCCAAAATTTTAATCATTCTTTTAAATTGTCTGTGGATGCAAGTGATATTGGGGTTGGAGCAGTATTAATTCAAGAAGAAAGTAATGTCATTGAGCACACAGTGTGCTATTTCTCCAAGAAATTAAATAGGCACCAAAAAATTACTCAAGAATCGAGAAAAGATGTTTGGTTTTAATTTTGGCATTGCAACATTTTGACGTTTACATTAGCTCGGATCTTTCTCCAGTTGATGCTTATAGTCATCACAACCTCCTTACTTTCATCGACAAGATGAAAAAAAAAATCAAAGATTATTGAAGTGGAGTTTGTTTCTGCAACCGTATAATCTAAACATGAGACACATCAAAAGAAAAGACAATTTGATTGCAGATGAACTTTCCCGTGAATAGAAATATTATTTCATATACACATTATATAAGTCATAAGAATATTCTTATGTGATATTCCTTATCGCATGCAAAAATTACAGATGGTAAAAAGAATGCTTTATTAGATAAATATTTCTTTTTTCTTTATGGGAGAAGTGTTTCGAATATTTGATTAAATTGCTTGTGTGTAAGGTTTACAATTATTTTAATTTTTTTTGTTTGATTGTATTTAATTGTATTTAATTGCAATGAATATTTTTCTCGCATTTGGGATTTGTAGTGAGATATATTTTTATCACATATGAGAATTATCTTCGAGTCCCACTTACCCTGGTAACAATATCAACAGGAAGTTAAAATGATTGGTCAGCATCACGGACATACTTTTTTCGCGTGAAAACTGTTGGCAAACAGCCTTTTTAATGATTGATTTTTTAAGTGGAGTGACATTGGCCTACGTGTAACTTTCAGCGTAGTAGGAGACCACATGACCAATCTCGCGAGATTTGAAGTGATGTTTTTAAAATTAAATTCGTATTCTTAATATTGTTTTAAGAGAGTCATTAAAAACCTTGAAGGAACAATGTGGTTTTTTTTAAATTTGTTTGCCTGAATATTTTTTCTTTTTTTTCTGATTTTTGGATTCAATAATTTATTCTCCTGGACACACTACAATATGACCTTCGATTGATATTGGGACATTTTGCAAACGGTGATATGACCTTGCTATCAATACGGGATAAACTGACGAACCTACTTAAAGAGCTGGTTTTGCAGTGACAGATGATACTTTTATAAGCCCACAATTGATATTGTGTTGGTGATGATCAAGCGCGTCCCAAAACCAGATTTATGCACATGATCAGGCGCGGTACCATCATCGGGATGAAGCGTTAAACAGAGCCCCTAGGCAGTCGAAATCTCGGGGCTCCTCTCGCAAATTATCTCCTAATACGTCAAGATCAAATCAATATTATGTTGACCCCTCTAAAAGGCGTGGGTATATAGGTCGGAACCTACTATGCCTATTGGGAAATCTGTTAAAACTAATGACAAGGGAGTCTAAGGAGGATATGGATATGCAGACGATGTTATTCTGGCGCATCTTACCACAAATGGTTTCCCTTGTCATCGATAGCCGATCAACGGAAGACTACACGCTTCATAGGACAAAAAACATGAGCAGAAGTTTAACATTATAACTCGAAATAATAATTTAACAACCATACGACATGCTGAGGGTCCATGACAGAAAAAGACGCGCGAACATGTTTGGCTAACTCTATGTGATATTATCTGGATGTCAAACTTTGTGGTCTAGCAAAATGGTTTTAGGTAACAACTTTTATATTTTTACTCAACGACAGTGCCATTCTTTACGTTGTATCTCATAAGTTTACGGCTCTAAATGTGCCTACGTCAGTCGCCTGCCAGCATCAGCATGTGGGTAATAATTCAAATATTTAACTTCGCTGCCAAGTGTTTCTGCAAGCAGACAGTGCGGATTGCCCTCTTTTACTGCAATGCGAATATTGATTCAAATCATGATTTACAATTATATCACCGCTGATATAATATTAATTTTGACTCGTCATGGTTGTAAATATTAGTAAATACAACCTGACCTCCAAGTGACATTGCCTGATATGGGTATTAATGTGACAATTATATCGCAATGCAACGATAGTGGCATCGAGGTGTCAGACCAATAATATAAAAAGTATAATAACACACATGGTTATTAGTTGAGACGATTGTTGATAGAATTAGGTAGGATTGTATTTTTATATTTCACTGGTACGTTCTGAGGTGTTTATTTTTTAGTAATCAGAAGCTGTACTAGAATGACCCGCAAGATATTGAGTGTTATTGAGCACTTTGTGCAATATTTTCGTTGAATTTGTTATGTATTCTGCAAGCAAGTAGTTTAGCTGCAGTTAGGTATTTCAGAGATTTATCACTAGGTTGTAATAACACATTTCATACTTGATTCAATTTAATCAAACTTGCAATATATCAGCGCATTTGGTGTATATGTAACGAGGCAAGGTATATTGTAAATCTAAATTAAGGTGTTTGATTATACTGTGTAACCATCCGGATTCTAAAGCATGGTTAATTATTTACGTTTGTGCTACCAGATAATACCTCTAAATAGTATTTTCATTTAACGAGTTCTTATGTTCTTGTTCATTATGCCCATTAGACTACTTGGAAATAAATACTCCAGGTGACTGATACATGAGTTAGCAGTTCTGACTTTTCCATTTTCCCTACATATCTCATTGATAGAACCTAGTAACAGTTTGGTCTGGGATCTCAACTTGTTCAAGATGGACGACGATCTTTACCTTGATTATGTGATGTACAAGATTGTCCTTAGAAACAGCACACCCGAAAAGAAATATTAAAAGAAGTGGTTCGGATTGTTGAGGGAAAATCCTCTAATCCTGGATGAAGAATAGTATACAGATAATTTTCTTTGGGACCGAAAGAAGAAAGAAAGAAAAAACGGGAGGTTTTTAAAAGGCTGATGTAAAGTCTTTGTCATGGAAAAATGTTCGTGATGTGAAAACAGAGCTAGGTCAAGCTAGTAAACCGTTCCCATTAAGAACAGGAAATGTGCCAGTAGAAAATAAACCCATCTCAGTACACTGCGTAGAAAAGAATTTAAGATCTAGGCCCGATAGTTGGGTCTAATAGCCTCAAATTTGGAAGCGTGATTCGGCAGAAGGATAGAAAATGAGGTTCAAGAAGGGGCTTTCCTAGTAAGAAGTGGTTTATGATATCATAAGACCTATCCAACCAGGAATGAAATTGAAAATCCATGTTGAATTTAGATACTATGAGGAGTATTATTCGTGCACATTGACATGAGAAGTCATCAACAGATTTATACAAACAATTGTGCAGTGCCAATCAGAATTAGAAAGAAAGAATGTAATATTTGATGAGAACCCTTGACCTGGGCCAGAAAGTCCTGTTTGCTGACAAGACGAAGAAAAATATACCTTATATGCCCAAGTTGGTGAGGAGTACGTTTCTTCTTGCGATATATACGGACCTTTAAAGTGATGTGATCCTCTATAAGTTGTAACCTTTCCAAAACAAAGATGGAGCTGAGGGTGAAGAGTGTGTTAAATAGCGGGTGTTAAATATCATTTAGTTCAAGTAGTCTGAATGCCAAGCCGATTTGGTAAAACATAAATGTGAATGCTATAACCTAACCATGGCAGTGAAAAAGCATCCAAAGAAACAGCAAAATGGTTTCAGGAGGCCGAAGTTAAGAAGTTCAAGCCACAGGGAGCTGATTTGAAGGAAGTTTAGCAAACAACCTGAATTCAGATTTGTTCTTTACAAACGATCATTAATCAAAAGTAAAATCAGCAATCATGGACAAAAGTTATCTATATAATATTTTGTTTACAAATGACCCCTATAACATACAGTCAGAGACAAACACGCAATATAGATATAAATAACAGCTGAAAAGTACATATATCCTCGGACCCATTAAACCCCAGTTTAGACACTTTGACATTTATTTTCAAACCCCGACATAAATGTCAAAATGAGGAGAGAGGGCCAGAGGAAACTCGCACTAGTGTTGAAGTTAATCGATATTTTAAAATGTTATCTCGTATGCCATCAACTTTGTAATCGCATGTTACATTACTCAAATATTTAATATATGTGCATACAACTCCGAGGTTTAGGTCTATAAATAGACAATGTTGTCCCAAATACAAACAATACTTGTTCAAATTTAACTACTTATGTTTTATTAACTGACCGCATTGATCATGACAGTGCTGTCTGTTTATGATTAAGATGATCTTTCAGAAGGACAAACAAAAAACATTAAATAGCTTCGAGCAACCATTCAACAAGGCCGACAGTCTCGGTTTATAAAGTACAAAAACAATAAGGTAAAAGGTATAGCAGTTTAATAGACTATTTCATGTATTTAACAATTGCAAGGTAATTTTTCATTGCTGTTTCTTCCAGTTAATAAAAGACCTATTCAAACAAGCTGTCAGTTATATTGTCACGGAAATTTAAAGATGAGAGTGTTTTTTTCCTTTGTCCCTTCTATGTCACTCATCTCAAACTTCAGCTTTTACTGTACTTCCGGTACTCTTGCTTCCTTCCGGCCCTGCTACTTCGCACATCTTCCTATTCTCTTGCCCTGCGCTTTTGCACAATTGTCTATCATCCGGGCCATTTACTATCTCATAGCTACATGTTCTCTCGTGCTCAGCGTCTTCTCTCTCAAATATTCAGGTGGCCTCCTATCATGTTGATCAGAAAGGACCTACAATTTCGTCTCCTTTTCAATCACACGAGAATTAAAACTCTCACAGACCTTTCCTCAGTAAAATGTCAATTAAATCATAAGGTCACTTCATAGTCACATCTAAATATTATATAACAAAGTCTATCACAACAGCAATAATATCATGACTTCTGATACAAACTCACATATTCCTAATTCTCGATGCAGTAAAATATCAACATCATTAACACTTCTACGCATTTCCTACATTACAAATTATAAAAGACACATACAATATAAAAAGCCTAAGTATACGTGAACAAAAGCCAACAAAGCATAACTCTGCACAATTCACAACTATATATTTAAACAAAAACAAGTCATATCACAACTCACAATTAAAATCAGACATGCACCAACATGTAGTATCTTACCAGATTACACATTCACTTCGATTCTATCCTAAAAACACATATATTAACATTGAATATTAATAATTCGCTATACGTTTCAGTACGACAAGTTGATAATTCAGCTATACATAGAAGATTGAATTGTTACTAAATTAAATGCACATAATAAAGTATAAATCTTACAACATCTAGTTAGGAATTGAGACAGATTCGGGCGAAGCTATTTTACATCAGAAGCGAATTGTTCTAAATCTCGTCCAAATTTCATAGAACTCATATTCCGTCTATTTTACGAGTGCACAATTTGCCCTCGGAGTACATGATATTACTATATTGAAATCAAAACTTTACTGACTCTTCCAAAATGAATGTCACAAGATAATGTCTGGCGCAGAATTTAACAATCTTAGTTCTGATTGGATACCAGTGGTCCCTTTGATAACTGTCTGGGGTAGTAGCAATGATATGCTTTGGTGTCGTGTTTTACCTTCTCTGCACCTAAGCCGACCGGTGACATCAATGGCTGATAGCAAAACAGAGTTTCTCAAAAGTTCTCCATGAATTACCCGCGAACTTGATTGTGACTGTGACGCAATGGCTAAGTCACAGAAAGGTATTTTTGTGTCAGAATCAGTCTAAAATCGTAATATTACATGACATGTATTGACATTATGCAAAGTACTTTAAATTATGAATTCTATCAGAAGACATTTGCAAACATGAGGCACGAAATGTAAGCAAATTTTAGCACGCAACGTGACAATCACTATTGAAGAATACCTTCTTTTCAGGATATATAGTGCATACTTCGGTTGGTTGCTGTTTGACCGATGGACTTTCAAGCGTTCAGCTTGATTTAGTGTTTGATAGAGTTATCTGCCATATTCTGGTTATTCTCCCTTTCTACGATGTATACTCTCTCGAAGTGTTTCTGAGATGAAATTTAGCAAACTGCTTCCCAGGGCGAAGACTTCATGAGAAACGAAAGCGCCACCTGGAAAGCAGTTTTAAAATTATATAGAAAAACCACGGGTGCTTCGATTTTGTGCAGACCTTTAAATCAAGTGCACTTAGATTCTCTCATAAACCGGCTAGGGGACATTTTTTTATATAAACGATACCATATGAACATCCAAAAATTAGAAAACGAGTATCAGAATACTTTTAGATCCAGATAGTTCCATGTAACTATGGATAATAAAACTTAAGTTTGTAGTTCATTTGACACTTACTCCCACTTTTGGCACGCATTTTTCTTGTCCAAAAGACATTTGTAAGAATTTGTGACACAAACAGTGCAAAGTACATTAGGCTTACAGCCTAATCAAACTATGATAATTTAGGGGAACACCGTTTTACTAAAATGCCTGATGTAATTTAAAATATTTGCCATCTAGGCCATTTTAGGGTTATTCTTTCGTGCATTGAACACACTAAGTTTTCAGCTACAGGTGATTAACTCTGCTTCCTAGTCGAGGTTATGACTACTGTCCAGTAACAAGCAGGAGATGTACATGATTCGTAAAAATTTCAAGGACAAAACAAACCCCAAATATTACTTGAATATTTTCATTCCATCTCATTAATTATTTCACATTCGTAGGAGCAAAACTTAGATTTGAGACTTTAAAAATGAAATGTTTAGCGAGAACAAGTTACGAGACTATCCCCTATCACTTTAGCTGCACACGGTAGTGAATATCCTGGATTTACGTCTTCAGACCACATTCTCTGCTCTTCGTCTTCGAATTTCATGACTTCTGGTAGTTTTCAAAACCGATCACTTCTATTTGGGCGCTATCAGATTGCGGACTTCATACAATAGATACTTAACTTCAAAATGATTGATCTTAACAAGGTGCAAAAATACACACTTCCGAAACTGAAGATGTGACAATAAACGTTGACAATTTTAAGTTAACACATTTCTTTTACGAAGAAATTTGCTTAGTTTCAATTACAAGCGAGAGATATGCTAAAATGTTCTTATGAAGTAATGAAAGTAAACAAAGTAATGACACCACGTGTTTGGAACTAATTTGTTTCTCTTAACATAGAGACCTGATATTGGAGTTGCTCGGCCTAAGAATAATGCAATTAGTTTAATAGTAATTACCAGATAGCGGCAAGGATGACATAGCGGCGATGGAGCAAAGTGTCCCTAATGGACCCCTCACTCCGCGTTAGACTATTAGTCACGTGATTGACCATTCCAATATAACTACGTAATAGGTGCAAATTGTCGATTGTTTAGTATAAAATCTTTTGTGGTGTTTAAATCTTAGACTGCAATACACGTTTGATTTAGCTTTTTGGGGTGGTGGTGGTGGTGGATTCGCTATGAACACAAACGTCGATGACAATACACCTTTTATTATCTGTGATCCAGCTTATGCGTAAAGAAGTATACTAGATGACACCTGTGAGTCTGAGATACTTGTGCAAACAGATCGTTTCACACAAAAGGTTTCATGAAGTCACAAGAATAAAGAAAGAAACTGTGTGGTATAAAACACTCAAGAAAGTGTCAGCTAGAGTTGCCAAGACAACAGGCTACCTATACTGCTTTGCGTATCAGACGCTTATTGGAATGATGATAAATGACTTTCAACGAAGATTGTGTAGGACCACAGCCCACAAAATAAACATGGCTGTACAAGTTTACTTTCATTTATGTGGTCATTTGTAAGCCCAACTTTAGCAAATATTCTGATCCAAGAGCTCATAATTAGAATATCAGGTGCAAAAACCAATCAACGGACAAAATAACTGAGACCATACAACTGTGATCACTTATTTGTTCCCAGAACAAGCTAAAAGTATAGATAAAGCAGAAAACATGTTCTTTGACCTATGAATGAAAAGAGTGCACGATGTACTGAACTCAATAAATGTTCTTATTGTCTATTCGACGAATCGTCTTCTGCGCTACATTGAGGACAAGAAGGGTTGCA
Organism: Potamilus streckersoni; assembly: GCA_016746295.1. NCBI lineage: Eukaryota > Metazoa > Mollusca > Bivalvia > Unionida > Unionidae > Potamilus > Potamilus streckersoni. The sequence continues at coordinate 1,232,100 of JAEAOA010001782.1, read as the reverse complement.
ATATGTGATGTGATTTGTAACGTAGCTTTAACAATTTGTCATTTTACTACGATGTGTGTCAGTTTATAATGATGTTAGCACTGGGGCATCATGCCGCAGACATGTAACATGATGTTCCACCCAGTCACATTATCCTGGCATCAGGCAGACCAGTCCTAGCGAGGCATCTGTTAGTACCATTTTGTATGTCTTTGGTATGACTCGACCAGGGATCGAACCCACGACCCCCCGCATTCGATGCGGACGTTCTAATTACTATGCCACCGGAGCGGCAATATGTAAGTACTCGTTATTGGTAATAGATACTTCACAATGCACCTGTTACGACTCCATGGTCACTACTTAAGTAACAGAAATAAGCAAAACAAGTTTTCTAAAACGCAAGAAATAATATAATTCTCTAAAGTAAAAGATAAAATGTAAGAGGAATTAAAAGTTTTATGCATTAAATCGAAAATAATACACAAATGTTCTTCACAAGTCCAGGAGAATCGAGTGTTCCGAATTATTCCAGTTCCTCGAATGTGTTAACGTACCAATAGTCTTGATGTATTAAAATGGCATTTGCCAGGACGTTCCTGAATGACTTCACTACATTTCTTTTTTTTTTATCTATTATACTGCTTGCGTCATGCCCAATGGCATTAAAATATTTTAATAAATTTAAATTTTCAGGTCTAACTCAAGTATTATCGTTTCACCAATTGTTTTGACCATATTGGACTTTTATGACTGTTATTTAACTTTATTAATGCACTATCGAATAACACGCAGTGTTAGACATGGTGCTATAGACATTCAACTTTATTATTCCTGTGTTACGACCCTGTAGTTAAAGTATGTGTGAGTTAAGGATAAATTTTGTATAAATCTTTTTATTTCATTTTTATTTTATTAAATGTAATTATTAATATAATTATATTAATATCAGTATAACATGTTTTTGAAAAACAGTGTTTACTTAAGTCGTAGATGTGACTCATGTGAGCACGTGCTGTGTATGATAACAAATTCATTACAAGTAAACATTCAGGAAAAGCTATGACGACGATTGGCTGATACTTGGTCAAGCTTTCCTAATGTCCAGAAGTATTACAAAATTACAAGCGTCCTCGTGCGCGTGCAAATCAAACAACGTATTAACTTCATTTATATGTTTGAGATTTTTGTAAATCGTACACAGTCACTGACAGACAGTCGTAGTCGAGACTCAACAATCGTTAGTCGTAGTTGAGTCATACACAATCTTAGAGTCGTAAAATCATTTATACAAGTTCTATTACCTTAAATAGGTATTTTTGTGCTAGAAGTTGTTTGTTCGTATGTCTACGTAGAACAACATGTCTTGTTAGAGGAGCTAATTTTACTTTGTTTTTCTGAATAATTGTTTTCCTGGAGAACAATATTACTGATTTGGACAAAGACATTTTTCCGAAAATATTCTAAACTGGAAAGGGACAACACAAACTGTGCTTTACTCTGTAAATTCTGGAATTTTCTGTTGGCCTTCGTCTGACGTGGTCATCCACCATTTTTGACCGGAACTTAAGACATTTCAGATTGTGTTTAGAATATTTTACAGGACTTATGTTTCTATTTTGAACAAACATTTTGGATCGTTTCTGTATACCGTAAGTCTTGTTTAACATAATTACATTTTTTCATGTTTTCTAGGAAAATAAAATATTTTTGTTAAAATTTACAATGCTTGTTGTCTTCACTCTTTATGTTACTTTGAACGAGCCGATACGTAACACCTGTCTTATCCGACTACGATTAATCGGAAGTTCATACTATTCGGTGGAATTCGATTCCTGAAGGAGGGAGGGAGATGGAGAGGGATGAAGGAGAGAGGGGAGATAGAAGGAAGAGAGGGAAGGAAGAGAGGGGGAGGGAGAGGGGAAGGGCGGGAGAGAAAAATGAGAGGAGGGAGAGAGGGGGAGGGAGGAGAGGGGAGGGATGGGATGGAGAAGGAGGGGTAGAAGGGGAAAGAGGGGAAGCAGAAGAGAGGGTTAGGGGAGGGAGAGACAGACTCGCCAAGCAACGTCATGAACTTAATCTCAGATTAATTTGGTACTACAATTTTCTGCACAAAACCGATTTTCCAAAGGTGCTCACCATGGGCGGACATATATTGATGTCACACCTTTAATTAAAAATTACTGATCTACTGTATACTACCTTATCCGCACCTATAGAATTTAAAGCAAACTACTGCGCGTACCTGTTTAATGATACCTTAGTATGTTAGTATGTTCAAATTGTATGTGTTCTCCATTTGATCAAGGCGACCACATTCGTAAACGTCTAAACCGTTCTCATTAACCAGCGTGAACAAAATGACCTCAATGTCAAAAATATTCTTTTTTAATCTAAACGGTCAAAGTTAGATTTCAAAGTGAAATCAAAGATGTTACAGTCAGCTTAAGATGTACATATTGTCGAGTTATCTATTTCACTGCTTCAAGGATTCATTTATAATGATTAAGATGGTTTATTAGTTTTGGCTTCTCATTCGATCAAATTAACATTTATCAAAGCTTGAGAGCCCTATTTCAGCAAGTGTATTCTGGGTAAAGGTCAATATCTTAGACCTAGTAAACAACGGTCCTTGGAGAAAACTAATTACTGTTAACCTTTGAGGAAAGCTTTTTTTCCCATTCTGGGTGCAGATGAAAAAGTGAAACATTCTAAGATGTGCTGATATAAATGTTTGGAGAACATGTCCTTCTAAAATAAGATATAGTCATGGTAAAAAATAGGAAATAAGGAATCTCAGAATCAATGTTGCCAATACAATAAGCTGTAATACTGAGTAAGTTGACTTCTCGGCTTTTGATCAGGAATAAATTAAGTTTGATACCTTATAATATTAAATTAAATGACAAATATAGATTTTAACGGGGTTCAAACTAATATCTTATAATTATCCAACAATTAAGAAACAAAATAATGAAATAATTGTATTACTCGCATAGTGATTTTGCAAGCGTCTCTTCCATGGCTGATAACTTTCAGGTTCAATAAAGAAACAAGGATTTCATTTGGCAAAGACGATCCAGAAACAACGAATAGCTCGTATAATTGTTCAGCAAACAATAAGAGAGATTCTATGCATAATTATGTTTGTGTTACGCACCAAAGAAGATAACCTAAATTACTAAAAGGTAATGGTCCTATGGTAGGTGTTATTTTAAGAAGCCACACTAGATGGAGCCACCAATCTCAATCATTTGAGTATTGATGACGTCATAAAGCAAGTGTGCGAATTTTAATAACAACTACGCAAAGATGGACCACTTCTCCAACGCAGACTTGAAAAGAATTTTGAAAAGTCTTCGGTGCAATATATGTCAATTCAGAGATGGCATATAATACTTTATGCAATTAGAACAGGTCAAGGTAGAGAACACTGCTAATGTGCACATAAGATCCAAGTGATCTATTATTATTTGAATCTCAGAGAATGTGTCAGATTTTTGTATCAATTCAGAAGCCATTTTCAGAAGAAACACACGAGTAACATAAAATCAATGTGCAGAAAAAGCTAAAAATAATAAACAGATCTCACAAACTGTTCTTATAAGGCAGGAAACATTACAAAGAAATCGGCAGTTCCAATAACAAATTAGGTTTGTACGTACAATAATTATTATGTAAGATTATTTATGGGCAGTAATGCAATTATAATCCTTACGAATACATAAAATAAAAATACACACGTATTGATGAGTAATGATACAATTAAAGTCCTTACGAAGACAGATAAAATTATAATACACACGTATTGATGAGTGATGATACAATTAAAGTCTTTATGAAGACTACCGAAATCAAACGAAATGATTATTGATGGGCGACAATACAATTATGATCACGGTAAGTCAACTCAGATCTCTTGATTTAAATTGTGGCTGTTTCCAGATATGTGCATTTACTCAGTTATCGAATATTTAAAGCATCTAATGCATTATTAAATTGCTCCAATTTAATTTTCCGTTACAGCTTCTAACAAGTAGTCAAACCGAAAATATATAAGATCTTGTGACGATTGGAGTTGGGACTCGTATTTCAAAACTGAGTGAAGATTTTTCTAATGAAACTTTGATGCGACTCCTGGTCCACCACATTATCGTTAGATAGGGGCAGTACAATATCCACTTTTCTTTAGAGATAATCCGTATTCATCTCACCAGTGTTAAATGTTAATTAAAGAAGTTATGCAATAACATCTAGAAAGTTTGAGGACTACCGGAAAGGCTCAAGAGGCATTGAAGTGGATTGACCTAATACATTTCAGCTTGAAATATAGAAGGTCTTTTACAGCTTACATTAAAACATCTTTAAATTTTTGCTGAAGCAATACAAGAGCCTAATAGACGTCCTTAGATCAAAAATGGTATAGGCGTGCCACTATGGAATCTCACAGGAAAATATTCATACAGATTTATTATATATATATATATATATATATATATATATATATATATATATATATATATATATATATATATATATATATATATATATATACATACATACATACATACATACATACATAAATACATACATACATACGCGATAAATTTTTTAACACTGTTCTTTGTCTTTTCATAATAACCTCTGCGCTGTGAATTTAGACCTTGAAAATATAACATTTATCGTACCTTTATTAGCTTCATAATCGTAAGGGCTAGTGACGTCATATGTAGTTGAGCATGATCCATCAAGCATAAATCATTACTTCGATTGGATTCTATTCACCTTGACCTTAACACTATCATATAAAAATCAACAAACTTTATCAATTTGCTGTGAAAAATCATGAAAGTAATTACTATAGACGTTATTCAGTTGAAACCATATTAGTTAATACGAAATAACTCTCTCTATCGACTCGTTTGTAATTCTGCACAGGTCTCCATTCAACCCTCAATTCCCTTAAAAAGTTTTAGAGGAACCAAAGTGAGCAAAAATTATAACGTTACAGTTATCCAACTTTATACCATTATTCATTCAAAATGCATAGCGAGTAACATAGAAAGGAGTTTAATTGTAAATTGTCATCTTTTTTGCTACATTTTTTTCTTTTCATATTTATTTTTATTTTATTCAATGATCAATTAAGAAACAAACTCATTGCCCTATATTTCGCAAATTAGCCCTGAAAATAGCTAAATTTTAAATAGTCTTGTAGTAGTAGTAGTAGTAGTAGCAGTAGTAGTAGTAGTAGTAGTAGTAGTAGTAGTAGTAGTAGTAGTAGTAGTAGTAATGATAGCAGTATCATTATGAAAAGTAAAATTGATGACAGCCCTTCTTCCATTAGCACAAAATTGTTATCGCTACTTCTTCTATAGTACAAAGAAGATTGCCATAAATCTTTACACACACACACACACACACACGCACACACACACATTCCAAGTTCCAATTGGTTCCACATCCAATATTACCGCCATGGCAGTCATTTTGAACATATTATTGCTACTTCTGTAGCCTTATTGGTGATATCGACATGGGGTTTTACTATACGACTTGTTGGTGATTTCGACATTGGAGTTTTACTATAGGATTTGCTGGTGATATCGACTTGGGGTTTTTAAAATACGACTTGTTGGTGATATTGACATGGGAATTTTACTATACGACTTGCTGGTGATATTGACATGGGGTTTTATTATATAAGACTTGCTGGTCATTTTGACATGGGGTTTTGTACTATAAGATTTGTTGGTGATATCGACATGGGGTTTTACTATACAACTTGTTGGTGATATCGACATGGGGTTTTACTATACAAATTGTTGGTGATATCGACATGATTTTACGATACGACTTGCTGGTGATATAGACATGGGATATTACTATACGACTTGCTGGTGACATCACCATAGGGTTTTACTATACGACTTGCTGGTGATATTGACAAGGGAGTTTTACTATACGACTTGCTGGTGATATCGACATGGGGTTTTTCTATACGACTTGCGTGTGATATCGACATGGGGTTTTACTATGCGACTTGTTGGTGATATCGACATGGGAGTTTTACTATACGACTTTCTGGTGATATCGATATGGGTTTTTTACTATTCGACTTGTTGGTGATATCGACATGGGAGTTTTACTATGCGACTTGCTGGTGATATTGACATGGGGTTTTTACTATAAGACTTGTTGGTGATATCGACATGGGGCTTTTACTATAAGACTTGTTGGTGATATCGACATGTGGTTTTACTATACGACTTGCTGGTGATTTGACATGGGTTTTACTATACGACTTGCTGGTGATATTGACATGGGGGTTTTACTATACGACTTGCTGGTGATATTGACATGGGGTTTTTCTATACGACTTGCTGGGGATTTGACATGGGGATTTACTATACGACTTGTTGACATGGGGAGTTTACTAAAAGACATGGTATGTTAACTAGTAAGTCCTTAATAACTATAGGGCCGATCTGACATGCAATATGGCCGCCATCTTGAAAATCTTGTTATTGCTACTTCACTGAAAGTACTTTTATGATGCTTGGTTTGTCATAAATAAAAGTAGTGACCGTCCAACATCTTATGGTTGCGATTAATGGTCAAACACCATTGATTATATTTTTGTAACTGATTGATCTGATCAACAAAGTGACATTTTCATATTCACGTGAAATTTGACAAGAGCTAGAATTTTGAGCTGTATTCCAATTAACACGTTGTTAGTCAGCACTCTGGCATTCATATTAAAGGTCAGTGTTGTCTTGTATCAGGTTTTATTCGTATTGACACTTGAGCTGTATATATGACAAAAATACACTGGCCTGTGCATCTTAAAGAACTTTGTATGCCAACGTCAAAATATAATAAATAAATAATACACGAAGAAATGGGCATATTGTATTATCAGAACTCAAAAATTAAAAACTTCTTCTAGAATTAACCAAACATAACATTGTCTGTGGAAATGGCGGTAATATTTTATCAATGATATCCAATACTGAAGGTCAAAGGTGAAGTAGGTGCTTGAGGTTCTTTCCATGATATCCAATACTGAAAGTCAAAGGTGAGGTAGGTGCTTGAGGTTCTTTACATGATATCTAACAGTGAAGGTCAAAGAGCATGTCTAAAATAATGTATTGCACTTTTACAGGTATATTGTGACGATTTAGCCTTATTTTTCTTAAAATTTAGTGTATTGGAGTTTCTAAGAGCAGTAGATATATTATCTTACAAGTATTTATCTTACCATTTACCATTACAGTTTTGTCCTCGACACTTGTGCTTGGCTATTTCATTGACCTGCATTACAATCTTTCTTGCGTGATCGATTTATTACTGTGTTTCGTGTTATAATTTAATCTCTTGAAATTAAACCGTTTTGATACGACGTTATTAATTTGACTTTAGATTTATGTTTCATAACATTTATATATCAACTGATAGCATTCAATACATTGAAACTAGGCAATAAGAAGGAAACAGGAAGGAAAAAAATAAATGTAAACATCGGTAAAAATTTTAAACTATGTTTTCTGGAAACTATTCTTGCACAAAATATGTGTAGTGTGCTGTGGTAATCAATATTACAATTGAAGATTTGTGGCAATTTATGATGCCGACAGAAATATGGAACATAGAAACTTTTTGGTTCAGTTGTTTACAGGAATATGGTATTTGATGTCCTGCTTATATATACACATGACAAAAAGGCTGTTTCCTTGAATTTCAAAAGTGATAAATGATTCATGGAATGGAATAGCTGGTGCTGGAAGGGTAGATAACTCTAATTTTTTATGTTGTACTGTTCAGAACTCGGGGGGTATTTGAGAAATCCTGCTAGTAGCTTCTCGTGGTTCGGGGGTTCTTTCCGGGGTTTTCCCGGGTTCTTCCTCCACCCTTTATACTGGCCGCCATGTTTAGCCTATCTTGTGCTGAAAATAGTGTTAAACCCTACAACAACAACAACAACAACAACAACAACAAAAACTGTTAACACCCCAAATATATACTTTTAATGTTAAGAAATTGAAGAGTTTGATCTTCAAGCTTTTGATTTCTTACATTTTACTCATGAAAAAGAGAGAAAGAAATACAGAAACGGGTTCCGTGAATGATTTAATCCATATTAAGAAATTTACTATAGGATCAGATGACCCGAGAAAGTTGTAAATGATTGGCCCTCTAGTTTGTTACTGTCGGTTTCACTGATGTGTTCAATCCAGACGTCATCACCCTTCTGTAACTGAAGTGTCACAATGTTAGTTCCCATGGTATAATAACTAGCGTCTCCAGTGCGTGCCTTAGCAACCGGTTCGCCGTTTTTAACAATTTCGGCGCCAATAAAGTTTCCTCCTTGAGAAAGTACCGTGACTGAAAATTCATACACGCCCGCCACTTGAGCGGTGAAAGTACCGTGCCTTGCGTCATATGCATTACCAATGTTATTTATAACTCTATCGAAAACAACCTGTTGTCGTTGTCCAAGGTTTGATATATTGTTCTTAAGAGCTGCAGAAAAGGCGAAGGGAGATGAATTGTTTGTACAGCCACATAATGCTGAAATAAAAAGAGTGAAAATCATTGTCCGTTTATCTGGAAATGTAAAGATATTAAGCAAATATCAAAGTATCGAAATCGACCCTGACGGACATTTTTTTAAATTCTCTTTCGTAATATATCAGGTACTTGAAACAAAGATTACGATTAGTTTCAGCTTCGCTCAGTAGTTTACTAACGGGGAAGGCTAATCCCCCGGGCGATAGAGGTATTGGGACACTAAAACTACGGGCACCAGAGGTTTTTGGGAGTCAAAACCCATTTGGGCCATTATTGTTTACCCTTAGTAAGTCACTGATTTACTATTGACTTTTGCAAAATTCAACTTGTTTTATTATATATCTGAAATAACAGGTCATACCTCAAAATACTTACCTTGCTGTCTTTCAGTTTGTAATTGTATTATTTCAGCTGAGAGTTGCGCGGCTTCTCTTTCCATGTCCCCTCTCAAAATATTCTCCTCCGAAATAAGGGTCAAAAGTGACTGTGTGAGATCCTGTGTCAGCTGACCATTGATCTTCCAGATGATGGCATAGATCACAAAAGTAGAGAATAAGTTATATTTTCGTACCATTATGAATAAGCCTTACGTTTTCTAAATTATTTAATGAGAAGACGGAAACGAGATATCTAGAAAGTCAGTCGATGGCCTACTAGAACAGGACCTTATCTTCCTATCCCTGATTTAATTTGACCTATAATCTAGAAATGATCGTGTTGCTCACCTTTTCTTGCTTATCACAAAGAAATGTTATTTCGATGACTTGCCTTGATAGAAAGTTTGCGTGGGCTTCCAGACCGTAACCTTTCATTATTACGTGTCAACTGAATTTAGAGAAGAAAAAAAATGTTGATGATAGATTTCACACCTAATAACGAAAGGAAGATTTACAGCAGAATGCATTAAAACATAATATTCATTTGTTTTGTTTACGAAAAAAGAAAACATAACCAACGTAAAGATATGGAACAATGAAAGTTAGAATCATAACAATCTAACAGCTCTTTACATCTGTTAGAAATTTACATAAGGTAAATTCAGATGGACTAAGACATATAAGCACACTCACAGATGCAAACACGCTCCATATAAGAAAACTCTTGTGACAAATTACAATTTTCGTTTAAAGAAATTATCAGGCTCTTCAATACCGCAGCTTAGCGAATCTTGCATGTAGTCTGCAATCCCATAATGCTGACACAAAAATGATCTATTCTGAAACTTACGAAGTTTGTTTCACCATTTTGTAGTACCCAAAGAGTAAATTCCTGCATTATTACCAACATCAAGATATATATTTTCATTAAAATTTGTATAGAACGTTTGTATGTTTGGTTGTCATTAATATCAAATTAAGAGGGCTTTTGAACGTTAAAAAACATCAGTTTTGAAGGTATTACGGTTTAGTGAGGTATCGGCCTACAAGCGCTAGTAACCAACTAATTAACTAACTGATATATATATATATATATATATATATATATATATATATATATATATATATATATATATATATATATATATATATATATATATATATGTATGCATGTATGTATGCATATATGTCTATATGTATGTATCTATGTATATAAGTATATAAGTATATATATATATAAATATATATATATCTATCTATGTATATATATATATATATATATATATATATATATATATATATATATATATATATATGAACAGTACAAAACTAGACTCTTAATGAGTCTTTTTCAAAGTCATATACAAAGCATAGACAAAATGAACATATAAAACATAGAAAACGTTGTTTTTATAAAACTCTACATGGCTGTTTCTATATGAATTAAACCTAAAGATGCATTATGTCTCAACCAGCCTATATAGACTTGTTGCGGATACTGAGAAATATTTGTATTCAACTAGAAATCTATGAGCCATAGCGACATCTATTACTTTGTGTACATTTATATAACCCAAACTATATCCAGGATATAATTTGATTATATTCCGGATATCTTATTCTTATAGTAGTAATTCAAGGATACTAGGAAGATTACGAAAAGATTGAAAAGAAAATGTGTCGGCTGCAAAGGATAATTCTACCAGTGAATAGCTTTGTTCCTAGTTTTCTTGATTTAGACCGCTTGGTTTCAGTGTTCTAAGGCGGCGTATCCAGTAAGATTCCTTTTCCTTCCTGGTTAGGAACTCCAGTTGGCTTGTTAGCATTGGCAATAAGTGTTATATCACTGAATGTGTGGTTAGGGAAGGAAATGTGTTCTGCGACCGGGCTTCTGTACAGCTTCTTTGTCATCCAATAAAATCTATGAAAGTTTATCCTTCTGTGTAGCTTTTCAGTTTCTCCGACATACTGAAGGCTACAGATCTTACATGTGAGGAGATAAATTACATTCTCTGCTTTGCACGTTTTGTTTGGACCATATATATATATATATATATATATATATATATATATATATATATATATATATATATATATATATATATATATATATATATATATGTAAACCAAATTATATCCAGGATATTATTTGATTATATTCCGGATATTTTATTCTTATCATAGTAATTCAAGGATACAAGGAAGTTTTCGGAAAGTTTGAAAAGAAAATGTGTCGGCTGCAAAGGATAATTCTACTCTTTCTCTCTCTCTCTCTCTCTCTCTCTCTCTCTCTCTCTCTCTCTCTCTCTCTCTCTCTCTCTCTCTCTCTATATATATATATATATATATATATATATATATATATATATATATATATATATATATATATATATATGTATATATATATGTATATATATATATATATATATATATATATATCTATATATATATATATATATATATATATATATATATATATATATATATGTATGTATGTATGTATGTATGTATGTATGTGTGTGCATGTGTATGTGTCTGTAATTTAATTGTTTTTGTTAGTTTTTCAAAATAGTTTTATTTCATTACATGCTATTTTAATATAACATTGTATGCTGGACTTGACCTTGTCCAAAACTGAGCTCATTTCTGCTTGACCTGTTTGATTTATTTATTGTTTTAAATTATTATGCCAACAACTAATACATAGATAAATTATTCTCTGTGTTGATGGGCTTGATATCAGGATCTTTATTAATAGAAAAAAAGTAAATATGTTGTTCTTGGATAGGGTATTGGACTTTCATAAGTGAATTTTACAGGTTATGAATTTACTTTGGTAAACATTCTCAAAGTTTATTTTTCATTAGTCAATGGGTTTCTTCTTCAGAATATGCTTATTGTGATCTGAGGTCGAGTGGAGAATTGTGATGACTTGGCCATTCGTGTTTTAACATATAACACTTTTGTGTTGTATTATATAATGTGACCAGGAATTTTCGGCTATATTTTGTGTTCAAATTATTGAATTAAAATGATTATTTTCTCAGGAAATATAAAATTGCTTTGATAAAATTTTTGGATAGAAACATTAACTGGAAATTAAAGTATATGCAAACCTGGAATTACAGTTTTGTGACTCTACAAAGACTGTTGACATATCAACATCTCAATAGCTACCACAGACACGTCATCGACTTCAGTTTTGGGATTTTTTTTCTGGACTTTTACTGAGTTTTTTCAGGTATTTAAATTTCTAGGAGTTGTGTCTGTAATTCTTGGATTATTTGGGATTCAATGGCAATACTGCAAGTTGTTTTTCATTTTCACTTTGCATTCTTGGGAAATAAATGTATTTGTTAAATTTTTCAAACTTTTGTCTTTTACACTTTTCTGTTGTTTATTTTAAGAGCATAGACTCGTTAAAGAAAAATGGGGGTTCATCAATGGAATACAAATTGCGCTAAAATGTTTCAGAAATCTTTGCTTTTGAAATTTTGATTCACCTTGTTTAGGAATTTTCTAAATCTCAGGTATTATTTCACATTTTAGAAATCTTTAATGAAGTTAAAAACCATTTTACAGTGTCATCTAAAGCGGAAATAGTTATTTCAAATCCTAGAAAGAAACAATAAGAATCCTTTTAAAATAATTGCCAGAAAATATGATCTTTCTGAGACAAAAGCTTCTTTAGCGAAGCAAAATATAAAAAATAAATATTTTGGTGCTATCTTTGGTGGTAAAGAGTGTTTAGGATGAAAGCGCTTTGGGTCTGAGTTGTAAGACTCAAACATAAAAGTACAGGAATTAAATAAATATACAAGATGGATATAAAATTAAGAAAGCTTGAACTTCAAAAGGAGAAAAAGGAGACACAAATGCAATGAGATAAAGAAGAAAGAGATGAAAATGCAATTGGAGAAGCAAATGCAATTAGATAAAGAGGAAAGAAAGGGAAAAATGCAATTTGGAGAAACAGGAGAGAGCAAAATAAATGCATCTACAGAAAGAAGAAAAACAAACGTAAATACAATTAGAGAGAGAGAGAGAGAGAGAGAGAGAGAGAGAGAGAGAGAGAGAGAGAGAGAGAGAGAGAGAGAGAGAGATGCAAATACAAAAAGAAGAGGAAGAGACCTTCAATTTAGAGTAAAAGAATTAGAGCTGACAAGTGAAAAACGTATCCCCTTTTTTCTACAAATTCAATTTTTTATGTTACTAAGAATACTAGGTTAGTGTTCCCCTTTAGAGAAAAGAACTAGATAAATATTTTCCTCAGTTTTAAACATATTTGATGAAAATTAAAAATTGCCAAGAGAGCAAAGCCCTAAACGTAAAGTGCTGACTATGATATGATTAAGGAATACATCTCAAAGGGTTATAAGTTAGTCCACGAGGCTTATTGACAAAAATTCAGGAACTATAAAAGAGACAAACGCATGTCAAATTTGCAACAGAAAAAGTGCAGTTTGTTAGATAGGTGGTCCTTAGCAAAAAGTGTTAACCAAGATTACGATTATCAAAGTCAACTTGTATTACAATAGTGACGTTAAGATTTATTTTGATGAGCATAAGGTCTAAACTTTAGAAATTGCTACTGGTTCTGCTGCTAATCAGTATTCCTTAGCTCATGAAGTTTCTTTTGTAAATAAGTCTTCTACTCAGCAGTCGTCTGGTAAAATATAATTCAGCTTGATACGAGAATTTCCAAATCTCAGTCTGGTACAACTTTTAGAAATCAAATCTGTTAAGATTGATCAGAAGTAATTATCTCTTCCTACGTGTGCCTATTGCAAGAAGAAAGGACACGATATTACTGATTGCTACAAATTGAAAAATAGGCAATAGAATCAAGACAGACCTATTCCGAATACTTCTATTTCTAAGAGTTCAAGATCGCGGCCATGTATTGAAAACAATACATTTGTTGAGTCTAACAAACCCCAGCCTGATTTTATTTTGGAGAAATATGAACCATTCATGTCGAAGTATTCTATATCTCTCATTTTAAGGGATGCAGGGGCTTCGCAGTCTTTTATTATCAGGTACTTTACCTTCTTCTGTAAAGTCTGCTTCTAAAGAAAACGTTCTTATTCAGGGAGTAGAGTGCGGCTTTGTTAATGTTCATCTCCATTGTGTAAATCTGTAATCAGACTTAGTATCAGGACACCTGAGATGTGGAACATTGTATTCTTTACCCATTGAGGGCATTCATTTATTACTAGGCAATGACTTAGCTGAAGATAAGGTTATGGTTAATCTACTGGTATCGGTATGATGCAGTTATCAACGAATTATTTGAACAGAATGAAAACTTGTTAAGCCAGATGTCTCAGAATATTTCCTAAGAGTTTTTGGTATACAAGGGCTTGGTTCAAATATATTAATAAAATATGCAGCAGTGATAAACTGAAGTTTGATATTTTTATTGCCGATCTGGGTTTCAGCCGACTATCCAGCCACATGAGTTGGAAAACTCTGAAAACGAAAGTTCATCATGTATGATTGTTCTGAGCGCACGAACACGCGTGAGAATGAATTTCAAAAAAATCTAAACACAAACGGATTCGAAGTCTTAACCCGTCTAAACCCCTCATGGTCTTTGTCTACAAAATCACGCACGAAAATCGAGATCACACAGTGGGCACTCGAGACCGCGTCGGGGCTTCTCTCCATAACAACCCCACTAATGTCTGCAGCATTTATGTCTAAAACAGTATTGTGGTGATCTGTGTATCAAACGAAAAAGTAGTGTGTCTTTGCTAAATGAAATGTCTGCGAACGGAGACTAGTTTCGTTTATTTGGGGACATATATACATACATACATACATACATATATACATACATACATACATGCATGCATGCATGCATACATACATACATACATACATACATACATACATACATACATACATACATACATACATACATACATACATACATACATACATACATACATACATACATACATACATACATACATACATACATACATACATACATACATACATACATACATACATACATACATACATACATACATACATACATACACACACACACACACACACACATACATACATACATACATACATACATACATACATACATACATACATACATACATACATACATACACACACACACACACATACATACATACATACATACATACATACATACATACATACATACATACATACATACATACATACATACATACATACATACATACATACATACATACATACATACACTCATACATACATACATACATACATACATACATACATACATACATACATACATACATACATACATACATACATGCAAACATACATACATACATACATACATACATACATACATACATACATACATACATACATACATACACACACACACACACATACATACATACATACATACATACATACATACATACATACATACATACATACATACATACATACACACACACACACATACATACATACATACATACATACTACATACATACATACATACATACATACATACATACATACATACATACATACATACATACATACATACATACATACATACATACATACATACATACATACATACATACATACATACATACACTCATACATACATACACACATACATACATACATACATACATACATACATACATACATACATACATACATACATACATACATACATACATACATACATACATACATACATACATACATATATTCATACATACATAACATTACATACATACATACATACATACATACATACATACATACATACATACATACATACATACATACATACATACATACATACAGACAGACAGACATACATACATACATACATACAGACATACATACATACATACATACATACATACATACATACATACATACATACATACATACATACATACATACATACATACATACATACATACAGACATACATACATACATACATACATACATACATACATACATACATACATACATACATACATACATACATACATACATACATACATACATACATACAGTCAGACAGACAGACAGACAGACAGACAGACAGACAGACATACAGACATACATACATACATGGTGGTCATGTGAAGATTGCTAAAATCTTAATATATTAAGTTCGATCAATTAAAAAGCAATGACTAGAATAGAACAATGGAAAAGCAACTTGCAGCAAACAACTGGTAGTCTTTCAAACCACCAATACGATATCGCAGACGCCGCTGTGGCGGTCCATAAGCAGTAACTCTAACCTACTCGACAAGTTTCATCAACCTGGTCTCTTATATCATTACTAAAGCGGCTACACAGCTGCAGGCAACATCGCTCTCTTTACTGCTAAAGGCACGTTATGCAATGCTGGGAAGTTTGTACACCGCATCAAAAAGTATTCATAATGCGCCTGTTTTTTCACTGGGTGAAATGTTTCACGCTTACGGTCCTAAAAACATTTTCCGATTATTACTGTCATTACTAAAAGGGAATAAACTTAATACAAGTAGAGTATGGGTCTTTACGCGAATGCTTTACTCTGTGTTAAGTGTTCAGCTAGGTGAAACACTTTCTATTAGGTGTGTAAAAGCTTAAACCCCGACGTGTTTTGGGTAGCATCCAGTTTGATATTTTTTTTTGCTTTCAGTACTGTATATGAGACTTTCTCGCTGGCCTGTGATGCTTTGTTGATTTGTTTGTGTCAAAAGGTTCTCATTGTCTGCAATTTCCTCAATGAAATAACATTTCTCTCAGCAATGTTCGGTTTAGTTTTTCCAACGCTCAAGCCGTTGCCACCAAGAAATCACTATACTCAAATTGTTCATTATTTTTTTTGAACACAAAGTATATTCATGCATCATTCGTTCATCCAAAGAGAGCTAATGCTTACTTTTCGTATTTTCCAGGTTATTAATTTAAAACTTCGAGAAAAATGACCGGACGTAACCAAGGCTGCAGAAGGCTTAATAAATACATGTTAGCTTGCACGTCGAGTTAATGAGCTGCTATATTTAGTAGCATGTGTATCAATCAAGGATTGTGTGTGTGTGTGTGATTTTGATTTTTTTCGTAGCTTTAACAATTGTCCAGTCATATCACTACAATGTCTGCAGTGTGGCAGTTTATAGTGATGTCTAGCGCTGGGCATCATTCTGCAGATATGAAGCATGATGTCCCACCCGGTCACATTATCCTGACACCAGGCCGAACAGTCCCAATACTACCCTCTTAATGCAGAGTGCCAAGCGAGGCAGCTGACGGTACGATTTTTATGTTATCGGTATGATTCGACCGGAGATCGAACCCACGACCTTCAGCATCCGAGGCGGATGCTCTAACCACTATGTCACCGGATCGGTCCCAATGGTTATAAATATCATCAATATAAGGTATAATCAATAATATACTAAAATTTGTGGCAGGACTGCATTTCAAACACCACTTCACTTGGACGCCTTTATGTATGTTTGCGTTCCTCGAGATTTGTTAAAATTAATTTAAAATGGCTTTGAGGGCGTTGTGGTTTGGTTCGTTAGGGGGGTAGTGGTTAAAATCACCTTATAGCGGCCAGTTTCGAGCGGGTTTTTTCCTAATTCGAAATATTTCAACCATATCTATATATCTGATCCATTGTAATTAGATTTTGAATTATTCGGACCTCTGTAGAATGGTGGGTGGACGAGGACGGTTGTTTTCCATATTATAAGAGAACAAGAGAAGGAGAGGGAGAGGATGGTTGAATGAATACATGAAAAACTTGTGAATAAGATAGGATCAAAATTTCCAAAACACATGTAATTTGTAATTTCTTCCGTATATTGCATCTTTTTTGCCACTGACTATTCATTATTACATGATATTTTAATCTTCGTGTTTATATTTCTAAATCGTTTCAATATTTCGCACAAGAGAACGGATGAAGAACTGAGAGGAGAAAAAAGAGAAGAACAAGTGAATATTCCTCATATCATTTATTTAAAAGTATCTTATTAAACGCAAAGCTCGCTTTATAAATCCATATTTAAAAATACATATTTTTCACAACTCTTTTATTAAATATCCACTGAAAGTGGTTACTTCTTGCCCATACACCACACTGGAGTCACTTTCCCCAGAGTGTTCCACCCAAAACCTATCCCCAACGGTAGCCTTCACGATTGCGGAATTGCTGGCCATATGGAATGTGTAATAGTTTCCGGTTCTAGTGCGTAGAATCGGTTTGCCGTTATGTACTACCTGCAGGCCCACATAGTGCTTTAATTCCATATAGATAGCTAATGAGAATTCGTACAACCCAGACACTGGAGCGGTAAAAGAGGAGTTAGCGGCATTGTAGCCAAAGCCAATATTTGTAATCACAATTGGAAATGGGGCGGCTCTCACCGAGGCGGAAAAGGTATACGATGATGTGTTCATCCAGGCTGTAAAGGCCACTGATTGGTTGGAGCTTAGTGACCTGTTAGCCCACGTGATACACGTGCAAGGAACTGAAATAATGAGGAGAGTCTAGTTGTATATGCAGGAAAATAAAGAAATTGAAAGTCGATAGAAGACTTTATTTAACAAAAAAAACAACAAAACAACACACACACACACACATATATATATATATATATATATATATATATATATATATATATATATATATATATATATATGTATGTATGTATGTATGTTTTACGTGTAATCTGCGTATAATTACAAATTTGTACTAAACCTTTGAGTCAAAAATGTGGATTGGATAAAATTGAATCATGAGATATAATAATCAACAGCTGTTACTTCGAAACAACAGAAATGATGCGTTTTCTTGGTTTCTATATATAATGACACCGCTACAAGCTACATAACAGTTAATTTACTTCTCTGTAAAGATGTCGACCTAGTGATTTCTGACTCATTCTAATTTAGAACATTTCAATATTCTACTTCTCTTGAGCCACAGCAGCTAGTACATTATATAAATGTTAAATATTAAAGATCCTATGAGCTACATTGCAGGAAAGTAGATTTTAGGTTTCAATATGTCAAAAACGACTTTCTAGAAGTGTACCAAAAAATATGTAAAGTTTCCGTATTCCCGTGATGACTCGTACACTTACTCATTCATGCGTCCTTCTTTTAAAAATCAATGTTAAAAATTTAGTTCTGAAATCTCTTCTTTGACTTTCAATGTTATCGTTATAGTGGTTTATAATTATGATAACTGCACTTTGTATTTTACTGGATTCATTAAAAACTAAAACAAGAAAACAAAATACGCATATCGACTTTCACGCTTCATAATTTCATGAAACTATTAACTCATGAAGGTCAGTTCTTAAATAATCTATATTCATCTTCCGAATTCTTTCAAGTATATTTTGTGGAGTCAAAGTAACTGATTGAGTAGTTGGCCGTACAGACACATACAGACTCACATACACACACATTCTCGGCTGCTAACAAAATAATGCCCAGAACATATCTTTACTCGAGACACCTTACTCCTATTTCCTCGGCACTAAATACTCTTCCATATTTATTCAGTTATATGTACATTTTTCATGAGTTCATAAAAATGAGGCAAGATTACAATTTCAGTTGCTAAAAGGATGCATGTCCAGTGTTTCTCTAGAAAACATCATCTCATATAACCAGGTTCCCATTTACATTTATTTTGTTTATTTATGAACTCTCTTCTTCTTTAAGTCATGAAAATATAAAAGAAAGAGAATCTTCGATTCCAATACTTTAATATCTATACGTTTCATCCCATTCATGAAGAATTAGATGAGTTATTATTATTATTATTATTATTATTATTATTATTATTATTATTATTATTATTATTATTATTATTACCTATCGATGCGCTTATCCTTCTCGCATCCTCGTTAATTCTCTCCACTCTTGAGAGCAGATTCTGACGCATGCTCTTATTTTCTTCAATCAGGTAACGAAGCTGGGCGAGGGTTGTATCCCCCTGAGGAATCTGTCTCTTAGCAACAGCATCGTCCACATGGCCCCCAACCCCACAGAACCAAAAGATGGTCGTGGCAAATGTGGCAACAATCGCTGTTAAAATCATGGTTTCAACTCTCTTCTTGAAGGTACACGCTGCCTATGTGATCTGCATGCCTTATCAGTGAACTGATAGTAAACTTCCTCGAGACAGAATACCGTTATATCTATTTCAAAATGGCGCTCCGAGTTTTCAATATGAACTTTGAAATATGTAAGGAAGGGCTTGAACTTTCTGCTGCTTGGCATCACTTTCACATATCCCAAATCCGAAGATGCGATACTAGAGCCATTGTGTGAAATTTAGGTATTCTTGCGATTATCTAATTTATACGAAACTAACTTTTATTTGATCTAGTAATTATCATCGGAATCACAAGTTAAATAAAGGGAAGAATGGAAAACCTTTCAAGAATTGTTGATTTCTTCTAAAGAGGAGATAGATGTTCCGTTCAATTGTGGGATCTGTTTTGGAGTAGTATGTTCCGTTCAACTGTGGGATCTGTTTTGGGGTAGTATGTTCCGTTCAATTGTGGGATCTGTTTTGGGGAAGTATGTTCCGTTCAATTGTGTGATCTGTTTTGGGGTAGTATGTTCCGTTCAACTGTGGGATCTGTTTTTGGGGTAGTATGTTCCGTTCCACTGTGGGATCTGTTTTGGGGTAGTATGTTCCGTTCCACTGTGGGATCTGTTTTGGGGTAGTATATTCCGTTCAATTGTGGGATCTGTTTTGGGGTAGTCAAATTATTTTATTATACTGAAAGAGTTAGACAAAAAAATCATATAGCCCATAATGACCACACTTTATTAAAATTCGTTGCAAACATTTGCAGAACGTGTGAGGGTAGAAATTTTGAACTACTTGAGTTTGCAGTTATGTCATAAAAAAGCTGATTTTACACTGTTTGTATTTCTTAACAACGAATCAATGGAAGTCCCCTAAAATGGCTATTATTGTACATGTAGATCGTAGATCTTAGTCGACGTTTACAATTTTATCACGACAGAATTACTTGCATTTTTTGTTCTTGTTTGTGTGCTTTTATGATTTTGCTACATTATTTATTAAGACACCCAGACTTTACATTTAGAACTGAAATCTCTTTGTAAATGTCAGTAATTATTTAAAGGTAGTCATCCAGCCAATGGAAAAAGGGGTGTGATTGCTTTCAAATGAGAGGCTGGTGGTGTTGTTGATACAATAGCTCGCTCTCCTTACTTTGGAGTACATAATGTCGCAACGAGCCATATAATTAAAAGGTCATCTTTATATCTTACAAGTTATACGTTTTTACTTAGCACTCACTTCAAATAACATTTTGCTAACCGTCAAGCATGTGCTAGTTGGAACACATATTTTGACGAAAATAATATACAATCACTGTAGATATAGATCACTGCCGAATACCCAATACGAGTTATAACGAGAATTAGGTCACTGTCGAATACCCAATACTAGTTATAACGAGAATTAGGTTAGTGTCAAATACCCAGTACTAGTTATAAAGAGAATTGGGTCTCTGTCGAATAACCAATACTAGTTTAGACAAAAGTTAGGTCACTGCCGAATACCCAATACTAATTATGACAAACTTTTTCTCTTGGCTACTCTCTCAGACATTATGTAACATGAAAAAATATATCGTGGTAATTTATTATATGTTATTCTTCATTGTGTCAATCGTTTGTTTTGTTTCTTTTTCATTTTGTTCACAAACGTACCATTTTGGACTTTTTTTAGATTCCTATGTAGGCTTTCACAACCCTCATTCCAGCGTTAGTGGTTTTGCTTGCAATTGCTACGAGATACGAGTTAGTACATGGTTACGACAAAACACGACAAGTGTGTTTTGCCTCTTGAATCGAACTTATTACTGTTTTTAAATTTTGAATTGAAATCTGTAACTAGGAAACCATCTCTTCATGTGACCTTTATTTAATTCCTCAAACGTTTGGCACATATCAAATCAGTGTTTGTTGTTTGATATCATTAGGTACATAATTTTTAATTTCTCCAGAATATGTGCCATCCCATTACTTATCTTAAACATTTATGCCGAGTTGTAGCAAAAGAAGCAATTTTTATATCTAATGTTTACTTCATACATGTATCTGACTGTATCGTACTCTTACGTGTCATAGTATATCACGTGGTTGGAATTGATGAAGCTCAATCTAATATTCCTATAATATCTTCTGTCACTCATTGTCTTAAAAAAGCTTACACAAAGAGGAGAAGATAGATAGAGAGATGGATGGATGGATGGATGGATGGATGGATGGATGGATGGATGGATGGATGGATGGATGGATAGACAAATGTTACAATATTTTGCCTCTGAGATGAGCGCAGATCATACACACTACTTGATTAAATAAGTACATCTTATCATTGAAACTATGGCATTAAGTGTAACAATCTCCACGTTCTTACGGCACAAAGATAGATCTAAGAGATAGATTAAACGCGGGGATAGACAGATAGATATATAGCTTTAAAAAAAAGAACAACAAAGAACCTGACGGCAATGTCTAATGGCTTATTTTCGTGGAAATATTTGCTATTTTCCTTAATGAGAAACTGATTATCAAAATAACTGGCTGGAAGAAAACTTGTTCTCTTTTACGCTTTTTCAAAGAAAACTGTCAGCCAGATTGAAAATTACCCAGACATGTTTCGTCTACAGTCGTACCTGTCCTACAACCACCTTTTTGAGACTACTTGCATGAAAAATCTCCTTTCTTTAGATATCACGTTTTGAGTCTTCCTTATGCTGTCATTCAAGAGAGGTTCTACTATATATTTGAATCGTGTCAGTTCGAATGCCTGATTTTAATTATCTAAAATGAGAAGCAATAATGTGTTGATAATTAAAGATATGATCATATAAATATTTTCACAATAAAGTAGAGCACGAATTTAAAAAATAATATCTCCATTATTTGGTCCAAACTGAAGAAAAAGGCATACATGTTTTATAGTTAACATCAGTAGTAATAAGAGCAGATTGTGCGCCATAAGTGCAATTAACATTACGCCGTCGGTTGCAAATGCTGAAACAGCAATGTTTTCATGCGTGAAATCTTATATTAAAATTGTAAATATATTTAATATTGGCGTGATACAGTGGATTCAACACATTTATATAGAGCGAGACATTGATAGAGTCAAATAAATTTATATGGTCGAACATAAAATCTAACACTCATCACAAATTCTAGAAACTATTTTTTAATATAATCCAACACTCAAGTCAACTATCGAACAAAATATACTTACAAACACACAAATATTATAACAAAAGAGAATGTAGAAGGTAAAAGAAGATTGATGAAATATACAAACATGCAAATGGTAGGAGTGTTTATTAACAAACTATACCTTTACATAAACATACTTTGTTATTATCACACTGACGTAAAGGCCTTTAAGTTTTAATTGTAAGTACAGACATAGTATTACGACCATGTTGTTTAATGTGTGTGTTAAGGAATGAATTCTGTATAAATCTTTTTATTTCATTAAATTTAATTATTAATATAATTTTATCAATATCAGTCTAATATGCTGTTGAAAAACGTGTTTACTTGAGTCGTAAATGTGACTCATGTGAGCAAGTGCTGTCTATGATAACAAATTCATTACAAGTAAACATTCAGGAATAGCTATGAAAACGATTGGCTGATACTTGGTCAGGTTTTCCTAATGTCCAGAAGTATTACGAAATTGCATGTGTCCTCGTGCGCGTGTAATTCAAAAAACATATTAGCTTCGTTTATATACCCAATAAATTTTTAAGACGTGCAGAGTCAACAATATTCAGTCGTAGAAGAGTCATACACAGTCGTAGAGTTGTAAAGTCAGTTATATAATTTCTATTACCTTAAAAAGGTATTTTTGTGCTAGAAGCAATGTTCTGTTAGTATGTCTACGTAGAAAAACGTCTTGTTAGGAGAGATAATTTTACTTCGTTTTTCTGAATAATTGTTTTCCTGGAGAACATTACTGATTTGGACAAAGACATTTCCCGAAAATATTCTAAATTGGAATGGAACAAGACAAACTGTGCTTTATTGTGTAAATTCTGGAATTTTCTGTTAGCCTTCGTCTGACGTGGTCATCCGCCATTTTGGACCAGAACTGCAGACACTTCAGACTGTGTTTAGAAGTTATTACAGAACTTATGTTTCTATTTTGAACAAGCAATTTTGATCATTTCTGTAAACCGTAAGTCTTGTTTAGCATATTTACATTTTTCTCATGTTTTCTAGGAAAGTAAATCATTTTCTTATTAAAATTTACAATGCTTGTTGTCTTCACTCTTTCTTTTTATGTTACTTCAAACGAGCCGATACGTAACAATAGAGTACACAAGAAACATACACAAACATAAAAAACAAATCGGTAATAATTGAGTTGTGTATTTTTTTATAGAGATCTGTGTGGCTCTGGAAAGGACTGTTTTCTGAAACCACTCATTAGTAGGGATCATTACACCTCACTGATCTAGTACCGCGCATCTTTGGAGCCAAGTTGCCATGGTGGAGAACAGAAGCATAAACTAACCTTGTTCTGCCTCTTTCTCCAGTTCTCCTTCTCCTCCTCATCCAAGCCTAAATTCCATTGCTGAATCAGACAAAACCCATTCAACGTACTAGACACGTCTACCTGGAATAGGATAACAACTCAACGCTACTGCCTGCAGGCTTTTGAATTAGCCACTTTCTTGGAAACAGAAACACACCACACACGTCATATAGGCTGCGTGCAGACACACAACATTGGGATTTTCTAGTCCTTGGTGTTTCTTCTTTATTCTCCGGGATTGCATGCCTGGACGCAGAAAAATAGGATAAGGCAGGCTGGAGTCCATTAGTGTCAGAAGAGATTACTAAAACGCCATACATATACATAATATTGATCGAATTCTGTCCATTTAAGTAAATTGAGATCTTCAACACTATCAATCGTATATAGACTACATATTGTCACTGGGACAACTCTATTCAGTTAAAATATTCCTGCACAGTTGTTTGGAATTTTATATACAGACTGAGGATATATTTAATTTTATGTACAGAACGAAGATATATTTAATTTTATATACAGAATGAAGATATATTTTGCTGTTTGGAATTTTATGTACGGAATGAAGATATATTTGTCGAACATGAACGTCTGCTTAATCCTCCCCTTGCCGATGTCTGGGACAATGATATCGGCAATCACAAGGTTGTACCATTCTGGCCCGTAATTGATCGGCTGTTATTTCTTCCCCGCTTTCTTATATGGTTGTTCTGGTAGTATTTCTTTGGCTGTGTTCTCATGTTTACTACTGGTGTTGTTGTGGCTCCTGTGGTTGTTGCTGATATTACTGTAGCTGCTTTTAGTGGTTGTTTTTTTCTGGTTGTTTCGTTTTGGTCTCCTCTTGATTCTCTTGTTCCTTCTTTGCTGCATCCTTTATTATTCATTTCTTTCCTCCATCCTCTCTGACTTACCTCTTGTTGCGTTGATTCTGTAGTTGTTGTTGGCATGGAATTAGGGATTGTTGATATTGTTGTAGTGGTGGAGGTGTCATTGGCAGATATCTCTCGGTAGAGAGCTAGGTAACTGTCGAGTCTGCAAATGTCGCTTCTGCGTCGTACCTGCATTCCCCTCACCGCCCTTTCTCTGCTCTCTGGTGGTGGGCAGTAATTCTAATGACTACTGCCATTGAGTTTGTTGGACTCTTTCCAGATAAACAAATGGCGTTGTTCCTCTAGCTTAGGCCAGAAAGATCCACCTGATGCAAGGTTACGTCCTAGTTCTTGAGTTGCATTCAGGGCTTGGATGGAAATTATTGATACTTCACTAGCGTCATGGTTTATTTGTATGTGTTGACCTCTCCTTTGCTCTCTACAGAGTACGGACTGACTGACGGACAATTATTAAAGTCACCGATGCTAACCGAGAGCTTTCTGCGACTCGTTCATGCTCAATGACTGAGCATTTTATTTGGTTACTGTTTTTATGAATGAGGCCACTAACACACCGCGTTTATGTACGATATCCGAACTTTTCAATTGCCTGTCAGTAGGTGGAAATCAGGAAGGAGATCCGACAGGGGACGTCAACCGCTGACTGTAGATCTTGTCGAAACTCCAAAACTCCCGGATCGACTGTACGTGGATTGTATGTCATATTCTGTCCAGTTATTCTAGTGGACGTTCCCTATCCTCAGTATTGTGTAAGCCACCTGTGCAATTGGCATAAGTTCTGTGTTGAAGATTGTCTAATCTTATTTTTATGTGGTTGGATTTATGTGTACTAAGCGTACTTCCATTGTCAAAATTATATCAAGTGTGTGGGTGTCATCAAACATGTGATTCTGGGGTCACGCATTGTTTGTCTTAATTGTTGTTTTTGATGGCGGAGAGTCCAAAGCATCTAGGTAGTATTATGTAGAGGTGTAATCGAATAAGACCTTCGTTTGCCAATAGAAGTGCGTCTCGTATAGATAAGGTAGTGGGGGAAAGAAGGGATAGGACTCAGAGAAGGTTGGGGGAAGGAGATTGTTGAGGAAAATCTGTCAACAACAAAGGCTTGCTGTTGCTAAAATTCCAACTATGTGTTTGCTATTATGTTTTCTAAGCGCCTGTTTCAGTCCCCTTGTGTTAACAGGAGTTGAGGGTGGCATAGAAGGGAGAAGAAATTATTATGGAAAAACTTTGTATCACACAGGCTTGTTGTACGCAGGATTCCACTCATGTGTTGATATTTTGTTTTCCCTAGCACCTATTTTAGTCACTTATGTTATTTGAGGTGTTAGGAGAAGGTGGATGGAAAGGAGAGTTTGGTTGAGGTCTTATTGTTTAAAGTCTTTTGCAATCACCAAGATAAAAGGCATGGATATATGGAAGAGAAAAGGGTAGGTGGAAAGTCAGGGGTCAGGGATGTCAGAAGAGAGTTTTTGTATATGGACCATCAGCGAGGAAAGCTTGAGACAAAAAACCAAAAGTGAAGCGATGTGGTATATGTTAAGCCTCTTCTTTGAATAACAATTTCAGCGGCCCTTTTCAGATCCCCCAGACCTCTAGATAATATGCTTGAAGTTAATGCCGTTTTGGCTTTATGTTTGTGTCTGTTTTGTATGTTTTCAGCAAAAACTTAAAACCAGGTACCGCAGTGTCATACATAGTAAAGCATGTTTGTATGTAAGGGTACAGTGAGTTTATAAAGACTGATGCCCTTGCGTGATATTATAATATGTTTGACTAATGTCATAGTGAGTTTATAAGCACTCTTGACATTTGTTTGTGTGTGTGTGTTTGTGTGTATATATATATATATATATATATATATATATATATATATATATATATATATATATATATATATATATATATATATATATATATATATATATATATGTGTGTGTGTGTGTGTATGTGTGTGGTTCATTTCCTTATTTTACATCCTACTTTTGTAATATGTTTGTGTTTGCATGTATAATTTGTTTATAAACACACCTGACCGTTTATGTTAAAAGGAAAGTTGGATTATAATCAAAATGCAGTTGCTAGATAGAGGTGAGTGTTTGTATTTTTTGCTCGATTCATTCTGGCACTATAAATATTATACCATATGCTTTTCTCTTGGCCGTGTAAGTCTTTTGACTAAAAATACCTTCCCAATCTTAAATCTATGGACAATTTCAACATAGGATTTCTTCTGTAACCAAATAGAAACTCCTTCGTATTATCCTACGGTGTAATGTTGATTCCAGTGTGATCCATAATCAGCTCATATTGTTGATAACTTTTATAAGATTTAAAGTACCTGTAGCAAAACTTTGTCACCATCATTTTCATTACATCTAAACACCTCTACACAGCAAATATCACCTCGACCCTTTCCCGCTCAGAAACATGTTATGTGTCACTCAGCTGTGTATAAAGCTTAATAAAACAATATTTTGAAAATTGTCACAGACTTATTTTTTTACTTGTGTTCTGATTCCCTTCAAGAATCCAATGAAGAGCTGAAAATCATATCCCTCCCATAAATGGTAACTTGTTGCTACATACTATGTTTGGTGAATTTCCATTTAGAAGGAATAAGAGAAAAAAACAATATCCCAATATTGTAATTGTTTTAATTTTTATATTTTATTTGCTTACAGCTTTGTAATATTAATCAGCACGAATGAGATGTCCAGTGAACATCGTGAAATGACCATGATCGGCAGGAATTATGTTGCTTCCTTCGTTAGCCTTGTGTCTAACCCACACATCTTCCCCTTCTTGCAGGTGCGTTGTTATAACATTGCTTCCTAATGTCCAATAGCCATTGTCCCCAGTTTTAACTCGACCAATAGGACGGCCTTCCTTAACAAGCTCAGTTGATATCCACATGGCAGCAGTTCCCTGGAGGATCGAAAAGGAAAATTTGTATGTCCCAGAAACAGGCGCCCTGAAATGACCATGTCTTGGGTCATATCCACCACCAACATTTGTAATAACTTTGTCAAAAATGATGGGAGCCTCGATTCCAAGGTTGGTAATATCTTTTGTTAGAGTAGCAGAGAATGCCACAACTCCTGATTTTGGGCACTGGCACAATGCTGTTAAAAATGAAAAATCTTATATTATGTTTTATTTTCTCTTTAGGAATTAACTAGACTAAAGAAAGGAGACATTTGCATGACTTTAAAACATCTCAAACTATATTCCTGCAACTTTCTTTACAAAATAAACCTTTGAAACTCCACAGGGAAAAACCCAAGTAACATCATAACGCTTTTATTAAATAAAGAGTACACGGATTTGCACACGGATTTGTTTTGTCTTATAGTTTTTCTGTGTTAGCTTCCAGATCGTGTCCTTGGCATGATACGCACTATAATGTATTTATAACAAAATCAACAAAAACTAAAATATTGCTTTCGTCTTAGCATTATTAGCTTTATATTATGCGTCTCACTGCATGCAATGATCTACCTAATGTGTATTTACTCACATGACTGGTGCCGTGATTTCAAGGCCTGTAAATCGTTCTTTAAAGTCTGAATCTGCACTTCAATGTCGGAACGAAGCCTCTTTTCGTCCGTAATTAATTTAAGAAGGGATGAAAACGAATCAGGACCACCATTTCCGTCAAACAAAAACCCAGAAGAAAGTTTGCAGACGAAAACCGACGCAAGCAAACAAATCAACATAGCCGCCATTTTGTGTGCCAAGTGAATTGCTATGAACAAATTTGAGATCGCGTGGAATATAATGTCATGGGCAACATTTATCCTTATCTTTGGGTCATACAAAGGAATAACGTGAATTGAATATTCCATCTAATCTTTCACACCACGGGGCCAGCCATATGGTAGCACTAATAAGGACTTTTAACGATAAGACGACCTAGTCTGAGAGAGAACTGGATATTGGCTGCCAGTATATATCACAGAGCAAAATGTCTGCATGAAATGAATCATTCACTAAATGTCTCTATCAACCCACCCACCTACTCATCCATCCATTCATATAGCTCCATATATGCATTATTTCGACTATATCGTTTTAAACAAAGTAAGAGAAAAGAACAAAAACCTAGTCGCTTTGCGAAATTCAATAATTTTTTTTTTCTAAGAAAACAAAGTAAACATATATAATACCTACAGTTTACAGTACTTCGAATCAAATCCCAAATAATCCAACAAGTTCTACACCAGTCCCAAAAAATAAAATTCTAATTAAATTCCATTGTGTTCGAAATATGATTAAACACGGAATGTGTTGATATTCCTTTAGTACCCCGTGACGTGGAGAAATAGCAACAATCTTATGATAAATCAAAATAATATATTCCCATTTTTTTCCTTGTCTAAATTCTTTATAATTTCCAAATTAATATTTCTGACAAAAATAGTATTGAAGTTGACTAGTGAATTTGTGTTTTAGTGAATGATAATTTAAATAAATAAATCCACCCAAATCAATCATTAAACACAACAATACATATAATTTCAGTTTCGGGAGTTATCGCATGAATGAATAATTTTTCAAGTAAGCAAGGTTGCATAAAAAATAAGACACAAAAAGAATTATAATAAAGAATGTGGTACTCATCAGGTACGACATGTTCTGCTTGGGAAAATTCCCATAACCTAGATCAAGATCCAAATAGAATGCTTACCATTCCTGATAATGATCATAATATTTAACCCACTCTCATAGAGAAATATTAGCTATGTAGTATTTGTTTACCAACATAAACGTTACCAGTCAAGTATACAATGAATTTGATTTTGGACAAAGCCAAGTCCAGTGACATTTATATATAACTTATAATCATAGAGGAAAAAAACTAGAATTTTTTTTTTTACACAGATGCGTCACAGCAGCAATAATTCTATCTATTTGCCTGTCTGTCTTTCTATCTATTATTCTTGGCATATGTTGATATTGTATTAGATGCGGGAAGGAAAAACTCAATGCAAATGAAAAGATCCCAACTCTTGTGTTAAGAACTTCTATACAAACTTTGAAGAGGCTGCATATGCATACCCCGATATTGATAAACAACTATTCAACAATATCATCGCCAATAATAATGTAAAACTCTATGGCCGAATGTGTCGATATGGGAATATGAAATCAGTTTACATGGATTCCAGGAAAGTGACTTGACCTTTCTGAGAACATTTCCTGTGTACTTAGTCAATATTATTGTAATCACTTATCAAAATCAGCATGTGTGTGTATGTGTGTGTGTGTGTGTGTGTGTGTGTAGGAGGAGGAGAATAAGACGAAGATGATAATGATGATGATCTTGAAGAACCTTTCTCTGTAAACGTATTGTTTAGATGCAAGATTGCTGAATCAATGTTAAGTTCACTATACGGTAGAATGTGAAATATTATATCGTCGTCGTAAACGATATTTTTTGCATGATAAAACTCAATAATAATAATAATAATAATAATAATAATAATAATAATAATAATAATAATAATAATAATAATAAAATTAATAATAATAATAATAATAATAATAATAATAATAATAATAATAATAATAATAATAATAATAATAATAATAATAATAATAATAATAATAATAATAAATTAATAAATAAATGAGTTAATGTAACGCAAGTCGCAATTTATTCATACAGCTATAAGATTAAAACAATTTGGTCGCTGTTAGTAGTGGCACACAAGAATTGGAGCCTTTTAACGAACCTCGCTCTACCCTCACCGGGTTTTTGTTGGTTTCTTTTTGCTATTGCTTGTCCAGTTCAGACATGTTCTATTTACTCTTGTAGTTGGTTATTTATTTCGCTTTTGACCCATATTTGCTGTTTCTTTACTGCTATTGATCGCGTAGATATTTATTACTAATGTTTCCCTTAGTCATATAAGTTCTTGAATAATATATATTAACGACTCTCATATCCACCGATGCGTTTCAATCTTGTAACAATATTTTATCAAACTTCAAAGCCAGAATTTCAGTTATTAAGCCTTCAGTCTGATTCCATACGCAAAAGGAATTAGCAACCTGACTAAGTTATCAATTTTACAAAATTAAGTTTCTACCTGATCTGTAAATACTTATCGGAATTAGACGATTTAAATAACCATTATTTTTTTTCAATTTCATTTCAATGATTAGTTTTGAAAAAATGGTCGTTGCGTTCTTGTTGTTTCAGCTTTGCTCTTTGATTTATGTTTATTTTTTTTAAGAATATTGCAAAGTCTCCATGATCCCAGATAGAATGGTTGATTCTCCGAAGCATTCGTTGAAACAAGTTTTAACAATCTATACAAGTTTAGATATCCAGAAAAGACAGTAAACCAAGTAGGGTTTCATAAATTTTAGAGCTGGGTACCACGAAACATTCTGTACCGAGGTGTACCACG
Organism: Potamilus streckersoni; assembly: GCA_016746295.1. Taxonomy (NCBI): domain Eukaryota; kingdom Metazoa; phylum Mollusca; class Bivalvia; order Unionida; family Unionidae; genus Potamilus; species Potamilus streckersoni. The sequence continues at coordinate 1,200,234 of JAEAOA010001782.1, read as the reverse complement.
GTTTTATGAACGTATTGCAATACGGACCATAGTTTTATTAGGGACCAACAATTTTATGTACTGGGACAGGGCAATTTCATGTACTGGGACAGGGCAATTTCATGTACTGGGACAGGGCTATTTCATGTACTGGGACAGGGGACTGGCAGTTTTAAAGAAACATTCCATCTGTCAAGAGTTGGATAAATGTCGTGCTCTGATTTATAGCAAATTAAACACCATATTATATCCCTT